>OZ010672.1:43981335-44581335 GCA_963932185.1 Troglohyphantes excavatus | reverse complement strand
AGTTACAAAACAGGTGAGCATTAAATCTCGAGCCGTCACATACATCTATAAATAATAAAATGAGCAACATATGTTGACGATTAGCCTTTATCTTGTTAAACATATTGATCACGATTTTCCATAAGTGCATCGCACGATTTTCAGGCATTTCATATTTAGATTCATTTGCTGTTCCATAAGTCACGACTTTAAATATTGAGATTTTTAGCGGTTTTCATTGTAGCTGGAATGGGAAGTACATTGAATTAGCATCGGGAAGTTTCAATGATTCGATTTGCGGCAGTGACTTATTCGCCATTTCAATTTGAGGTGGGTGGGTTTGGAGTCACTTCTGAGTCATATGATTCATTGTGAGTTAACGTGGAATAATGTTTTATTGTTGCCTGAGTAACTCGGATGGCAATTATTCAGTTATTTTTATTGTAGAATTGAATAGCACCTAAAAACTAAGCGAGAAGTATATACGAAGAAGTAGTAATATTGAAGACTGGGCTATTATAAAGTCTACTGTTAATTTCTTGCACTTTTTGGAGAAGTTTGTTAAAATTTTCAAATGTAAAGAGCAATTGCGATATTTCTTATTACAAAGTTTACATTTGTATTTTTAAAAAGAACCTATTTAAACTACATTTAAAGGTTACTATTTAAAATTAAACTATAAAAGTATTTTCATTAAATTTTTTTTCTACTTTAAATATACTAAATATACATTTACATAATTTAAAAGTAACAGGATTGGGATGATTAAATAGATTAGGCAATAATTTATGACAATAAGCCTCTATCAAAAACATTTTTCTATGCTTTCAATAAATGATTATTTGGTTCGTGCGATTTTATTCGAGCTTTTTTTTTTAGGTTCATTGCACATTTCATACAATTATAAAACTATTATCACTGCGATAATTTGATAAGCATGAAGTATTTAAATTAAAGCGATGAAGTATTTAAATTAATTAATTTAACAACTAATTAATTTTCTTACTCTTTTTTTATCCAATGCCACGAAATAACTATTCAATGCATTAGACTAATTATTCAATATATAAAGTTTCTTTTATTAAACATAATTTCAAACGCATATTTTTACATATTAAATGTGAGCCAAAAAATGACTCAAATGTCGGCCATGTGGATAATATAACTAAAAACTGACTCTATTACTATTTAGTTAATAATATATTTTTGTTACTATATCATGTTCTCCCCATTGTTAATGTTAGTTTTATTTCAAATTATGCAACCCCCAAATGATTTGATATGTTTACACTCAAATATATGAATACATTTCGTTTTGGACTCAAATTTACATTCTAGTGTATTCCACACTGTTAAAAATAGGTACTCAAAAATAAGTAAAATGTACTCATTTTTGATTACATTCGATGCTTATCATAGATCCGAACATATAAGTTTCATTTTTGAAACATGTACTCAAAAATGAGTACAATGATTAAAAATGAATAAAAAGAGCACTTGCTTGTTTACATAGACTGTCTTCATAAATCACTTTCAATAAATATCAACCATTGCAACTAAGACTTACCGGGAATTGAACAACCCCGATCCTCAGGCACAGCAGTCCAGATCCTTATCTGTTAAACTACTAAGGCGACGTGAAGAAGTTATAAACAGAAAAAATGTTAAATGGTGGGGCAAAAGAATGGAAAGTAAGATAATTGAGTCGTAATAACTCTGTTTCCATTAAAGCAATCGACATCAAATAATGTGGGAAACCGTCTTCTGAACGGCTATTTTAAAGGTTGCTTTGTTAAGTTGGCTTGACCAAAGGCTGAAATTAGTAGTATTAAATCACACCTCTCATACGGTTGAGAAAGTACGGTTACTTAAATTTGAGTACGCCATTGCTCATTTACGATGCAATTGTACTAAAAAAAACACGAGTATGTTCATGCACTCATTTTAAGTACTTTTTATTTACAGTGTAATGAACAAAGCATATACGGATCAATAAAAACAGCACATACAAAAAGCTCTAACGACAAAACTCATTTTACTGCAGAGATTACACCAGTAATGAATGCTTTAGTATAGAAAACAATTTTACTGCTTTACGCTGTAGCACAAGTCCCAAACTCTGATAATTCCACAATCTCATTCATGCTTAGCTCATTTTTCATTCATTCTTTTTAATCCTTACCTCCAAAAGGGCTTCCAGTCCTTATTATTTGTCCATTCAATTACTTCCGATGAGGGGGGGACTTCCAAACGAACGCGCGAGTTCATTTAGAAAGGGGATTACCCCTTCACCTACAGGCGCAGAATCCGCTTACGTACAGAGCAATATGCTATCAATGGGGATGATGAGTGAGGGATAATGGGTAGTGAAAGTTGTGTATGGAGAAAAATGCTGTTTGGCCTACGTAGCACATATATGTACGCTGTACGCGTGGAATTCATTGTTATCTAAAAAAATGAGGCTGTGCATTAAATAAAATTGGTTGGGAATGAATGAGGATACATGTACTGTGTTCGCAATTATCAGATCGTGTGTTTCTAATTTCGGAAATGAGGACTGTTTTAGTATAGAAAACAATTTTACTGCTTTACGCTGCAGTACAAGTCCCAAACTCTGATAATTCCACAATCTCATTCATGCTCGTAGTTCATTTTTCATTCATTCTTTTTAATCCTTACCTCCAAAAGGGCTTCCAGTCCTTATTATTTGTCCATTCAATTACTTCCGATGAGGAGGGACTTCCAAATGAACGCGCGAGTTCATTTAGAAAGGGGATTACCGCTTCACCTACAGGCGCAGAATCCGCTTACGTACAGAGCAATATGCTATCAATGGGGATGATGAGTGAGGGATAATGGGTAGTGAAAGTTGTGTATGGTGAAAAATGCTGTTTGGCCTACGTAGCACATATATGTACGCTGTACGCGTGGAATTCATTGTTATCTAAAAAAATGAGGCTGTGCATTAAATAAAATTGGTTGGGAATGAATGAGGATACATGTACTGTGTTCGCAATTATCAGATCGTGTGTTTCTAATTTCGGAAATGAGGACTGTTTTAGTATAGAAAACAATTTTACTGCTTTACGCTGCAGTACAAGTCCCAAACTCTGATAATTCCACAATCTCATTCATGCTCGTAGTTCATTTTTCATTCATTCTTTTTAATCCTTACCTCCAAAAGGGCTTCCAGTCCTTATTATTTGTCCATTCAATTACTTCCGATGAGGAGGGACTTCCAAATGAACGCGCGAGTTCATTTAGAAAGGGGATTACCGCTTCACCTACAGGCGCAGAATCCGCTTACGTACAGAGCAATATGCTATCAATGGGGATGATGAGTGAGGGATAATGGGTAGTGAAAGTTGTGTATGGTGAAAAATGCTGTTTGGCCTACGTGGCACATGATTGTACGCTGTACGCATGGAATTCATTGTTATCTAAAAAAAAAAACGGGGCTGTGCATTAATTAAAATTGGTTGGGAATGAATGAGGATACCTGTACTGTGTTCGCAATTATCAGATGGGAAGTTTCTAATTTCGGAAATGAGGACTGTGATTTGAATGGTAGCTGAGTGAATGAAACAAGGTGATTTTTGCTTTTAGTTGATGAGGAGTTTGGTAAATTTGGGCAAGTGAGGAGTTTTGTGTTTAGTTAGATAAGGAATGTTGTATTAGTTAGGTAAATACACAGAAGTCCGAATCTGTATGATATTGTAACTTTTGATCTAAAGCTAAATTTTGAAAATTTCTCATCATTTTTAGGGTTGAAAAGCCTTTTTTTTTGGGGGGGGGAATTAATAAATAGTTGGTATTTTGTAATATTGAAAGCGATAAGGTACTGGTATTGAAGATTCTAAAATTAAAAAAAAATAGAAATTTTAAAATATAGCTGAAAATTTAAACTAAAAAAAGGCTTTAACTCTTTGGGCCAACGATTTAAAAGAGAGAAAACAAAATGGATTAAATTTAATATATCTTTTGTTTCTATTTTGACAACAAGGTGTTTTAGACATTTGAAATATCGTGTTCCATTTCGCAAATAAATCTTAAAACAAATAATATTCAATTTGTTATCTTGATCATTTTATATATAAATATTGAGAATCATTTATAAACATTGTATATCTTTACAGTTTGATATAACACTATTAAAAACACCATGAATTACAATAAAATGAGGTCTATTCTTTGAGTAATGTTGTTCTTTTGACGCAATGTTCCCATTTGTCTCTCATTCGGCGTCCCCATTTGCCAACGTCGTGTTGCGTTACTGTCATTTTCACTTAAGCATACAAGGAAATTACTTAGTGGTACATTAATCATATACTGAGTTTCGAAATCAATTAAGCTCACTATATTTGGGCGCTGGTACGTAAAAATCGAGGAAATGATTCATAGTGTGATAGGAAAAACAATTGTATTTATCATCTCTTAAACTTACATTGTTTTTAGGGCTGATGTAAATTACAGGATGGTCACAAATTGTTGGGCGGTGGTGTTTGTTTGGATGTATTACATTTTGTTATACTGGTATTGTAAAACATTATTCTTAAAACATAAACCATGGGACATAAAACAAAACCTTTGAAAAAAATTCGATTAGATTTTAAATAAATAGCAATCAAAAAAAGTAATTAAAGTATAGCAAATAGTTTGATTTATTTTGAGTAGTTAAATAGTCCAACAATTTTTGACCACCCTGTGTAAATTACACTCTTGCTTACAAAAAAGATACTTTTTATTTAGTTGGATCATTCATTAAAAATAGAAATGCCAACTATAAAATGCGGTATACGCCAAATTAAATATACATATATAGCAAATTTTTCCAAATAAATGCCAAACAGGAATATTTTAAAACTAGATTTTTTTTGTCTTGTTACTTCTAAGTATAAATTCTTTATAACTCACAAGGTTCAACGAGCTGTTTTAAAGCATATATTGCAATTTTCTCGTAAAAAATAAATAAGTTTGTCGCTCTCCGACTAAACACACATTCTAGAATATCGAAAAACTCTCCATTTCAGGAAACTTCTATTCGAAAAGATATTGTCGACATTCTATTCCATATCGAGAGCATTTCCCTTCTTTCTTCCCCTCGAGTCCCATCTTTTACGACCGGCTGTCAGTTGCTATGGTGTTGCTACACGAACCAGAAATTATTTTTTTAAAAGAGAAATAATGGATTATAACACACCCAATTCCATTTCACCAGAAGCTTTCTTAGATATTGAGCTTTTGCGTCCATTTATATAGGTCTAAATTCAGGGTAAGCACGATTTATTCTCGAGTGCTATGCCCCTCTCACGCCTCAAAGCGATTGACAGACGCACTAATTGCACTAGGGAACGTCTTTTGAGTTGTTATTTGAGGCCTATGCATTTGGATGGGGAAAGGAGGGTTCAGTTCATAGAAGGAAAACTTCATTAGTTTGGGTGATGACTCGTAGGGTGGTTAGGCTTTTACATTGGAATACCGATTGCGAAAGTTCTTTGTGAAAGGTTCCTATTTGGGTAGTTCTAAATCGAGGGTTTAGGACTGCTAGTTTCTTTACTCTTGAGAAGGTTATTAGAAATGGATGCTGGACAAAAGGATTTTGAAGTGAAGCTTCTTTAGCGAGGCTAGTGAATTTGAATGACCTCGGAACGGGGAAATCAAACATTTGAAGTGAAACTTATATAGCGACACTAGCGAATCTGAATACCCTTGACACGGAAATCAAACATTAGAAATGAAACTTATATAGCGAGCAAGGCCGTAGCCAGGATTTTTTTTCGGGGGGGGTTATGGTTGAAAATTTAATTTCCATTGTTACGACAACACGAAGACAAACTTTTCCTTTATAATTTTTGCACCGTATCTAAACACTTTTCTAAACTATTTGATGCCGTTTTTACCTCTATATTTCATATACTGTTCATGCTAAAATATGCCGAATTGTAGTGTTTTTTCTATTTTTTTTTAGTTTGACCTTAAAACACATTTTAAATGCCTATTCTTTGAAATCCATTTTAACCAATAATAAGTGGATAAGTAGCAAAAAAAAACTGTTTTTGGCGATACGCAAATTGATTCTATAAGTAGAAAATATAAAATGTTTGAACATATTTAACATTTCTATAACGATTTGAGAAGAAAATATCCGCAAAATCCCTTTTAAAAATTAATTGGGCTACAGTATGGCTGCTTACAGTCAGCGGCGGCGATTGGGTGCTAAAATTGCGGGGGCAAGATCAAGAGGAAACAAGAATGGGGGGGGGGGGGGGGGAGAGTAAATATTTTGACCATCTCTTTTAACGTCGAAATAAAAATTATAATAATCATTGTCTCAAAATTTTATTCGTGAATACTTTGGGGCCACCGTATAAAGGTCAAAGGAGGGAGTGGATTAATGGCCAACCCGGTTGAAGTGGCTCGCCTTCTTCTACATGATGGTAGGTTTTTTTATCCACAAAGGCTGAATTCCTGTGAGTTATTGGGGGGAGGGAAGGAATCGCATACTGCAGTCAAAGGCAACAACCCTCTACAGACGGTGCAAAACTCTAATACGGGAATGAGTTAATAACGGCCTAGTCGATGCGTCCCACTATCCTCTGCGCGATTGTAGATTTCCATATCTTGATCTGCTATTAAACCCGTGGAGTTTATGAAGGTAAAATCGTATTCTGCAGTTAAGACCGACTTTCTACTCACGAATGTCAGAGGGCGTAATGGGTTTATAATAGGTCTGGTTGACGCGGCCCAACTTCCTCTCCATGATGGTATGCTATTTATCCTCATAAAATTAATTCCACGGAGATTTATGGGGGCGGAATCGTATACTGCAGCTGCCGACGACTCCTCCTTGTCCTTACGTGGTACAAAAACGTCAGAGGGGTGGAATGGGTTGGGGTTTTTGTTTATTTTTAAAAACTGCAATATTGAAAAATTGAGGGGCAACATCCGAAAAAAGTGCGGGGGCAACCCCCCCTCCCCCCTGAATCGCCGCCACTGCTTACAGTATGGTTTCAAACGCGACCATAGAAAGTTCAATTTATAGTTCCGTGCCGAAAGATATTAACATCGAGAATTCATCTAACTTCCGTTCCGAACACTCCCAGCCGATGTAGAGAAATAGAATATGATTGGCTGTGACGTCATAGTTAATTTTTATAGTTCTACACCATCGGTGGTATTAGGCACTATAAGTAAATAGTTTTTTGTATTCAAAGAAAGGAAAAAAGGACATGAAGGAAAAGAAGGGGGAAGAGGAGTGTTGAAAAAAAGTATCACACAATTTCGGGGGGGGGTTTTGTCCCGTCGGTCCCCCCCCTGTCTACGGCCCTGATAGCGAGGCTAGTGAATCTGAATGACCTCGACACGGAAATCAAACATTTGAAGTGAAACTTCTTTAGCGGGGCTAGTGAATCTGAATGACCTCGTCCCAAAAATCAAACATGGAACGGAAGAATGCGTAGCGCATGCGTACAAGTCAACTACAAGTTTAAGTCGGTGTCGATGCGTTAGCTGTTGAGTGCTGCTTGTTTTGTACGTTTTATTCGTTAAAATAATACGTTAATGAAGACGAAAGAAGTTTCACTTCACGGTGCGCTTATGTGGGTAAAGCACAGGTTTTCTGTTGTACTTCAATAAACTATAACCTAATTATTGATCATTTTAAATAGTTATTCGATTAAATATTAATAATTCCCAATATTTAAATCGATTTAAAGTATATGTAAGGTCCACAGTGAAAACGATGAGCGTCCACGTTCTGTTGAAATCAAGATCTCAACAACTTATGTTAGACTAAGGAGGTTTCATTGTACCATGTTGAGTGCTTTCGTAAAAAAAAAAAACGTTAAATAAACTTAATGCTGCGCGTGCATTTGTGACGAAAAGCTTTGATTTTCGCTTTAAGTACAATCATTCTTCATGGAACCAACATTGCATTCCCCCTTAAACTTTCAAAGATAAGATATTCAAGAATTTTTTTAAAAAATTACTGTACCAGTTGAGTATTTTTTGATAAAATAGAGATAGAACCCAATTTTAATGTGTCACATATATCCATCTTAGACTTTATTAGGTTAAACTAAAAATGACCAAGAAAGGCTAATCCAAGGTTAATCGAAAACCTGACGAAAGTTGTTTTATTCATTTAGTGATTCATTAGATTTAATCGAAAACTTTTTATAACTCATTACTAGTTTAAAGGACTAATAAACCTATAAATATTTTTTTTTAAATGTTCGCCAATCAAATATTATTTTTGAATGGGCATTTATTTATTGATGCACACATCGACCTGAAATCATAACGGCATTCAATCGAAAAACAGAATGGCAAACTTACCTGACATGAATGATGTAGTGTAAAATGGGGCTATTATGGCTGTCCACGCTTGGTGCCCATGACAAGTTGACTGAACGCGAAGTGAATCCCATTATTAAGGGCATACCAGCGGGATCTGGAATATCTGAAAAACACAAAGAAATATCTCTCATTAATACCAAATACCAATAATATACAACACATTGAGATCAAAAAATTAATTTTAAAAACATCATTGACGGTTTAGAAATCAGTTATAACCCAACTTACACATTGAAGAAGTTGGTATGATAGGAATTTCTAAAGAAAGCATATTGTCTGATTTAATGATATATGTAAGCTAAACTAGGTTATATTACTTTTAATTATTAATTTTTTTAATGCAGCTTGAGAAGGGTCTACATTTCTAGTTGGTCTGCTATTACCACACCTGGTAAATGGAAGGGCTCATATATATATGTCATGTCTGATACAAGCTGTTCACTTTAATATACGCTTTTCAATTCTACATTAATTTTATAAGTTTTTGAGTTTTCAATAATAATCAATGTTTTTGAGGACAAATAAATTATGTTTTCCGGAGAAAAGTTGCAACAGCATCAGGTTTGAAAAATAAAACTGGTATCAAAAATTGTAACTAAAAGTATTTTAAAATAGTATTTGACAGCATATAAATCAACGACATTAAACCCAAATCAGAAAAGTAAACTTTTGAATGGAATTTCCTTAATGGTAATTTGGATACTGATTTGTGTATTATTTAAAATTTAAAAGCAACTATTGCTTTTAAAATTATCAGAAAATATTTTTCAAAATATAAAAATAAAATATATTTTATTTCAATTGGTTCGTTTGTTGGAGTCATAATATAAATGGTTAATTAACGTCGCACTAGAGCTGCACAGTGGGCTATTGGCGACGGTTCGGGACCTATCTCAAAGGAAAGACCCGGGAACGATGTCTCGTACTTTTGAACCATGGTCAGATGACGAGGAAACACATGAACTGGCACCCAACGCCTTCAAAAGACGTCGGGACTTTGGACTCCGATCAGATTTATCGCTCATCAGTCCCATATACACGTCGATAATTTTTGTGGATGTTCTGGACGACATTCCTAGTATTTTTGAGAGCCCCAGTTGCTCAGTGGATAAGGCGTTCAGCTACTAATCAGAGGATTGGTGGTTCAAATCCGTGCGATGGACTTGACAAAGAAAAGTAAAAAAAGTAGTAATCTTGCGATCGGAGGGTTGCCAGCTTCGCTACAAAAATACTAGAAAGTCGTTCAGAACATCCAACAAATTATACTGGCGTGTATACGGGATTGCTGCACGATAAATCTGATCGGGTTCCATTGTCCTGACGCCTATTGAGGTTGCGTCGGATGCCATCTCAGGTGTTGTCCTCGTCATCTGACCATGGTTCAAAAATACGAGGCATCGTTCCCGGGTCTTTCCTTCGAGATAGGCCCCGAACCGTCACCAATAACCGTCACCAATAGCTCTAGTGCGACGTTATTTAAAAAAACCAAACAAACCAATCCTAGTATTTTGTAGCAAAGCTGGCAACCATCCGATCACAAGATCACTACTTTTTTACTTTTCTTAATCAAGTCCGTCGCACAGGATCGAACCGAGAACCCTTCGATTCCCAGCTGATGCCTTTATCCACTGGGCTATCCGGCCCCATAATATAAATGGAAAAAAATGCGTATATCAATGAACGAAATATTAACAACGCTTCCGTGTATACTGTGGAATATGTATAGTTTTTATATTCCCAAAATAAAAGTTTAGGCGAGTATATGTTGAATATCTGATACTTTTTTTCTAACTCCTAAGCTAAGAATATATAAGATTCGATCGGTAAGAATACATGCAAACTGATGTGAGAGCCCGAGCAAATGTACTAGAAAAAAGGGTGGTTTTTCTCGGAATCATCCCGGAAGCAGAAGCTGCGATGTGGTTGATAAAACACCACTCGTCCGTAAATTCGCATTAAAGACTTTGTATTTACATAGAAAAGACTTACAATGAGAAAAGCGACATCTGCTATGGGTATTTAGAAGTAAAATAGATTTTAAACGCTTGCCGTATGTTTCTGGTGCTCTCTCCTTGTCTTCAACATGCAATTTAAAAGATTAGAGAGGATTTGACACGCGCTAATTCACAATTTAAATGCTAACTGTTCTTCTTCTTAGTACAATAATAGAATTTATTTATTTATTGAAATGTGTTTATTCCCAGCAAAAAAAAGTCAGCATAAAACCTTCATCAAAATTTTGAAATTCAAGGTTTTATGCAGGAAAACTGCAGTTTTTTTTAAGATCTATAAAATTAAAGGTTTTTGCTTCAATGTCCTTCATAAAAACTGCAAAAAACCTTCATAAAAACCTGCAAAAAACCTTCAATTTTTAATCATGAAGGGAAAATGGAGATATTTTAAAGATTTTATGCAGGAAAATTAAAATCTTAAAAAAACTGCAGTTTTTTGTTTCAATATCTTTTATAAAACCTTCAATTTGACAATTTTGATGAAGGTTTCATGCTGACTTTTTTTGCTGGGTTTTTATGAGGGATTTATCATTGAAATTTGTGAATTGTTTTTAGTGAATACAGTGGAATTTAGATGGTTTTATGAAATCGTATTATGAAATACAATTTTAAGACATACGAATATATTTTATTTGTACACCAATTACCATCTAAACACAGTTTATAGTTGTATGAATTTGTCAAGCGTATTCAAAATATACATAACAAGTAGCATTATTAAAATTATTCGGAAAATAATACTATATTATAATATTTTACAGAATCAGATATGTAATATAATTTAATATAAATTGCTTTATAAATTTTAAAAATGTATTAGTTTTGCAAAATATCAGATTTTTGAGATAAATAATAAATGTGGTAACTCAGTACAGTTTTTCGAGAAATAATTAACGTATGTCATATATCTTAGTATTCAATCATTATTCGATAATTTATTTTCTTATTAAAAAAAGGCATATAGTTTTCGTAATCGAAAATGCAATAAAGTCGAAATAAGTGTGGATATTTTAAAAGGCTTTCTAAATTTAACTTTTACCATTTAATGGCCTTTTGACTTTTGATTTGAAAAGGAACTTTTGAATTGTGTTTTTTCCTTTGTTATGTTCTTTTCAGAAGTCACGCAAACGATTTCGAGAAGTTAAGAATTCTTTCGTTTAAGAATTTCAAAGAAAGTTTGTCTTGTTAGGTGTGGTGTGGTGCTCGAACAATTTATTTTTTAATTTTTACTGTATATTTAACATTGAAAAGATTTACAGAATATGAACTTTAAAAGAAAGAAATTACAATAGCATTTTTTCGTATTTTGAGGAATTATTACAATCGAATTAAGATTTATTTCATACAAAAATTAAAATTTTCTTCTTACATTCCAGTAATTGATAAATAATTTCAACCGATATGTTAAGGAATCATTAAGTTTTTTTAAAAAAATATTTAATTACTTGATTATTGGATAAAATTTTATACTTTACTTAATTCGCCAAGTAATAAGGGAATTATTTTTTAAAGACTATTAATACTGTAATTCCAAGGATGTATTAATAATTGTATGACTTTTTATTGTAAGATAAAATTTAATAAACGTTAATACTACATTTTAATCAAAATTTCAAAAATGATGCATTTAGTAATGAAATTGTTCGCACTCATAAATTTGTTGATTCCAGAAGAAAATGACAAAAACTTTTTTTATTTTTGGGGCATTTTTTAGTCTGTTTTAACGTTTCTAATGATTATAAAAAGAACAAAATATGTTCGACATCTTACTTACTATAAAACCATACAATAATTCAAAGCAATAGTTCTTCTCACTCAATGCAATTATTTTCTCTACTTTCGAAATCTCTCAATAGATGGCGCTGCATGTGGTTTATTTGTATAGTTGACCTACATTTAATTTGTGTAATGCAAGGAAAAAACCGCATGTTTGATGCGGTAAATCACACGTCAAATTATTTTTGCAAGGAAGCAAAAATCACCACCCTATAGATCTCAATCCCTCGCCAGATCAGAGGCCCATTTCACCGGTGAAATATTGTCTTGGGTTTGCTTTGGAAGTTTGAGTCTTTGGAAGTTTGAGTCTTCGACTGAAGGTCAGGATAAGGAGGTTTATGGGACACTCACTGCCGTGAAACACATCCCGAACCATTAGGGGCGTTTGAAATAACATTTGTGGGGGCAGTGGAAACAATAGAATCCGTCTAATTATGACATGTGTTTTGCTAATCTTCATTTGAATAACGTGATGGTCTAGATTTCGGAAACTAAAAGGGTTTGTGCATCCATCACCAGTTCATTGCCTAGATTCGTCTATGTATAGATAATTTCGTAAATAAATAAATATCGGATTAAGTATAATCTCATTTGTCCGAGAAATCAATAACTGGTAAAAACGATAAATAGGTTAGGGAAATTATCATTGCTCAAACACATATATTCTTTTCATACATAAAAATCATTATTTGAAACATATAAAAATCGTGAAATATGACGATTTTTCTTTTAAACTATTTACTGTTAAGTAAAATAATAATAAAATGAATTTAAATAAGATAAATAAATTGAAAATTTTAATTTTAAATGTTTAGAAAAGCAACGATGAGTACAGTTTCTCATTATATTACTTACTTAACATATAACCGTAAATGCGTGTGAAAATACAATTTTCTATAAAAGCATTTGTTTTATGAACAATAAAAGGCATACTTTTAAATTTTTAATTGTTTTAAATTAATTGTTTGGATCACACAAATATACAGAACACATGTACAGTACAGGTGGTCACAAATTGTTGGGAGATGGTCATTGTTTAGCTGTTTAACTAAACATAATAGACCATTATTTTACTATATACTTTACTACTACTCTTTACTATTTTACTTTATTATATTACTTATTATTTTACTTTAACTACTTTGTTTGTTGTTACTAAAGCTAGGCGGCTTGTTTAATGTTTAAGCGAAGTGTTCGGAAAAAATAATATTTTGTTATGTCAACACATGAAATACAGCTAAACAATGACCATCGCCCAACAATTTGTGACCAACATATATAAACTTATACTGTATTAAAAAATTGTCTTAAATATTTTTATTTTTATCTCATACTCAAATTATTCTCTAGGTAAAATGTCTTTTTAGAAAGTATGAACTGCAAGTTTTTCAGCAAATCAAAGCTAAGAATAACAATTTGGAAGAGGGGAGGTTATTTCAATTTATTCTTAATTATTGTTATTTTAATTTAAACTTAATTATTGTTATTTTAATTTATTCTTAATTAATGTTATTTTAGTTTATTCTTAATTATTGTTATTTATTTTTAATTATTGTTATTTTAATTTATTCTTAATTATTGTTATTTTAATTTATTCTTAATTAATGTTATTTTAGTTTATTCTTAATTATTGTTATTTTAATTTATTTTTAATTATTGTTATTTTAATTTATTCTTAATTAATGTTATTTTAGTTTATTCTTAATTATTGTTATTTTAATTTATTCTTAATTATTGTTATTTTAATTTATTCTTAATTATTGTTATTTTATTTTTTCTTAATTATTGTTATTTTAATTTATTCTTAATTATTATTATTTTAATTTATTCTTAATTATTGTTATTTTAATTTATTCTTAACTGTTGTTATTTTAATTTATTCTTAATTGTTGTTATTTTAATTGATTCTTAATTGTTGTTATTTTAATTGATTTGTAATTATTGTTATTTTAGTTTATTCTTAATTATTATTATTTTAATTTATTCTTAATTAATGTTATTTTAGTTTGTTCTTAATTATTGTTAGTTACTATTGACCCGGTAAATCCGAATTCGTTTATCTTAGATCAGACCCGCCTGATTCTAATCACAAAAACAATGAAATTAGAACTGAAGAAGCAAACGAGATTGCTTAAATGGTTCACGAAACTTGCTTTTCTAGAGAAACACCAACGTATAAACAAATACATGCAAATGCAATTAATGCTGTTTTGAAACTGGTCTCCGCTAATTTTTTATTCCCGAAATTTAAACGCATGAAGGAACATTTTTTTTAAAGGGGACAAATAAAAAGCACAGAGAGTGAGTGAAAGCTGCTCTTCCAGTACCAGACAACTACTTATTACCTCCACCACCAGAGGAAATTTAAAAGCTTTGTAATTGGAAAGGGAAATCTAATTTTCCAACCAACTGGACGGAGAGGATTCCACATTGTGACATTGAAACAAACTATCATTACAAGGGTTGTTCCAAAGCATTGCGATTGTATCAAAGCAGCTTACACGTGTATAAAATCAGTTGTAGCTGAATAAATCCGATCCAATTTATATAAAAAAAACAATTGGACATCCATTAGATTTAAAAGTTTTTTCTTTAGTGTCGGTGAGAAGAGAGTTAAATAACCTTTGAAAGTTTGTGACGTAACCAGTAGAGAGTCGCTTTCTAGTGAAACACGGGTTGTAATTTTTGTATTCTTTTGTGTATTGTTTTTGGTATTTAAGATACTCAGCTAAATATATAAATATTTGAATAAATATATTAGCTATGCCTTCACTGTAAAAAAAATGTACTTAAAAATGAGTACATGGACGAACTCGTTTTTTTATGAGTACAATTGCATCGTCAATGAGCGATGGCGTACTCAAATTTAAGTAATCGTACTTTCTCAAAAATGAACAGTGTGATTTAATATTTCTAATCTCAGCTTCCATCTTAACTAAGCGACCTGACCAACTTAAAATAAGTGTTCAGAAGATGGTTTTCCACATTATTTGATGTCAATTGCTTAAATGGAAACTGAGTTATTATAATTCAATTATCTTATTTCCCGTTCTTACTTCCCATACCAAATTCTTAACATTACTTCTGTTTATAACTTCTTCAATTCGCCCTGGTAGTTTAATGGATAAGACTCTGGATTCCGGTGCCTGAGGATCTGGGCTCGATTCCCGGTAAGTCTTGCATCTACTCTTTTTATTCATTGTACTCATTGTTGAGTACATGTCTTTTTCAAAATTGAAACACGTATTCGGAGCCACGAATGTACTAAATAATGAGTACATTTTACTTATTTTTAAGTACCTATTTTTAACAGTGCATTAACCCTTCGAAAACGATCCCCCCCCCCCTCACCCCCAAGAACAACTTTGACATTAACGTTCTTTTTAAGGAACAGTTAGCCATGTTTCTGTTCTTATCCCACACAATCTTTAGTACTCCTTAATGACAAAAATAATTATCCGTTTTGGAATTAGTGATAGAATAAGCTAAGAAATAACTAAGAATATACTGATCTCGTTAATTTTGGAGAAAAGGTAAACAAAAGAACAACTCGTTATTTTGATGCTTGTCATATTATAGAGAAAATAACAGTATTGGTTCAACCTATTATCGATAACTTACACGTTCACTGGAAACAAGTTACAGCTTTGCATTTAATACCGTATCATTTTTATTACTTAAATCAATTTACTTGAAATTTATAGAGCTTTCAAACTTTTTAAATATGAGCTCTACTTCAAAAGTTATAATGTAAATAGCCAATTATATCCACACCGCCTGAATACGCAAGCACTATTTACCATGATTTGGTAAGCAAACACAAGATAAAAAAAAATAAAGAGTTATATTCGCCGAGTCCGGCAAAATCAATAATATACACTGTCACGTAAAACTGGCGCCGGATTGTCGCCGGACAACAGCGGCTCTTGAAAGCCATCTCATTCCGATGGCTCGGCACGTTCCAGAGCTTTTGTTGTTGAACTACTTTTGCTCGTATTTTGTACGGCGAGAAACGATGGAATAGCAACCAGTCTTTTAATGGATGTAATGATGGATGACACTTAAAAACTTTTCATAGATATAATAAAAATGAAAGGTAATATTTTTATTACTGAAACATTAACAGAAAAATTTTGTTAGTCTGAAAAATATCTTTACTATAAAAAAAAGGTACTTAATGATGAGTATATGAACCTATTCGTTTTTCTTTGAGTACAATTGCATCGTAAATGACGATGGTATGTATATATAAGCAACCGTACTTTCTAAAAAAAATGAGCATCGTGATTTAATATTTCTAATTTCAGCTTCTGTTCAAGCTATCTTAACAAAGCGACCTGACAAACTTAAAATAGAGAATGGTTTTCCACATTCTTTGATGTCGGTTGCTTAAATAGAAACTGAGTCATTCCAATTCAATTATCTTACTTCCCATTCTCTTGGCACATCTTTTTAACATATATTCTGTTTATAATTTCTTCACGTCACCCTGGTTGAAAACGGTTAAGGCACTGGACTGCGGTGCCTGGGGTTATGGATTCGATTCCCAGTAAGTCTTGGTTGTAATTGTCGATATTTATTGAAAGGTATTTATGAAACCAGCTTATATGTATACAAGCTACTGCACTTTTTATTCATTTTTACTCATTGTACTCATTTTTGAGTACATGTCTTTTTCAAAAAAGAAACTTATGTATTCGGAGCTATGATAAGCGTCGAATGTAATACAAAAATGAGTACTTTTTACTTATTTTTGAGTACCTATTTTTAACAGTGTTTGTAAATTGATCTTTGCTAATTTTCTTTTAATTTTATTCATATTCTAATTTACAACCTTAACCTTGCTCTATTACTTTGGTGATATATACCAAAAAAAAAAAAAATTCAAATGTAAAAGTTCAAAAAGAAAAAAAATATTTAAACATTTTATGAATCTTTCAATAAAATTTCTATTTTTGTCAACTCGAATAAAAAACAATATTAATCTTAAAGAATAGAACATTATTCAAAGAATATTTTTTTCATGAGATAATTTAATTTTTCACGAGGTATAGTGAAATTCCAAAGAATAGGTTGCTTTGAACGAACCATTCATGATATTACTAAAAATATTTAAATTAAAACCATTCCTATTAACCACCTATTAAATTAAAAAACAATAATTCAGTTATTAAAAGATGACATAATAGGACGCGCTCTCAGCTTCTGTTTTTTTTTATATTTATCGCTTCTGTTATTCTTATAGAAGAATGCAAGAGGAATGCATTTAATTAAACAAATATTAGCTTATACTGACATTAAGTAATATATTTTAAAGAGATAAAAAACGAGGTACAAAAAAATATTTTTTTAAACGTTCTGGACGCTTTGAGAATCTTAAGTTAACAGGTAAAAAATAAAAGCTGAATGGTTTCAGGCATTGCAAATTACAAAAATAATCCGATTTCTTTGAAACATAAAGTCACTCGAATTCTTTTTAAATTCTTATTCAAATTCACACCCTATTGTTTCAAGAATAAAACTTTAGGGGATTGAACAACCCAAAACGCTCCTAAAAACAGAAATCTAAAGAAAAAAAACTATCGCGCTACTCTAAAACCTTTGACAAAGCGCCAAATAACGCTTTTTATTCGCTGCTGTTTCTAATTATAAGAGGTTTTTTTTTCACTCTCCTTCAAATCTTTTTACAACGAGTGGATTTTGATGAAGAAAAAATAATTACACTCTTCTGCATAAAATTTAATATCCCCATTCTCTTACAAGCCTAAATGTCTCACTTATCTCCATGCTTTGACAGCTTCATTAAAAAATTTAAACTTTCACTGCGTGGCTACAGAGTACTAGAGTTAAAACAGCACTGGAGCAATCCTAACCCCCATTCTGAGTCACGTGATTTTATGTGCATCTCATTAGCTAACTGCCCGTGGTGTTTTCTTCCCGAGCCTAATATATGTACACACATATTTGCACCCTTTTAAAGAGGGTTGAAAGGGGGAGGGTTGGGAAAGGGGATTTTTATTTTATTACTTATTGATTTCCCCCTTAACTGTTTGGGGGGCCCCTTCTCCACTCTCCACAAGAACGCATTACTCCAGTCGCAATTTTTAGGTCGTAATTGTTCCGCAATTTCCTGCCCGGCAATTGCAATGCAAGCGAGCGACGCACGCTCAAACGAGTAGGCAAAATTAATGGATGCTTCATTATTTTGCCTACTCGATTCATTCATTTTCTGCTCAATTTCCTTGCTGTGGAGGTGGTTTTCGGGATGATTCGATATTTAGACACAATTGCTTTGTTAAGGGACAGCTTGGGGGCATGCATTGTGTGAAATGTAATCTTTTAAATAGATTACTTTGTAATCTTTTAAATAAATTAATAAGACTTGGGGGCAGGGCCTGATTACCGAATAGGCCCGTGAAGCCCAGGCTTACACTTAAAATTTTTTGAGGGGCCCCAAAATCACATTTTTAACATCCCTTACGTAGTTCACTTTTAAATTTACTTTAAAAAAATTGCATTACAATCTTTCGTAAAAAAAAAGGGGCAAGGGTTTTAGTGCATGTAAAAATTCGATTTGATGTTCTCCAAGGTCTATTTGAGAGCAATGGGGCCCCCATTTAAAGGCGAGCTTCCCTTGCTTCAATGTCTTAATCGGGCCCTGCTTGGGGGGGGGGGGGAGGAGTAAAAGTGACAATTGACATCCTTTTATGAAAACTCAGTATAAAGTTAACTGAAGTCAACTGATTCTTGAAGTAGTTGATTCTTACGCCACTAGATCTCAACACATGACAAACATTTACTTGCGTCCCTTGTCACCAATATTTTATATGTATTAAATATTCATAACAGCACTTAAATCTTTATATTAAAAAATCACTTGTACTTATTGGCTTCTCACCCCCTCACATATTATTGGAACGTAGCCGCTGAGAATTTTGAACCCAGTAAACAACTCGATATCAAGAGTTCGAATTATTTGATATCTAAGGGATCGAATACACGTACGAGTTTATTATTCATTGACAGGAGGCAAGCAAATCGTTTTGTGAAAACGGTATTGCTATTCAGATTGCATAAACTTTCGCATCGTTGAGAAACTATCCGATAAAATATGATCTTGAATTGTGACAAGCTGTGTATAAGTTTCCTATATTAACATCTGGTGTTATATATGAGCTATTTTTAAGGAAAACTGTCGTAGTTTAAACACCATAAAAATTTAGCAATTTTCTTCACTACTCCTCTTACCTTAATTTTTTTATGGTGTTAACTTACTTAATAAATTATATTTCCATGCTATTTTAAAAAAAAAAAATTGTGAAAATAACTTCAAAAATCTCTCTCTCTCTCTCTCTCTCTCTCTCTCTCTCTCTCTCTCTCTCTCTCTCTCTGTACATGTCTTCTTCAAAAATGAAACTTATGTATTCGGAGCTATGATAAGCATTGAATGTAATCAAAAATGAGTACATTTTACTTATTTTTGAGTATATATTTTTAACAGTGTACTAAGAAACATATCGTCAATAGGGATAACTTAATTTTTTTAAATTTAAAGCATACAAAATCTTATTCGGTGTTACTTTTGTTTAAAAGCGCAAAATAAATATATTTTGTTTTGTAAATTATTAGTTTTTGAAAACTTATCAGCTTACTGAAAGTACTCGTCTTTTAAATAGCACAAAACGTGTTGTCAGTCAAAATCACCAAGTAAACAATACGATATTTAAGTTTTGAAGCAAAATGCAATTCGTAGAATTAAACAAAAACGATAAATAAATAGTAAAATTATTGTAAAAAAAAAAGCCGTGCCCACGTTCTATCACTTTGTTGTCAAAAATGACATATATAAACTATGCAAAAGTGCATAAAACAGATATTGCATTTTTGTGGAAAAGCAAGTTTGAATTTATCATCATTCGTAAATAAATGTTTATAGAACAGGTTGAAAGAGATAAATTTCAAAACAATTTAAATAGAACTTTCGAACGAGAATAAAAACATTTTTGAGTTCAATTTTGTACGAGGAAAGAATGAAAAATATTATTTTAACTTTTACAATTGATTTCTTTATTTTAAATTTAATTGTTTTTGAAAAGTATTCCTTGCACCAAAGGCCAATGACCAGAGAATCGCATTTAAAAAAAAGTTCTTTACATTGCGTTTCAAAAGCGTAATTTTCTACAGCAACAACTTTTATCGAATGCCCAAGACTATATGACATAAAAATACAAAAATTATTAAGGTATTGAGGAATCCATTAATAATAAATAGCTAAGGATTGCTATGGAATTGAATAGTATAATCATTCAGTCACAATAGTGGGACTGAATGATATAAAGTAAACATAAAAAACAAGGGAGAATTTCTCGACAAAGAAATAAGCCAAGTGTTTTCGTCCAGCTGCATAAAGTTGCAGCTTTCACGATTGAAGTTTGAAATTCAACAAACAAGAAAAGTAATTTTTCATAGATGGTCAAAAGACACGTACTTTTATAGCAATTCTTAATTTAAAATTTTATTGTTATTTAGAAAGTTTTTATTTATTTTTTACAAAATATTGTTTAAAAGAATCAACTGGATGATAATAGTGCAAAGATGATGGAGTATTCTTCATTTGTAGCATATCAAAACAAATTTATAGTTGGTGCCATTGTTATTGCAATTGAAATTTTATAGTATTTTTCAAACTTGAAAACTTAACCATAGAATGCTTTCAGTATTCCAAACAAAAATTAAGCGGAAATGAAAATAGTTATAGTTAGGTTCAGAAATAAAATAGGTAAAAATATATATATTTATTTCTTAAACAGGTTGTGAGCAGAATACAATTAAAAAGCAGAAAAATAACAATACGAGTAGCTTATATCCCAGGCACTATATTAATAAATATCAATGAATAAATTAGAATAAAATATTTTGCTGTTCCTCCACAAAAAAAACCTTTCTATTTTCTAAATTTTTTTAACTAATATAAATTATGTAGTTTTTCTGTATACGGAATATTACAATTTTAACTTGTAAAGTTTATTAAATAAAACATGTAATGCTTTTTTAAAGTCTGAAATTTAAGTTGGTAGCTATGCGGAAATTAAGATAGATGTAAAAATATAGTATTGAGTTGCAATTTTTGAAAATATGAATACTTTTTTAATTTATGTTTTAGTATTAACAAATAATTATTAAATTAGTATTTAATTTAGTAATTAGTATTAGTATGCAAATATTAATCGAAAATTACTATGATTTTATAAACTGATATTAGATAGGGTGGTCACAAACTGCTAAGTGATTGTCATTCTTTTATTGTTTAACTACACATAATAAACTATTCTTTTTATTATACTACAACTACTTTGCTTGTTGTTACTAAAGCTAAGAGATTTGTTTAAAATATAAGCGAAGTTTTGGGGCAAAACTAATATTTTATTGTGCCAACACAGCTAAATGTAATACAGTCAAACAATGACATTCGCTCAACAATTTGTGATCACCCCTGTATAACAAATTTCTTTTTAAACAATATTTCCCTAAAAAACTTGAGCATCTTTTCGTGCTAATATCGAGTCCCTTGGCCCGTGTCTTTGTCCAAGCGATCGATGGGAAAAAATCAAAGTAAAACTTGAGAGGACCAAGTATGTTAGTGGATTAATTCATCTAACACATTCTATCTTGATGTGCGTGTCGGGGGGATAATGAATCCTTCCCCTCCCCCTGGATGATTCAGCAGGGGAAGGGGGGTGACACAGGGGGAGAGGGGGAAGGGGAATCTCGATAATAGAGGGGATTTTTTTTTTCTTTTCTTATTTCTTTCGAAGTATTTTAGTATTTATTCCATGGGGTAATATATAGCTTCTTTCCATACACAGAATGAAAAAAAAAAGAATTAGAGGAATCGATGTGTTTTT
Source organism: Troglohyphantes excavatus (assembly GCA_963932185.1). Lineage (NCBI taxonomy): Eukaryota > Metazoa > Arthropoda > Arachnida > Araneae > Linyphiidae > Troglohyphantes > Troglohyphantes excavatus. The sequence goes on along the minus strand of OZ010672.1, from coordinate 44,559,305 downwards.
ATAAATTTTTTGAGGATTTAAGCTACTTTGAAGAATATATATATATATATATATATATATATATATATATATATATATATATATATATATATATATATATATATATATATATATATATATATGTATATATATATATATGAACAAAGTAATTAATCTTGTAGAACATATGGGAAATTAATTCAAATAGAAAGTTTTTTGTTAAGGATTTCAATATCAGTTTTTAACAGGAGGAGAGAGAAAGGAGAGAAAGAATGCCTATATGTTGGCTCGACTCTTTATAACGCGACTATAATTCAGTGTTTTACTTTTATTTTGCTCTACCTCTACAATCAATTAATTGACTCCATTGTTAGTTATTTTTATTAGTAAGTTGTGATAATAGTATTTTATGTAATTATTTTCCTATTTTTTACTTTTTTATTATTAAATATGACTTTCTAGAATATTGCTAGTCATATATTTCAATGGATGAGGGCAACCTGGTGAGGGAAATTGAAATCGCATAACCTCACTTTTAAATTTTAATTCATTTTGAGTTTCTTGTTTGGCCTGTTACGTAATGTTTTGTAACGAAATGTTGCACTGAGAATTGTTGTAGATGTATATATGGATTTGATTGTGACTTTAAACCGGAAGTTTTATTGTTCTAGTGAATGTTTTCCTGATTGAAGCAGTGGCTTGTTTTGTGATTTTATGTACTTATTTTATTACTGATTCATACTGATTTTATTACTGATTGATAAGGATTTTATTACTGATTGATAACGATTTTAATACTGATTGATATCGATTTTATTACTGATTTTATTATGGATTGATACGAATGTTATTACTGATTGATATTTTATTACTGATTGATATTTTATTACTGATTGATAATTTTTACTGATTGATCATTTTTACTGATTGATTATTTTTACTGATTGATCATTTTTACTGATTGATCATTTTTACTGATTGATTATTTTTACTGATTGATCATTTTTACTGATTGATCATTTTTACTGATTGATAATTTTTACTGATTGATCATTTTTACTGATTGATCATTTTTACTGATTGATCATTTTTACTGATTGATAATTTTTACTGATTGATAATTGTTACTGATTGAATTGATATTTTATTTCGGATGTCTGATTGATGCTGATTTTATAACTGCCTGGGGCAGTTGTTTGTAAAACGAAATAAGAATAATTATATAGAGAGAGGGAGGATGAGAAAGAGAGATATGAAAGTCCGAGGATGAACGGTTTGTGATAGGTCCAATTAAATTAAGAGCGAGTTTGCTTCGCAACGACGGGCCTCTGGCCACTTTTACCTGGATACCTTGGGGGAGACGGGGTAGAAACTGCTATCTCAATGCACGAACTTTAATATAGAATGGCTCGAGGGAAATTGCTGTCTATAATTTTCTACTGCGGTATATTTTTAACTATTGTGTCTCATGGTTTCGATTGAGTTCACTTATATATTTGCAGGTTGTAAAATGCTAAAAAGAAAGAATAAATTTTGCGATATAATAATTAATTAAAATTACTGATTAAACTAAAATGCAATATTTATCATTAGTTAATCAAAAAGACAGTTCAAATTATCATTCGGAAAATCGCCTTTGAAGCTATTTGTAAAATTGACATATTTGAGTTTCTAGTCAGTTCTGTAGACATATTAAGAACTCTTAATCTCAAAAAAGTTTAAACTTTTTAATTAAAAGAAGCTAAAATGCTCAATCAAATAATGCACATGTCTTATATCAATAGATTCTTCGACACCCCATAGCTTTATAGCACATTCCCATCTCTTTTAAAGTAAAAAATAAGAATTAAGCCTCCAAAACAGTCAAATAAAGCTACCGAAAAAAATAGAAAAACTAAACATACATAAACGTAACAGAAAAGTGGATCCTTAAACAAAGGTGTCTATATTTGCATCCCTACGGCATCTTTGACAGCTCGTTTCACCGAAAAAGACGCATTTTAATGGCGTGTGACTTGGGGGAAAGTGCGGGTAACCGAAGAATGTGGAGGCCAATCCATTTATCACCACCCAACCAGATAAAGACATTTAACGGGATACACAGCCCCCCATCCCTGCCCTCGTTATTAACAACCCCGCAAAGACTTTAAAGGTGTCCTAATTTAAAGAACATTACGGTATTCCAGGCGTAAAAATGCTTACTCGCTGCGCTCGATAAATGCCGCTGTTAGACTAAAACCATGTTTGAAGAACGGGGATATTTATATAGGCGATTGTTCGGAGATACTGAGTTATTTATTGAATTACCACCCGTGTGTACGCTTTGGTGGTCTCGGAAAATTACCTTCATTATGGACAAAGGTGCTCAACCAATTTCAATTGTGTTTGGAGATATGGAAGAAAAAAATGGCAAAGGTAGAGTCTAACTGAAAATAAGATGAAGAGTATTAATATATCTTTTCATTTTGGAATAACCAAAATTTAATATAGTTTCTTTGAAATATCTGATTGGTATATTTTTAAAATTTTATTTTAAAATTATTTTTATTGTTGCTAATTCTAATTCTTTTTATTAAAATAGTATTGCTAACTAAAAGGTGGTGTATAAATTTAACAAAAAGTTCTACGTTTGACAATTTTTTAGGGATATGTTTATTATATGTATACGTTTAATTAATACGTAGTTTCCCCCCTCCCCTTTTTATTAAGAATTTTTGCAATATAAAATAAGTTCTTTCAAGAACGCTGCAAAATTTAGGATCATTGAAATAAACTTTATAAACAAAGTAGATATTTATGTTACACACTCGGGAGACATTTCTTCGATAGTCTTTAAAATCGGTTTATGTAGATGCAAATCATTCAAGCAAAACTTTAAAACTTTTGGAAAGCTTTAGAACTGTCAAGAAGGGTTGATAAGGCGTAAGACCCAAAATTGGCACATACGCAACTTGTGCAGTGCATTCTAAACTGTTGGTCTTAATCGGTTCTTTATCTGTTCTGAATTCCTAAATACAACATATCCACATGAAACTCTTTGAAGTTAAACACTTACTACACATCCATAGGCGTGGAGTTTTCAGATCAGGCTCAAGACACTAGTTTTTTATTTTTATTTTTATAGCATAAACACTATGCCAAGTGTACAAATTATTGAGGGGAGAGGGCCCTTAGGCCCAATTCAAGTTTATTTCTATGTACACATCTAGTTTTATTTTTGAACATCGCTAAGTTCCTCCCTAACTCTTATAAACTTAAGTACTTTGTACTCGCCAAGTTGGGCCCATGACAAGTTTACGCCTATGTACACATCTGGCTTTATCTGTGCACATCGATAAGTTACTCCAATCTTACAAGAAATAAAAAATGACATATATAAGTATGAGGAAAATATAATCGATAATCTTTCGCCCAACCAAGTTGGAGAATGCTAAACAATCAAGCAAAGAGCTAGCAAGAGAAGTCTGTGAGAGAGGACCCACACTAGTTCACCCTAAAGATGGCTATAAACATTTGCTTCAGCTGTATGAGCTGCTCTGTATAAAGCTGATGAAAAGGACGGAAAAGAAAGGGTCCCCTCTCCCTTGTCATTTTTCAGTGACTCATTCTTTGATCGATGGGAAGTAGTGGATTGTACACAATGCTGTATTGAGACAATGGCGTATAAAATTTTGGTGGTGCTGCGCTGCTATTTTTAGGATCAGGATAGGATATTCTTGCGGTAGTGCGGAACTTTGAGTTTAAAAACCTCTAACATGTTATATATGAGGTTATTTATGTTAATGTAGCTCTTAATCTGTTTCGTTATTACAATGCATAATAAGGGGATCATATGAATAGCCCAGATGCAAAAACAGATATATCCAAAAATTTAAAAATGATATTTTGGTATGATTTGCTACTTTATCTGTTAAGCTAGTGGTTCCCAAAAGGGGGTCCGTGGGGTCACAAAGAAAAATTGGTTAAAATGAATTGATCAGTTGGTTGAATAGAATGGTTAACATGCATCGATCCCACACAATTCAAAAATCAGTGCTATATAACTACTACTACAGTGTTTTCATGAGTTTAGAGAGTTAAATTTATAAATAAGAGACTCAAAGTAATTAAACTTCTGATTGTGGTATTATCTTTTCAATGCATTTGTTGAGTAAATTTGTGTCCATATTCTTATCAAAAGTTTTGTAAAATTAAAAGAAGTTAATTTTAGAATTTTTTTCTTTCCTTCATTTTCAAATGAAGGAAAGAATCATTTGCAAAATTGATACGTATACAAGCCCAGAAGACAGGAAGAATTCCATGAGCATATATAAAAAAAAGAAGTATCCGGTTTTATTTTAGTCTTAGCTAGGAGAACTAGGCTTAATGCTAATTGGGAAATTGGGAAACACTGAGTTAAGCTGTAATTTCTATCTTACAATTAAAGGAAAAAATATTTATACAAACTTCAAGAAAAAAACTCCCACAACATTGAAACCAATTATATCGTTTAACGGTTTTTCATGATTTTCTCAACGATATAGCTACTTTTGTATTGGGCTGTTTACATAAAACCTAACAATATCTACACGAATAGCTTAGTTTTCGAATTATTTTATTTCTCCTGTCCATTTTACTGAATTTATGAGTTGAGTAATAAATACCAAAAAGCACACTTAATTTTGTATGTAATAAGCGGGAAATTTTGTTTGAGGATTTTTACCAGATTGAAGGCTGTTGTGGCACAAAGAGTTTTTCTTAATGTTTTACAGTAACAAATTGGTTGTAAAGTTATACCAATATTGTGAATTATTATGGGCAAGAACGTTTGGAAGTTAAGCAATGCATATATAGTATGGGTTTTCACAGCTGAAGTTTTAAAAAAATGTGTCCTTTTCCGTGATTTCATGTTTCTAGAACCACTGAATGCTGTTATGCTTTATGTGAAAATAATTGTAGTATATTTTAGTAATGTTGCAGGGGGGGGGGGGAATTATTTTAGTAACTCGATAAGACATTCCATATTAGGAAGTATTAGAAGGAAATAATAATAATATTTTTATTTATTGAATGAAATATCTAATACTCGATTATTTTCAAATAGTATTATATATTTCCATTAACTTTTGTTCATTATCAATTGTATGCTAATGAATCTATGGAAACCGGGTTTTTTCTGTCTAGCTTTTTCTAATATTTTAAAGAACGACAAATTATGCTTAAATTTTAATTAATATTATTCATTCCACAGTAACATCAAGCCCATTGGAAATAATAATTGTTTTCAATGTATAAATATTAATCTTAAATCTATTATTTTTATTAAATGTTTAATAAATTCATAATTTGTTTTCAAACTTATGGAAGTTCATATTCGAAAAAAATAAATCTTTTATCCACTTCTTTTAATCACAATGCCATGAAACGTGATAAATCTGCTCTGACATCAGAAAGTGATTTGCACTTTATCTCAATACAACAAAAGACAACTCAGCCAAATTTCAATTTAATCTGAACGTCTCACTTTCTAGCCAAAGGCACACGTCAACTTTTGAGTTCTGCTATAACTTTTATAAAAGAAAAGTTAATTGGATTATGCTAATTTACATTATTTCACATGAACTATCTCCAACTAACTGAAAGATACCGGTGCTAATTGTCTTATATAAATCAAATCATGGTAATTTTATACTGCTTTTATACATGACCTACAAATAACAAAACACGATTATTCTCTTTATAAGGCTTTTGATCTGTCTAATTTCTTATGAAAACATCAAGTTTTAGAAATAATAGAATAATGTAGTATAAAGAAGATATATAGGTAGCATTAAAATTAGGGGGTTTTGTCATAAAATACAACCAAATTAAGTTGACCACTAAATTCAAAAGTTGGAAGCGTTTGAAGAAATGTCAAATGTAAACTTAATGGCTGAAAATGATTGAAAGAGAATCAAACGCCAATACTAACGGTACAAATTTATAGGATGTATTTTTATTATTTTCAATTAAAATTTTTATTTTGTATACAATACCTTCAAAATATTTAACTAACCAAAGATTACGAGTCTTAAATTTGTTCATACAGAACGTATAAAAGCAAATAGTGATACTTCTTTTTTATAATTTTTAAAGCAATATTTTATATTTAATGTCGTATTTTTTCAACTCATTCAATACAAAACTAATTTCCTGAATTAGAGCACGTTAAATAGAAGGACAGACACACTTAAAAAAAATTAGCTGCTGGTGTATGCGTCACAATATTTTCCGTTCATTGGTACCCCCCCCCCCCCCCCCACACACACACACGTCACGTTAGTCATACCCTATGATATTACATCACGTACACCTTTTACACAAATATTATCTACAATAAAATGGGCCATAATATTATCTATTCTCACTGATTACTTTTCTAATGTTATGATTTGATCTAATCAAGATTTTTCTGCTTGATAAACTCTTTTAGATATGAAGAATGTATAAAAAATTTAAATATGTAATTTCAAAAAAATTATTTTTACATCAAATTCCGGGAATCGTGGGAACGATTCCTTTTTTAGCGTAAATTTGTGAAACAGAGATCTAAAGTAGTAGAAAATAGTATAAAATTATATTTTCTGTCTGTCCCAGAAACCTCAGCACAGTCCTGGGTTCATGTTTGACCTTTCTGAGAGAGTTTCCCCTATTCAGTTACCACGGTGCCACTAAGAACCTATATTGACATTTCACAAAGCAAACTTTCCCATGGCCACGTGCTTGCTAGGTCTCATTTCTTCTTGCGCTCCTACTTACAACACGTGACCATTGTTATATCTCACATAAGATAGACATCTCTCCAAAGGTGCGTGACTTAATAAATGAACGTTCCTTAGTGAAGATAATTTATAAATGGACGAAAAGTTTTATACAAAATGTACAAACTTATACAATACACATTTAAGTGTTATTGTTACTATGCATGTTTAGTATAAATTCTTTTATATTTCCTGTCTGTCCCAGGCACCTCCTCAGAACTGTCCTGAGTTCATTTTTGACCTTTCTGAGATAGTTTCCCCTATTCAGTTACCACGGTGCTACTAAAAACCTATATTGACATTTCACAAAGCAAACTTTCCCATGGCCACGTGCTTGCTGGGTTTCAATTCTTCTTGCGCTTCTACTTACACCACGTGACCATTGTTATTCATCACATAAGATAGACATCTCTCCAAAAGTGCGTGACTTAATAAATGAACGTTCCTTAGTGAAGATAATTTATAAATGGACCAAAAATGTTATACAAAATGTACAAACTTATACACAATTAAATATTATTGTTACTATGCATGTTTAGTAAAACAATTAATTTTATATTTTCTGTCTGTCCCAGGCACCTCCTTAGCACTGTCCTGAGTTCATTTTTGACCTTTCTGAGAGAGTTTCCCCTATTCAGTTACCACGGTGCTACTAAAAACCTATATTGACATTTCACAAAGCAAACTTTCCCATGGCCACGTGCTTGCTGGGTCTCAATTCTTCTTGCGCTTCTACTTACAACACGTGACCATTGTTACTCTCGACCACGGTGACTTCCTCATTATCCCTTTTACGCACAGGAAGTGAGGACGTCATATGACCCCCCACACCCTCATTCAATAATCGTCTGCAGCTCGCTCTTCTGTTCGGGGTTTTATGGAACGAGTGGAGTTTTTGATCTCCTCGGTCCTTCGTTTGCAGAGCTTCCTTTCCTTACACGTGTTCCGTTTGGAGAACTCAACACGTGTTCTAGTATAATACGCAGCTTATTGTTCGGTGGGATGTGGGTGGCAAGCTCGAGTTGGAAAGTTTCGTTTTGTAAAGGGTGCTTCAAGGCAATCAGTGCCGTATTATAAACGAACACGACGGTTGCCGTAGCCAGTGACGTACACACAGTGTCGGATTTACTACTAGGCAGCTGCCTAAGGCTGCAAGTTACAGATTTTTTTTTTACAGAAATATAAATATTTTTTTACAGAAGTTTGATATTTGTAAAATAACCCAAATTTACTCTTCTATTGCATGGCTATTAATATTTTGAAAGGGTTTGCTAATTGAAATCACGTGTGTTTCTTGTTCCGTACTGGTTTTTAATTTGATATATTACTAATCTGACGTGAAGTCACTTCTGAAGTACATTTATTACTTCAAAATCAGTGCCTCAAAAATCTTAAATCGCGTTGCGTGCACAGGAAAGAAAGTTGAGGGGATAGAAGCCTTCCTATGCATGTTTAAGAAACCAGTCAATTTTAATATTCGTATAAGTAATAACATATTTTTATTAATAGTTACCCAAGATCTCAAAGGGTTACCTTGGCCTTGGGGTATTACTTTGTCCAAAACGAAAAAATGACTAAGCCATGCATGCTACAAGCTGATGGCTTCAGGTTCGCATAATAACTGGAGATTTAAGCCATTGACTCAAGAGCAATTGAACATTTATTAATAAATAAAATAAAAGAAAAGTGAATGAATGAATAAATATGGCTCTAAATCTTTGTAGAAAGAAAGGCATAAAAACTGTGTGCTGTTCACTTGTATATTAAGTAGAGACGTACTTTCATTTATAGAAAAGCCTTTTGTAAAAATCTGCCCTTAAACAACTTTCAATGGTAGGGTTGAAAGTTAGGTTAAAAATACCGAAGAAATGTTGGTATTTTTATCTAGAAATTTGAAAATTCCAGAATTGTTAGTTTTTAATATAGGAATTTCATATTAGCAAATTAAATTTTACAATAAGTTATTCTATGTTAAATGTAGAACACCATCACAAAACGTCGCTGAAGTAAAATATGTTTCTTAATATTCGGATTCCTTTTTCTGTACAAAATTACAATAGTATCCAAAAGTCGGAAAACCAAAGTCGGTTACCCAACTTATGACTGAAGCAAATATTATGAATTTAGTTTTAATGAGATGAGAAACATTGCTTATAAATCATGGTAACATATAAGTTAAAAAATAAACCATCAATTTTTAAAAAAAAAAAATTGAAAATAGAAATAAACGTAAACTCTATGTCATGCTTATGCCATAAACTCTATGAAATCAAAAATGTTATTTGTGAATTAATTTCAAACTTTGTTATTAGAAATGAAACTAGAAAATTGCTTTAATTGAAAAGATTTTTTTAATTGAAAGAAAACCTTTGAATAGTATTTTTTTTAACTTATTAGTTATCATTTATTTCAAGTAACGGCAAAAAGAGTACAAATTTACTTTTTTCTATTACTCGAAACACATAATTACTTTAAAGATTAATTTAAGAAAAACATTTAAAAAGTTGTTTAAAATATCCGATTCTAATCAATTGAATTAAAATTAATTTATAATTATAATAGTGAATGTATTGATTATTTTTCCATGATTATCAATTACTTTGCTTGCTTGGGAGATCATTACTGCTTGAGCCTTTCCCATCGTTTAAAAATTACTACACTCTAGAGTAGAATTATTATTCACTAAATGATTTATGGCAGATTATAATGAATTATCCATTAAATGATATTTGCATACAAAAACGTTTAATTTGATTATACAATGTGTTTTATCATTAATCGCATTAAAATACATTGACAAGATTACCCGGACAAGATGTTATTTATTTTTACATAATGACTATACGCAAAAACAATGATATTTTAAATCTGATTTTAAATGCCTTTTTTTTATCGCCAGATTTCCTAATTAAAACATCAAGTTTAAATAATTTTCTATTCTGACCGACAAAAAGGGTTCTTTTCAATCTTTATTTCTAAATTTTTTGAAGTGTTCAAATAGAAGTCTATTTTCCTCTAATAGAAAATTTAAAAAAAAACGTGCTTGGGGTGATAGAATATTATGTTGTTATGGCTTTCAACTGAAGGCTTGTACATTTGATCATTGTTCAATTCAGGAGGATGTTCCAATAGATCCTAAGTGAATCTATTTATGAGACAATGGTTAGTAAAACAGGAAGTGGTTGCATTCCTTCCTACGTAATATGTGAATAATTCTAAACTTCTCAAACACAAAATGTCTCCATATTTGAAACAACGAAAGTACATGTATTATTGAACGATGAAGTAAGGCATGCGACGAATAAGGCACAAGTAAGACATGCGATGAAGTAAGTCATGTGACGAATGGGGCACAGTGAAAGTAAGGTATGCTTTATTGAACGATGAAGTAAGGCATGCGACGAATAAGGCACAAGTAAGGCATGCGATGAAGTAAGTCATGTGACGAATGAGGCACAGTGAAAGTAAGGTATGCATTATTGTACGATGAAGTAAGGCATGTGACGAATAAGGCACAAGTAAGACATGCGATGAAGTAAGTCATGTGACGAATGGGGCACAGTGAAAGTAAGGTATGCATTATTGAACGATGAAGTAAGGCATGCGACGAATAAGACACAGTAATAGTAAGGCATGCGTTATTGAACAATGAAGTAATGCATGCGATGATTAAGGCACCACGAAAGTAAGGCATTCAGTATTGAACAATGTAATAATATTTTTATAAGTTTGAATGCAATTTTAAACTTACTTTCAAATAGCAAAAAATTATTATTAGCGTAGGGTTAAACTGAAATGGTTAGTGCGAGGTTTACACACTGAGGTAAATGTTAAAGTTGGGCCTTTTGATTAAAATTCATCCTTGAAGTAGACGCTGACAAGATTCTCTAGTTAATAATTTTTATTTGTATTACGACCTTTAAAGCTCGTGTACATATTGACAGTTGTTATGAAAGACTTTCTTCAATAAATATATAAGGTTTTTTATATTAATATTTAATTGAATCGGTGAGAAGAAGAACAGAACAAGTCCAGTAAAGTCCCATTTGACTAGTACTTTTGAACCAATTCAATTATTATACATTGATATCGAATGTTATTTTCTCAAAATTTATTTTAATAAAAACGTACAGTAAATCAAAAAGAATATACGAATTTCTTAAGTTTTCGGTGTGAAATTTTAGCAAAAAATATATTAAGTTAAATTTAATAAATTTTTATTCGCTTATTTTGATCACGTAAAAATTCCAGAACTAAAAAAAAATCCTAGTTCCATTTTCAGAACATGTCCTGAAATTGAACACAAACGAAATATTTTACTCCGTACTTTTAACAATTCTAAAAATAACAATTTCTTTCATTGTATTATTCATATCTAATCAAACAAACACCGTGAGATTGCTATTCAATAGAAAATACAAAGAACATAAACAAACCACACCTCATTTTGAAGGGCTTTAAACTTAATCTAATTCCAATTATCAAAAGTAGAATCAACTAGTTTTATTAAAACAATGGAGTATCAATGACATAGATATTAGTTGTTCATCTTATAAGGTGAAGAGATTTGGAAGCACAATGAACTGCTGGCTGACGGCCAATTTCTATTGATCGCTCGCACACATTCTTCAGATTTCCTGCATTTAATTCCCTCAATTAAATAACGAGCATTTTTTTAAAAGACTTACAAAGAGATGATATCGAAGAGATGGTCCGATGTGAGGGAATTATTTTAAGAAAGGTTTTATTAGGCAGTTGAGTAGCACATAGAAATGTTTTTGGTAACCTATAGTCTTGAAATGTTAACTCGTCCCAAATAATTAAACTCTTCACAGTTAAAATTACGTTTTTTTTATTACAATACATTTTACTGATATTCTGTGTTTTACTAAAAGCCAAAATGTCCAAGTTTTAATCATTTTCTGTTTTTTCTTGGAAGAATTACATTTAACTTTACAAAATAGGAGATCACAAGTGTTATTAAAGCAGTTTCTAGAAATACACAAATTTCACTCTAAAAATGTCCGATTAATAAATTAATAGCATTTGCTAGTCTCTGCTAGTAATTTATTAGTTAGACATTTATTACCACATGAACACCCATAGTAACTAAGAAGTAAAAGATTATAACTTCCATGGGGATTTTGTATATTTTTTTATAACAGAAAATGCGCACTTTAAGAAATAAAATTTTAAAAAAATATTCCTTTAAAAACAAAAAAATGTCCGAAGTCTGTATTTCAAATACACATTTTTACAAAAGAATTTATATCAGTATAGGTTTTGCTCTAGAATAAAGTCATAATTCTTCAAATGCCGTTCACATTGTTTAAGACAATGAACGATGATAAATACGATTTCAAGAAAATGCAATATATCAGGATTGCAAGCATCGATCAACTAAATTTGTTATCAATATTTCTTGGTTTATTGACACCAACCATCGAATAGTTCCCGCTTAATTACATTTTCAATAAATTGCAAAGACAATGTGCTGTGGAACTTAAACTTAATCTCTGTGCCAATAAGGATAAGGAAAGACTTCAGTGTTTAGCACTCTTACTTTTTATTTTAGATATATCGATTTGAAAGAATTAATAAAGATGTATTGATAAGAAGGAAATAATAAAGACTTTAGATTGCTTATAGGTGAAAAAGAAGATATTTATTGGTAAATCTGATTTAGGAACGCTTTCCTTTTTTTATTATTTTAGGCATCTTTCTAAATTTAAAAATTTAAATTGACATTTTATAAGATATTTTGACAGCAGTATAGAAATTAGTTTTTGCATACTAGCTCAATCCCTTTTCGATGTTTCTGTTTTTATTTATTCATTTATTACGAAGTGCCGTAGAGATAATAGAGTTAAAGCGATTTGAAATTAAACAGGTCAGGCTCTGTCCATTATTTTCAAATTAACTTTACATAGTTTTTAAAAACTAATTCTCAATTCAAACGCAGAATGGCATGCTTCAAACTCATTGTTTGAGAAAATAGTTAATTTCAGCTATGAGAAGTTCACAAACCAAAAGTTATGCTTCTGTTCTTAGTTCTTTTATCTCTTTGTTCTTTTATGACTACTTACCATAATTCAAATTTATATATGTTTTAGTTTTCATTACTATTCCTTAAATAATTACAAATGTTAAAGTTAAAAACTATTAAATTTCTTACAAGTAGAAACATATCTTTTATTCAGTAAGATTTACTGGTTAAATTTTCCCAGTGTTTTACATTTTAAGTTTGATATTAATAAAAATAAACAACAAACATAATACTATAGTCCATATTCAAAATTCAAAATTTTTTGCACTAATTCTGTAACCTAATTTAAGATATATTCACCGGATAGGAATAAATCTGGCTGAATTAGAACATAATACCAACAAACGAGCTAATTAACATATGTAAATCAGATACGATATGTTTTTCTTTGTAAACTAAAATTCAAAAAATATTTGCAGCGATTACTGATCTAGATATTTTAGCATATTTTAGTTGGTATAACAAGTTTAAAAGACTTTGAATTGGAAACCAAGGAAACGACGTAAGTAGTACAGTAAAACCCGTGCAATTTCATGAAGTTTGTCACGCACTTAAAAAGTGCGTGTATAAATTACGCACGCAACCGTTTACATATTAACAGTCTCATTTGAAATTTAACAATTTAAAGTTTTCAAAAAACATGTATCATAGGTTTATATTTTGTCAAGGAGTTGCCCTTAAGACAATATATTATGAGTTCACAAAATTGTCATATAAAATATCAATGTTATTAAAACTGTTTTTATTTAATTCAATTAGTTTTTTTATTCAAATGGTTTTATCCTCGTTTACTTACTCAAGAGAATTTCTAAATCTTCAGACAAAACTCGACACAATTTTAAAGAATAACGACGTTGTCTTTTTTTTAATCAAGGTTCTACATTGGTATATACGATGGCATTTAAATTATTCGTTCAAACGAATTTAAATTTAGTATAAATGTTACTATATTTCATAGTAGTAGAACAAATGTCATAGTAGTACAAAGAAAATAGAGAGACAACACAGAGATAGATAGCACATATTATTTTAAAATTTATGAGAAAACATTTTATTAAACATACAAAAGATAAAAATTTCATAACACTTCAAATAAATTTTTGATTCTTGATAAAATAATCTTCACTGATTCCTCACTGACACTCACGGCATATACTTCCTAGGAATGTATCCTCATTCTCATATTACGTCCTAAGAATGTATCCTCATCTTCATATTACGTCGTAGGAATGTATCCTCATTCTCATATTACGTCCTAGGAATTTCAGTTTTTTCAGCAATGAAGCCAAATTTTAAATCCAAAACAAAATATTATATATTACATTATTTTTTCAGAAATAAAAAAATATATACAGGAAAAAATATTTATACTCACAAAAGTGAAAACTTTCGTTACAATAATCACTTGAGCTTCGGTGGGTTATATATAAAGTCCTCAAAAGTACTTTTAATATCACAGATTGGCACTTTAGAATCACATTATTGGAACGTAACAATTTTCGCACTTGTAAGAAAATATGAAAACTTGTATTTCACTTGTAACATTTTTAATCATGAAATAGAAAGTTTTGCAAGACAATTTGAATTCTCCAAGTTGAAAGATACAAGTGACGTAGATTAGAATGGGAAGTTGTGTGAAACGTCTGAATGTGTCAATTTGAATGTTGCTCTGAATTCAAGAAAATGACGGTTACGCTCCTTCCTAGCAATTGCAGTGGGGTAAGTCTCATGGATGTTTTTATATTATAAAAGTCTTTATTTATCTTTACATATCGTTGATAGAAATATCAAAACTTTAACAAGAATCCTCAAAGAAATCGATATTAGGCTTCAAACATATGATACTTTCCCTTGTCTAAGAAAGATTCCAGCATTCAAACTGTTATTCTGCAAAAGAAAAATAATTTTATAGAAATTGTAATTCAAATGGACAAATTGATTGAACATTGAAAAAATATAGGAAATAAATATTAAAATAAGGATTGAATCAAATTGTTCATTATCTATTATCTAGTAATTTTAGTCATACTTGTTTCATGTATCTCCTCAAATTCTACCGGATCAGAATGAATAATGACTGATAGAATTCAACCTACCTTTCTCTGCCAATCCCGATCGGTATTAGTTCATATTTGACTCAAAAGCAGCTTAATTTCTTTTTAAAAGCACTGCTTAAAATGAGTTTGATGATAAAAAAATCATCATTCTTTTTAGTTACAAAGACTACATGCGTTTGTAAAATTTCTTATTTAAAGCTAAAATAAGCAGAACTGATGTTGAAATATGCTCTTTAACAATCAGAACAACTCGGAACTTTTTGATGTAGAACAAGAACTAGCATCTTTAAAAAATTGTAAATTCTATATTTTTGCGCCTTTGTTGAAAATGTGCACGATGAAATTTTGATTTAAGTTTTTGTCTGAATTTGCGTGGAAGAATTAGATATATTGTTAAAATATCATAACCTAAAACATACGGACTCAAATTTGAATTTGAACTCTTTTTTATGTTTAAAAAACCGTATTTGTATGTATTTTTTCCTGGACGGAACGGAATAAACGGGATGTTAAAAATAAAGTTAAAAAGTAATATAACTAAACATGCTAGAATGATTTCAAGTAAATTACTTATCCTCCTACACATCTAGCCCAATTTTTCGTAATTGCCCTTGGAGTTCTTAATTAGAACATACAAAATGCACTTGCATATACAACGGCAGAGTAATTTCCCCTACAAGTTCCGTAACCGAAACCATAGTTATAGAAATTAAATTCATTTGAGTTTTTACTGTGTCGCAGATCTGTAGATTCGGGAAATGTGGTTACCAATTTAAAAACAATCCGTGGACTGTTTGCATTCATAACTGCAACTGTAGCAGGAAAAATAATGTGTGTTTTCAATATTAATATAAAATTTTAGGAAAATATTATAGTCAAGAATTTTATGTTTTTTTTATTCGTCGGTTTAGAAAAAATAAATAACTGTGTGATTTTATAATTTTTAATCTAAATAAACAAAATATTCCATTTTAAAAATGCTTTTGATATATTACTGCTGCTTTGTTTGTTTTAAATCTTTCAGAAATATTTTAAAGTTAAAAATAATCGTGTAATAATCGTATTTTCACATGAAAAATATATTTTTGAATGGCAGTTCAATAATTTGTAGGATAAAAATTCTAAAACTTTAAAAGCTATTAACGATTGCAATGTAATATTTTAAATTAATACAGAAAACATACTCCATTTATTTGTAACTGTTAAGTAAAAATGTCAAAAAATGAATAAAAATATTTATTAGTAAAAAAATGAATAAAAATATTTATTAGTAAAAAATGAATAAAATATTTTTTTAGTAAAAAATTAATATAAAAAAATAATAAAAATATTTATTAGTAAAAAATGAATAAAAATATTTATTAGTAAAAAATTAATATAAAAAAGGAATAAAAATATTTATTCATTTATTTTAAGTAACAAAAAATATTAATTAAACTTACCTTATGGATCCTTGCTTTTCAGTTAACCAAAGTCCTTATGAAGGAGGGACGCAATCTGTTAGCCATAAATTAACATACAAAAAGTTCAGCATGGCAGGCGAAAAGCGAACCATTTGCTACATACGTACGCGAAAATCACTTCACAGGCGTTCACTCCGTAGGATAAAAGAAAAGTTATTTAACATAATTTTAAACTTGAATGTTATTGATTCATATAAATACATGAATTGATAATTTTTAAGTAAAACAATAACTAATACAAATTCATTAGTAAAACAATAACTAATACAAATTCATTAGTAAAATACGATTATAATAAAATGTATATGTAGAGCTCAGTTTTTTAAACGTCTCTTTTCCAGAAATTTTAGAAGTTACGAAATTAATATCACTGAATTCCGCATTTACGAAATTAGTATCACTGAATTCGAAATTAGTACCACAGAATTCCACATTTACGAAATTAGTATCACTGAATTCCACATTTACGAAATTAGTATCACTGAATTCCGCATTTACGAAATTAGTATCACTGAATTCCGCATTTACGAAATTAGTATCACTCAATTCCGCATTTACGAAATTAGTATAACTGTATTCCGTATTTGTTTTATCATTAAAAACATTTTGTTGTGGAAGAAAATCCACTTGAAATTA
Organism: Troglohyphantes excavatus; assembly: GCA_963932185.1. Taxonomy (NCBI): domain Eukaryota; kingdom Metazoa; phylum Arthropoda; class Arachnida; order Araneae; family Linyphiidae; genus Troglohyphantes; species Troglohyphantes excavatus. The sequence continues at coordinate 44,542,345 of OZ010672.1, read as the reverse complement.
TTTGAAAACCACAAACTGCACATGCCTCACAAATTTTAATAAGTGAAAGAAAGAGTAAACAAGAGACGTTTTGAAATTGAGCTCTCAAAATATAAGTTAAATTGTTTGTGCCTTATTAAATACAAGTTTAATATTTGTAATGAATAACTGTTACTTTTATAACATTAATATGAATAAATTGAATATTTCAGTAATAAATTATTATTATTATATTGAAAAAAAATCAAATGTTTGAAATATTCATGTATATTAGTTTTTAAAATGTCATTATAATTGGGTATTTTTAGTCTTTTCTAATTTTCTGTATATGTAGACAATTTAATATTAATGGAATAGGAATTAGGAATTGCAACTACATATATTAGAAAGAAGTTCTCATCTGTTTTGCTCGTTTGTACATTTTACAATTCTCCACTTTATCCTTCTATATATTTATTAAACTTTTATATGTCAAACTAAAATTAAACTTTTTATATGTACATTGCTTCTTCAAAAATTATTAATTGCAAAGCTTGGAAATAATATCTTCTACTAATTAAAATAGTAACCAGAAACTCTAAAATATGACACATACGTAGATAAGTACATCATTAAATCAAACGGAAAAAGTTATAGAATGACATTTAGGCATTAGAATAATATCTTTAAATGCTAAAGTTCATAGCTATTTTGGTGCACCTAGATTACAGTTAAAAATAATAAATAGAAACGTCAAAGCAATATATGAAGCGTTCTGAGCTAAAGTGAATCAAGTCCATAAATTATAGTTTTAAGATAATCAAGGTTAAAGTTCATAACACTAGTTGAATCCTAAAAGTATTTAGAGGATAATTTTCTTTTTATTGTTGTAGTATGAAGATTAACTTAAATATGTGTCATAATTTGAAAATATACACCATTAACAAGTATCAATCTGCAACAAACAAATTTTTTTTATACTTTTGGACTTGATCCACTTTAGCTCTGAATGCTTCATATGTAGATGTGTACATCATTACATAACAATCAAACTCTATACACTAATGTTGATACATTACAACTCCATATCTCTAAATGTTAAAGTTCGCAACCAAATCAATAGCTTATGAAAATGTAACATTTTGCGCTTTGAAATTCAGTTTGAGTGAAGATTTCCCATATTACCCTTGCACCATTAAACCCCATCTAAGCAACCATCGAAGCACAGAAATATCCACTCCTCCAGTGATACATTACAACTCCATATCTCTAAATGTTAAAGTTCGCAACCAAATCAATAGCTAATGAAAATGTAACATTTTGCGCTATTGAAATTCAGTTTGAGTGAAGATTTCCCATATTACCCTTGCACCATTAAACCCCATCTAAGCAACCATCGAAGCACAGAAATATCCACTCCTCCAGTGATACATTACAACTCCATATCTCCAAATGTTAAAGTTCGCAACCAAATCAATAGCTTATGAAAATGTAACATTTTGCGCAATTGAAATTCAGTTTGAGTGAAGATTCCCCATATTACCCTTGCACCATTAAACCCCATCTAAGCAACCATCGAAGCACAGAAATATCCACTCCTCCAGTGATACATTACAACTCCATATCTCTAAATGTTAAAGTTCGCAACCAAATCAATATCTTATGAAAATGTAACATTTTGCGCTATTGAAATTCAGTTTGAGTGAAGATTCCCCAGATTACCCTTGCACCACCATTAAACCCCATCTAAGCAACCATCGAAGCACAGAAATACCCACTCCTCCAGTGATTGATACCAACGCATGGAAATAATACCCCGAACAGATACCTAATTGGGTAATTTCAAGATGCTGCAGAGTATCCAGAAAAAGACTATCATTATCAAGAAGCTCGACAACTCCAAAGTCAAACTTGTCCCCCGTACAAGTTTAAAGATAGATGACCCATTACGAAAAAGGTGCGGTTTTCCCACTTCATCTTCCCCATCTTTCATTATTGTTATTACACTAAGCATTTCCATTCTTTCTGTATGTGATGTATAATATATCACTATGCATTAACACTGGTCTTTCTTTTTCTCATCTATTATTCATGCTCGAGAAAAATCGTTCACACTTACAAAGATAAGTTTTTTTTTATACTCATCGCATTTTCTTTGGTCTTTTGCCTTATTATTTTTTTTTACCCGTAGTTGTCTGGTTATTCAAAAAAGTTACTCAGAGGAGCGAAGTTTTTGTGAAAGTTGGGGGAATTTAAATTTTCTGGCAGTTGCGGGTATTTTTCTTTTCTAATGTATTGTAGGGTGACGGAAGTAAAAAAAAATTAAGTTCATCTAGTAGTTTTTGAAGAATTGGATAGAGTGTGAGAATCGATGTTGTTTTGAAGGAAAAGGGCGTTCAAAACTATTGTTTGCTTGCATCGATGTTAGTTTGAGGCGAAAGAAGTTTAAGAGTAATTTGCGTTTAAATCAATGCTTGTTCAAAAACTTTTGAAAAGAGTATTTTTTTTTCTCTCATAATTCTGCAATTTGTTAAAATAACGTTTTATATCGCTTATATAGAATATGGTTATTTTCCTTTACTCTCACATTTTAAATGTAAATATTATTCAGAAACTATTCAGATTTAAAATTTCTATTTGGAGTTAATTGCATATACATAAAAAAATAGTAAAAATGTTTTACTTTGGGATAAAACCTTAATTAGCTATTTTGTATTTTAAAAACATTTCTGTCTTATTTTCCCATTACCAATTATGTTTGAATTATTATATAAAAAGTAATTATACTCTTTGATGATCTCACAAGAGAAATGAGGGAAGGGCTTAATTGGAAACTGAGTTATTACAATTCAATTGTCTTACTTCCCATTCTTTTGGCACACATTTTTAACATTACTTCTGTTTATAACTTATTCACGTCGCCTGGTAGCTTAACGGATAAGGCTCTGGACAGCGGTGCATGAAGATGTGGGTTCGATTCCCGGTAAGTCTTGGTTGTAATTGTCGATATTTATTGAAAGTGATTTATGAAGGTAGCCTATGTACGCAAGCAATTACTCTTTTTTTAAATCGTTTTTACTCATTATACTCATTTTTGAGTACATGACTTTTAAAAAAAAAGAAATTATGTATTTGGAGTTATGATAGAATCGAATGTACTCAAAAATGAGTACATTTTACTTATTTTTGAATACCTATTTTTAACAGCGTAGCATTAATCGAGTTAGTAAAACGTTTAAGGATCTGGATCTATGACTTATGACTGCAGTCCTAGGCCCCCATTCTATACCGAAGGCCCAAGACTGCTGCGTAGTCTGATTTGGGACAATTATTAACATGCATAAAAAATATTTAGTTCTTCTCCTTGGTTAAACAATGAATTACTTGCACAGTAAACCCTCAAGAAATCAAGTTCCTTGTTCGAATTTCTCGCTTTAACTCATTAACCCCCACGATTCTTTTATCGGGCCATCGCATCGGCTCTGCCTTTTCAGCGTAGTCTTCCTTTATTCTGCCCGGATGCGTATCTTTCACACTGATTATTACAGGATGCGGCATATTTCAGCAGCGAGATCCGACACAACTCTTCTCGAAACACGTGGCCCCGGGTGATTTTATTCATGAAAACCTTTTCTGTTCCTCGCGCAGTTCGAAGATTATCGCTATCTCTTTTGAAAAATGAGGCGGACGGACAGACAACCTGCCTTGCGACGGGGCGGCAAGTTTGGGGCCGTAATGAGTCTGATAAAGATAAGATACGGATAGTGGGGGGCCCTGTTTGTGACCCCCTTCCCCCGCTTGAGTCACATTTGAAGGGTTTTTTTTCTCTCTTGATCAAATTGTATTTTCAAGGACTGTACTGTATTTATCAACTGTAACTAGGCAAAATTGAGCAATCAAATTAAACAAGCCTATTTTTTTAAAACCACATGGGACAATACAATATATTGAAAACAAAATACTGTTTACATTTGAGAGGATAGCGTTTAAAATGGAGCAGTTAAATTAAAAGTAAAAATTGACATCCCAGCAAAAAAAATTCAGCATAAAACCTTCGTCAATATTGTAAAATTAAAGGTTTTATGCAGATAAATTGTAGGTTTTTTTCAGATGTATTAAATTAAAGGTTTTGTTTCAATATCCTTCATAAAATCTGTATTAAAAAATATGCCTAACACCTTCAATTCCGAAGCATTGAAATTATTGATGGGAAAATGCAGATTTTTTAAAAATGTTTTTTATGCAAGAAAATTAAAAACTTCAACAAAACTGTAGTTTTTTTTCAATATACTTTATAAAATTTTAAATAAACCTTCAATTTTACAATTTTGATGAAGGTTTTATGCATAAGTTTTTGCTGGGATTTATTCAGTTTCATATACCAGAAGGTGCTTTAGTATTTGAAAATGCTTTTATTTCAATTTTTATCAGCACACACCATCCATCTACTTTTTCCGATAAAAAAAAATTCCAAAAATTATTTATCTCTCATTTTAAAGTTAAAATTACCAAGTTTTTAATATAAACCAATAAAGATTCGTAACACAAAACTAGTTATTTTAACTACTTAATTCTAAGTAAAAATGGTTCATTCTCAACATTAATACATCGTTTATCGATGCGCAGCATCCCTTATAGATTTCTTGTTAACATTAAGAACATAATATATTTAAAATACAAAAAAATATGTATATAACTAAAGCAATTTTGGCACTGTTATGAAAATCGAAAAAAGTATTAATAGTGATCATTATCTAAAGTAAAAGGATTAGGTTCTTTGCAGTGGAAATTAAATTAGACAGGTGAGTAATACGATAGTGGAACAAAATTATAAGCTTAGTTTCCTGAGGATTATAATCGAAAGTTATTTTTAACGATTAAGTCGATTATTTGCAAAATATTATCTCATTATAATCTAAAAATAAAAATTAATTAAATTTGAAATCGGACATCGCGCATTTATTATTTGATAAAACTTGGATATATAACATATTTAATTAAAATTTGAGAGGTTATAGGATAATTATATATATGCGTGTGTGTGCTTTCAAAAAACTATTATTCAACCATAAGAATAATATAAGCGGTTTTATAAATAGTGGGATGAACAAAAGTTGCCAAATTAGTTTTGAAGTATTGCTCCCACAAAGGCTACAGTCGATTGTAATTAAATTAATTATTTAAAATAAATGTAAAGCTAACTTACAAAATTATTTTCCTTTTAAATATTAATAAACAAATATTTAATTAATATAGCGAGTTCCTTTATAAGAATGTTTTAAAAATATCTAATAATCAATTTTCAAATAAAAAATTACTTTCTAAGACTTCCCTTTGAGAAAGGTAATTATATTTCAATACAGGAAAAATGTCAGATATGACTGCAAATGTAATTTCAATGTGCATGAAATTAATGACTTTTTAAATCTTCCGACTGTGTAGTTATTTTAATTATTTTTCCCGTTTGAAATTACAAAATAAGTTCTACTCACATATTTTTTAAATAATTTCTATTTTCAACATGAGTATTAAAAGTTTAATCTTACTTATAAAATTTTAATTAAAATGTTGTTTTTCTACCGCAATACAAGAACCACAAGAAATGCCTTTTATTAATAAGAATGCTAAGAAATCTGTTTAAAACTCATCTAAATATTTCTTGATCCTTTGAAAAATCCTTGTCTCAATACAAATAGTTGGTGTTGCTATTTGTATAAAAAACTACTTTACTCCCTTAAAAAATTTAATCAATCTGAAAATCATTGCAAATTATCCAATAAACATTCATTTTTATTTTTACAAGAAATATTGATACGCTTGGTTCATAAAACGTTTATTTGCATTTTGCCCAGTTATTGGACGCGAATGTTAAAATATAATTTTCTTAAAATATTTTTTTAGTATTTAAAGAAAACGCTTAATATGAACTATATGTAAAAAAAGTATTTTTGAAAAATTGGATTTTTGACTAGATACATGCGATATCAGTATAGTTGGTGTTGGTGTTTGTTTAATAACTGAAAAAATAAAGTTCTGTATAGAGTGCAATATTTCATCATATCTTGATAATGAATGAGTTAATAAAATCCGTTCTTGCATTAAAAAAAAAAGACTTTACAGAAAATTGGAAGTACATTGCTAAAAGCTAAATTGAGCGCATAATTACCTTCATAAATCAAAATAGAGCTAAAAAGTGTTTGTTTTATTGCATACTGGAGAGTACTTTATTTTCCTAGTTTTAGGCACGAGCATTATTAGCCTTTTGGGAAATCGAACACAGCTGCGAGGTTAAAATGGTCATAATAAAAATTGCTCACTTGGCAAATGGGTCGGTCTAATGTTGAGTGACTTGAAAAAAACTTTTTAGGTCATAAAATGTTCGTCAATAGTATGTAGTTTGTCAGTAACATATAAAGTTCCATTTTCAGAGTATAAAAACATTGCTAAGACCATTGCATAAAATAAGTTCAAGGTTTTAGGAGTTATGACGGTTTATAGACAAAACTGAGATATCCATAGATTAATCTAAAAATTATATTAATATCAGAAATATAAGTATACAATGCAAACGCATATTTTTTCTTTTGTATTCATAATATTAAAGTACGCTTCCCTGTACAACTCCGAAATATCATGACAAAAATATATTATTATATACCTTTGAAACACTACAAAGAACAAATAAACTTTAAAAAAAACGTGCAGCCAAATATTACATAAAATTAGGTCGTATATAAATTAGCAATATTTTATAGCATACTTTTTCACTAGTTGTAGGTCATTAACGTATTTAATGAAGGATGGTGCTAACGAAGTCAAAAGAAGACGGAAAATAAAGTTACCAAAAGGTAACAATACCTTTATATACTCATATACAATTGTCATCGTGCATATTCGATTTAGATTATTGAAATTCCGAATCGATGCCATCAAGATTTTATTCTCTTTCAGTCACGATGAAGCTAAAACACGCGAAGATTTGAATAATTGTAATATTATACTATAAAAGAGTTGAAGAAGAAGTATAAAAACAAATTTACATTTCAATAAATGGTACTTTATAAACTGTTTAATGGTATATTTATTCAAATTCCTAATAACAAATGAGCAGTTGCGAGATAAAATAGGTCAAACTATTATATTACTCTCTCCCCCGCCGCTAATATATAGCATACACTAATGCGTAGGCCTACAAAAAAATGCCTTTGTCTATTTATTTTCACAGTTATATCAGTTCAGTTGCGTATAATCTATAAAAAATAAACATAAATTACAGTTGTTTCAACGCATTTTGATGTGAAAATATCATTACACTGCATTCAAAAACACTGTAAGGGAAATTGCATTGTACCACACACTGGGATCCAAAACAGGCCACCCAAGTGGAACCTACACGTTGGACACTCGGCAATAAAGTCAAGGACAAACCAGAGATAGGGGGCAGTTGAGAGCGATATACCTTCCTATATCAATGAAGATACAGGTGAGCGTATTCTGCTTAATGGCTTAAAACCATTAAAGAGCCGATAGGCCGTTACTTAGCTTCAAACCATATCAAGATACAGTTGGAATGTCCCTGAACTTGTCAACCTCTACGTACAAAGAAAAATACTTATAAAAGTTGAGTTTTACTGCTAAGAAATAATCTTTAGTCGACATTGGAAAGTTTAAAACATTCTTCTTGAATGAGAAATTTACATTCCTAGAATGAGAAACTAAGAACTTAAAACTTTGAATTATTTAGAATAGAAGCTTTCTGAAATATACCTCAACAGTACGCAGAAGAACCTGCATACGTGATGTTTATGGTTCATATGGTTAAACATGGTCCATAAAGATGATTACTCGTTTTATATCTTTAGGTGTTAAAGATAAATAATCAATTAAATTTCAGAATTATTCTAAATTAAGGAATAATAAAATATACTATTATTTCCTTAAGTCAAATTTTTTTAAATTAATAATTTAAAATTTTATATGCTCCCTTGTAGAAGATAAAATTATCGAAATTGACGGTTATTTAAAAATTTATGTAGCTCAATTTCTAAATTTAAAGGACTTATTAATTAATACATTAAAATAGTTATTTATCTGTGTCCTATGAGTATACTTTAGAAAATCATATTTGTTTTTATTTTCAGATTTTAAGACATTCTTTCATTTTTAACTACATTTCAATTCGAAAGCAGTTGAGTATTTTATTTAACTAATACAAATTAATGCAAATTTTAATACAAGTTTCTAGTTAGAAAGGTATGATTGGTAATAGAATTAAAACATTTTTACTAATATGGCTCCACTAGTTTCAATTAGTCTTTCAAAATTTAAAGTACAAGCAAAGAACTTTATTATTTATCTTGATACAAAAAAAAATGCAAATGTTATTGACATTATTTGGTATATATATTGTATAAAATTTTTAGATTCTTAACATTTCAAAAATTGGCTATATTAGTTTTAAAATGGCATTTTCTTACTTTTTTGTTTTTATATAAAACGTTCTTAGAATTTAGATTGATTATAACATTTAAAGAAATAAAACGTGCAACAGTTTTTTTACAATTTACAGTCTTTTTCCCTCACAAAAACACAGTGTCTTCAAACAAACGATTTGAGGACATGTTAACCACCAGGGAACGAACTGCTGCTTTTTGATGCCACGGCATAATGAACATTATAATAACAATAACCAAGCACCGCTTAACGAGCTTATCCTATTTTAATATTTTATTGTTAATGGTTATGAAAAAAAAAGGTTGTTAAAGAACAATCAGAAGGGTTCATTTGATACTTGTTCTGTGATGGTTCCTCGTGTGTTGTTATGTTTGTTTCGCCGGAAATGTCGTTATATTTTATTGCTTTTAGAAAATCGTTTTTTCTTTACAATGACGCTATTCACGGTTTGGTATGAGTAATTGTTTACGATATTCAAGATGAATAACATGGATAAAATTTTGAATTATTTTCCATCAAAGCCTATAAAATTAAATTACCTAATAATAAATAATTTTAATTTGCTTCATCTTCACGTCACACACTGTAAAAAAAAAGGTACTTAAATATGAGTACCTGAACATACTTGTTTTTATTTGAGTACAATTGCATTGTAAATGAGCGATGACGTACTTAAATTTAAGCAACCGTACTTAAATAAGAGGTAGGATCCAAAAAATAAGAGGTAGGATCCAAAAAATAAGAGGTAGGATCCAAAAAATAAGAGGTAGGATCCAAAAAATAAGAGGTAGGATTTAATACTGCTAATTTAAGCTTCTGCTCAAGCCATCGTAACAAAGCGACCTGACAAACTTAAAATAGTTGTTCAGATGATGATTTTCCGCATTATTTAATGTCGGTTGCTTAAATGGAAACTGAGTAATTACAATTCAATTATCTTACTTCCCATTCTTTTGGCACAACTTTTTAAAAATTATTCTGTTTATAACTTCTTTACATCGCCCTGGTAGTACAACGGATAAGGCACTGCGATGCATGAGGATAGGGTTCGATTCACAGCAAGTCTTGGTTGTAATTGTCGATATTTATTGAAAGGGATTTATGAAGGCATCTTATGTAGGCAAGCAAGTTCTCTTTTTATTCATTTTTTTAATTCATTTTATTCATATTTACTATTTTATTCATACTCATTGTACTCATTTTGGAGTACATGTCTATTTAAAAATGAAACTTATGTATTCTGAACTATGATAATCATAGAATGTAATCAAAAATGTGTACACTTTACTTACTTTTGAGTACCTATTTTTAACAGTGAAGAAATGAACTAATAACTTATAATTTTTTCAAATGGATGTTAAATATTATTGTAGATTCTAATACATTTATGCAGATTTTTATTTAAGATTATCCTTCGTACACTAATAGAACAGAATAAATTAATACATTTATTTTTAATTTTTATTTCACAATTCAACAACTTGTCAGTGAGTAGAGCTCTGTATATATAGTATATAGTTATAGGACTATACATTCATAAATTTCATTCTAAATAGTACTAAGTTCACAGGAGTTTCTGAACTCTTCTATGCAATGATGCAAAATGTTAAACAGTGTTAAATTACACGATGCAACTACCATCAAGCATCCCTTGTTCTCTGCAGGTCCGCACTCTTCTAAGCTCCTTTCCAATTCAAAGCCCTGCCACTTAGTCAACTGGTCACGCTAACGGCACGAAATCTATTATTCAAAAGCGCTTTGAAGTATTCATGATTAGGAACTCGAGTTGGGAAAATGGCTGGTAAGAATAGCATATTCCAGACACTCATACAATGGCGACATCATGGTCTGCACGAAATCAACATAAGCTGAATAAAGATAGGTTGAACATAACAAAAATAACTGAAAGTTATTTGTGCAAAGCCAGTAGTTGAACGGGTAGGAAAAGGATGGTGATTTTAATAGTTTTTTACGGGAGAATTTTTTATTTTAAATTTCAGCAATTTTTTATGATTTTGATTGTTAGTTTTAAAAAATCGTTTTTTTTAACTTGCAAATACAAAATTACAAGCAGTTATTTATATTCAAAATTTATTTTGTTAGAAAAACTTTTATATTTTGCGTTTTTATATACAGATAATCCAAAATTAAACCATAAATTTGTGTTTATCTACTTTATTATTATAATTTTTTTCATATTTATTATTGCCATCAATCAAATTCAATTGGAAATAATAACCTTGAAAACTATTTTTATATACATAATGTAGAACACTATTTGCTATTGGAAAAGTGCAAAATTGCACTAGCGTGTTCACAAAAATTGTAAAACTGCACTATGAGAAAGATTTGAACTTTTAAATACATTAAAAAAACCATTGTTGCTACAGTAAGTTGAAGATTGATGCCTGTTAAGTATTAATTAAAACTGACATTGACGCAAAAATTTAATCAAAACGTATAAAGAACGATTTCCTAAAATTATGAATTTCGACAGCGTAAACAAATAATGACTACATAATACGTAAATTTTCGAAATATCTTAAAACAAATTTACTAATAATATAAATATTATACCACTGTATTTCTATTGTTAAAAGGATCTTTAAGTTAAATTTCTTAATGTGCCAAATAGTTTCTGATGTATCAAAAAAGTTATTTTAGAGCGGGCTCTGTTAAAAATAGGTACTCGAAAATAAGTAAAATTTAATCATTTTTGAGTACATTCGATGCCTACTATGACTCTGAATACATAAGTTCCAATTTAAAAAAAGGTTGTACTCAAAAAATGAGTACAATGAGTAAAAATGAGTAGATACTTTCCTAGGCAGTCGGCATAAATCCCTTTCAATAAATATCGATAATTACAACCATGTGTCAGCACCGCAGTACAGTGCTTTATTCTTTAAACTACCAAAGATACATTGAGAAGTTATAAACAGAAGAAATGTTAAAAAAGGTGTGCCAAAAGAATGGGAAGTAATATAATTTAGTATTAATTACTTCGTTTATATTTAAAGCAATCGACACCAAATAAAGTGGAAAACCATCTTCTGAACAACTATTTTAAGATCAGATTTTATTAAGATCTCTTGAACAGAACCTGAGATTAGCAATATCAATTCACATTGCTCATTTTTCAGAAAGCACGGTTCCTTACATTTGAGACCATTTCCGATGCAATTGTACTTAAAAAAAAATTAGGTTCAGGTACCAAATTGTAAGTACTTTTTTTACACAGTATACCCTATCATTATTTATTAACTATAGTGGCACTGCCTCTATGAGATGAAAGTATAATTTCAAAAAACGGTTGTGGCGAGTTCATTTAATGCTTTCTACCCAAGCCCAGTATTAAAAGGAAGCGCATTATTAACCGCGTTGAAAGGTAGCCAGTTTTTCTGAGTATTTGAATTCAGCGTGGTCATGATGTTCCGTCACGGTGTCACCCCGATGATTATCTTCGACTCGTGCAGCACGGATAGGATGGAAGCTTCAGCCATGAATATCCATAGATCACATCAATCATAGTATGACCCAGGGGGAGTGTTTATGATTGATGCCAAAGGGCGGAATACGGGAATTAATGGCTATTATATTAATTATACTAGCTGCTTGGCCTTGCGTTGCCGAGGAACCCATTAATGCATATATACGTTACCGTTAAAGTATGTAATGCAGTTATTTCATAGAATACCTAGTTATTCCATGAAATAACTGATCGTGCCCGTTAAAGTGTGTAATATGTTATTAATTTGACACTTTAACTAGTTATTCTATAAAATAAGTAGGTATTCTATAAATTAACTAATGAGAGACAGTTAAAGTGTAAAATAAACAATTTATCTAAAATGAAATTAAACTAATGATAGACAATTAAAATGAAAAAGAAGCAATTTATCTAATTTATGCAGCGTATAAATGGTATTTATGGAAACGTACCATAAAATCATTTGTTACAACAAGGATTACTAAAATGACACTTGGAATTACAAAGAACATTATTTACCGAAACATAATCTGAACAATAACATTTCTGAAACATAATCTTCCGAACATGATATATGGACAGGCTCCATACATTTGTGAATTGTAGGGGTGGAAGGTAAATGTATTTGTCGTGCGAGATATATAATATAGATTATTTTACACTTTAACGGGCTGCAGATCGTTATTCTATGAAATAACTAGTTAAACCATGAAATATAAGAGAGTTTAACACTTTAACGGACACGATCAGTTATTTCATGAAATAACTAGGTATTCTATGAAATAACGGAGTTCATACTTTAACGGTAACATATACACTGCAAAAAAAGGTATTTAAAAATGAGTACCTGAATCTACTCGTTTTTGTTTGAGTACAATTGCATCGTAAATGACCGATGTCGTACTCAAATTTAAGTATTCGTACTTTCTCAAATATGATAAATGTGATTTAATAATGATAATCTCAGCTTCTGTTCAAGCCCATCTTAACAGAGCGATCTGACAAACTTAAACTAGTTGTTCAGAAGATGGATTTCGACAGCATTTGATGTCGATTGCTTAAATGGAAACTGAGTTATAATAACTCAATTATCTTATTTCCAATTATTTTGGTACAACTTTTTAACATTTCTTCTGTTTATAATTTCTTCAAGTCGCCTTGGTAGTTTATCGGGTAAGACACTGGACTTAAGATCTGGATTCGATTCCCGGTAAGTCTTGGTTGTAATTGTTGATATTTATTAAAAGTGATTTATGAAGGCAGCCTAAGTAGGCAAGAAACTACTCTTTTTATTCATTTTTACTCATTGTACTCTTTTTCGAGTACATGTCTTTTACGAAATTGAAACTTATGTGTTGGCAGCCATGATAAGCAAAATAAATACATTTTACTTATTTTTTTTAGTACATATTTTTAACATTATACAAATTTGTAAATAGGTGGTTTTAGTGTGACAACACCGGGAGCGAAATGGTTAAACTAAAATTTAAAATAAGTCAGAATTGGATAGAGATAACTTTCTTATGCATTTATTTATTTATATGTTTTACACATTACAACAATGTTGATTTTATAAACATGGCACTGCTAGTTAAAAAAAAACTTAACAAACACAATCTAAAATCTCCTACTTAATCGAAAATAGGGACGATGTGAAATACTCTCGCATAGTTTACCCTCTTCTTGAAACTAACCACGAAACTGGTTTTCTTATGTAAATCTGTACTTTGTGCTAAGTTTTTCTTGTAAAGGATACCAAACGCCTAAAAAGCCGGAAATCCTTTTCTTGCTTAGTCGTCAGATGAGTTCAATTCATTGCAATAGATTCCACTTCAGAGAACACCAACTCTTCGCAAGTGGCACTTGAAGGAAAGTGTCTTCAGAAGACCGTAAAATTAAATTCTGAGAATCTGAGCAATTCTCACCAAGTACTTTACTTGCGATTCTATGAAATTCATTTTAAAAGATGTTCTGTTCGTAAAGAAAATCAGGTGATAAATTCTGTTGAAAAATATTTTGTATCGAAATGTCGTTTTCTTTTCACGTGTCTAAGTGTTACATTTAATGGCCCTTTATCATATTTATTTTTAAATATGAAATCTCTTTGGGATGAAGTCAAATGAGACCAGCATTTAGAGTAAAGAATTTAAATTTTGTTTTTGAGAATCAATTGGTAATTCTATCAAAATTATTTGCAATAATAGCAGTTATTAGTCACCAAACCTTACAAAATACAAGATATGCAATTTATTCTAGAATTTTATTATCTAAAACATTTATGATTTTTTAATATACATAATTATTATTTATATAAAAACGGAATTTCAGTAACCCCTAAAAATTATTCTTTAAATAATATTCATATATAATTCCGCAATAAGATATGTATTATTGGTAAATGATTAAATATGGGTTTTGAGTGATTGAACTCAACATAATTAGTGAATACTTAAAGCAATTAATAAAACTCCAATAACGAATGGAACTTTTCCAAATAATGTATTAGATCATTTTTATTTACCATCACTGAACCTTACACGTTAATAAACTGGATCTTCTGGTTCAGGCTGGGGAGTTTGTGTTCAATATAACGAATAAGGTTTAAATAAGAAAAATAACTTGTCCCATAGAGATGCAGAATTTCCCAAATAAGAAATGGAATTTTCCAAAATAATATATGAAGTTTTTCAAAATTAAAGTATTTGTAATTTTCAAAATAAGAAATAGAATGTTCTCAAATAAGAAATAGAATGTTCTCAAATAAGAAATAGAATGTTCTCAAATAAGAAATAGAATATTCTCAAATAAGAAATAGAATGTTCTCAAATAAGAAATAGATTCAAATAAGAAATGAAACTTTCCCATAATATTCTTTTCTTAATAACTGACTTTTTCTAAATAAAGGGAGTTTTCCAAATAAGATTTTGGACTTTTCCAAATAAGATTTTGGACTTTTCCAAATAAGATTTTGGACTTTTCCAAATAAGATTTTGGACTTTTCCAAATAAGATTTTGGACTTTTCCAAATAAGATTTTGGACTTTTCCAAATAAGATTTTGGACTTTTCCAATTAAGATTATAATACGAGACAGTGTTTCCAGGTCTTCCTTTCTAGACAGACCTCGAACCGCCCGTCATTAATACGTGCAACGTTAATAAACCAACCAAATGATTTTTTGAATTTTCAAAACAAGATTTTAAATTTTCCAAACAAGATTTTTCATTTTCCGAACAAGATATGCAAATCATCCAAATAAGATATATAATCATTTCTAGCTATGCCATCGCAAGTCCTCCCATACTGCCAAACAGTGCTTCTGGCCAAGGATAGTGGGTTGTCCCTAAAATGCGTTAGAAAGGACTAGACTTTGCGTCATCATTCACTTCCCCCGTCCCGATTGGATGAGTGATCACGACTAGTCCACCAAAGGTCACCGAACAGATAAAGAAAGAACCCTCTGCCTGCAATTATGCGATGATCCCTTCCCCCATACATCGGCTTTCTCATCGGCTACGCATGATCGATACCGGCCATACTTCAGATGGATGACGCCATCTTGTTATGGGAACTCGGTTAGTAAGATTGAAAACCGAATTTTTCTTTTACCTGTTTGGAGGGAAGTGAAGTGTGGAATAATTAATTAGTTCCTGTTTTTATTTATTTCTTACAAAAACTCTGAGAGATTGCATAAAAAGTTAACATTTTCGTGTGGTATAAGTTTAGTGTTCTTTATTTAAAGTTTTGCTCGTTGTGGACACGCGGTAGGTTATACACGCATTCTTTTAAATAAGCTTTTCTTTTGATAAAGTAATTTAAGTGATTGTTTAATGTCAAATGGTGTATTTTAACTAGTAAAAGTGATTTTATTATGTTGGGGATATTGCCTAAACTTTGCATGTTATTTAATAGTATACCTAAATTACAGTAACTTCAACAGTGCGGAATTGTCTATATCTAACAGACAAGCTTCATGCAAGCTCGATTATAAAAAAAATCTAAACAATTCTTCTTATTTTTAAAGAATAATCATATTATTTTGAAGATATTGCCAAAACTTCATATGTAATTTGATAGAATACCTAAATTACAATAACTTAAAAAAATACGTAATATATCAATGTCTAGTAGGCAAGCGTCACACAAGTCCAAATATAAAAAATAAACATAAAAACGCGAAAATACTCATGAAAATGTCTCCACTTTTATACAAATAATTCAAATATTGCCCAAGCCCAAAATCACCTTGATCCATGTTAAAGAAAAAGAAAATAGTTCACTAATTTATATCGCTTGTTACAATTTGAAAACCAATATTCTTTTCTGAGCATTAAAGAAAATAAAAGCTTTTTACTTATACAATAAAACGAATAAACAACCTTTTCACATACTTCCAAAGAATTTCACCAACTCGAATAAATAAGAATTACAATTAACTTCCATACTCTTGAAATAAATATGTTGACATAGCATGTGACATTCCAACCTTTGATCCCATTGAAAGCTTATAACACAAGCAAAATCCATTTCATTAGGACTGAAGCAAATTTAATATTCCACTTATCCTTTCAAAGGTCAATGTGTTCTTTTCAATTCATTGATTCTCAACACGTTATCTAAAGTTGTAAGTAAAGGGGATATTGATTTTATTACAAAAGAGGGAGTTTTCGAAGAGAATACGAAAACACTCTCAAAGATAGGAAAGAAACAGTTGCGGCATCAGCACGCAATATCGTCATTAAGGAAGATGTTTTGTGAGCTCATTTATTTAACAACTTGTGAGTTACTTTATTTAATATTTTTTTTACGGAATAATTCATATTTTTAGATGGAATTTGTTGTTTTGTAACCACATTATAAAAAAACTTATTTGAAACCTTTGTTCGGAATGTTTATTAATTGTTTCTGAGCGGTGAAAAGATTTTCCTTTTCTGTGTTTCCATATATTGGTTTAGAAGAAATTGCTATTACTAAATAAATGTGCTGATGTTTCAAACTAATATCATAAATATTCAATCATTGGTGAAATTTTTTTTTAATTTGATAAGCGTAAATCTTTAATGTCAATAAGAATAACCCAAGGAAATTATAAGAAACATAATTCTTATTAAACTTGGAATTTATGTTAATTTCTAAAACGGAAATTTATTAGTAACTGCTAAAATGCATTATAAATACCAACTATGAATTAAAAGTCTAAAGAAGAAAAATATTTGTGTATTGAGATTAAATGGTTCATCCATACTCCAAACTTTTTTTGTTATTATTTATATGAATACTTTTGTTATGGATACTTAAAATGAAAATGTTGGATGATAGTTTTATGAACTGAAGATTGCTTAATGAATAATGATGAATTTGAAAAAAATCAAAAGAAGAAATCAGTTTTTTTTATAAATGAGAGTGACAAAGCAGCCAATAAAGTATCCAAGAATAGAGATAAGCACAAAAGCAAGTTGCTTTCTGACAGTGAGGACGATTTCTTCAGTATTTCTGTTAATGAAGTTTCTTCAACTAGCATTAAGAATAACAGCTAGTTTTAAATATGAAGGATCAAGAAGAGTTGAAAGATTAGAATGCTGTGCACGTCAATGAGAGTTAAAATTTTGTTTTTCTGCATAACCACTTTGAAGTTTGAGGACAGACCGTCATAATTCTACCCTTAAACCCCCTATACGTAATGGACTATCATAACATTTCTATTTCAAAGCCTAAACCAGCCCAGCCAAATTAAATTAAGTATGAAACACGGTTCTTCTAATTGCATCATCATGTCTATGAGAGTTGAAATTTTGTTTTTCTGCATAACCACTTTGAAGTTTGAGGACAGACCGTCATAATTCTACCCTTAAACCCTCTATACGTAATGGACTATCATAACCTTTCTATTTCAAAGCCGAAACCAGCCAAATTAAATTAAGTATGAAACACCGTTCTTCTAATTGCATTCTCCAGCCGAACATCCCTAACTGCTCACCCACCACAAGTGGTCGAACATCATCATCATGTCTATGAGAGTTGAAATTTTGTTTTTCTGCATAACCACTTTGAAGTTTGAGGACAGACCGTCATAATTCTACCCTTAAACCCACTATACGTAATGGACTATCATAACATTTCTATTTCAAAGCCGAAACCAGCCAAATTAAATTAAGTATGAAACACCGGTCTTCTAATTGCATTCTCCAGCCGAACATCCCTAACTGCACACCCACCACAAGTGGTCGAACACGGAACGAGCATAATTCATTAAAGCCCATTTCAATTTGTAATCCAACCACGCTGAGCACTCTCGCCTGTTCAAATAGCTGTCACTTTCACTGCGCCAGCCGAAATTAACCTCTCGCCGTATTGATGACAGGTGTAAAGAAGGTGGGCGGTTATGCAAAACACTCCACTGCAAGAGACTTCAATGGAACAAGGGCATCGTTAATTTGATTTGAGGAAGGCATTTACTGGAGTCTCCACTGGAAACCAGTGACTTAACTCCAGACATGGTTAATCACAGATAGGTTTGTATTTGTGTTGAATAATTATACGATGGGCGGTCTGTTTAGCCAGCAAGAAGTAGCCTTGATTGTTTTAAGACTTTATCACTTTCCCTTCCTTTTTTTTCCCTCATGCTGTTTAAAGTAAACCGTACAGACTGTCTAAATATTGGTTGTGGGCTTTATTTTTTATACTTTGTAAGTGTGTAAAGGGTCTGTGGAAAGAACGACGGATATGCATCCGGAGTGATTTTGCAGTACAGCGCAAAATAAATATTAATGTCTCATAAATATACACATCATTGTAATCGCTTAACTAAGTACAATGAAAATACAGCCCGGTAGCGAACAAAGGCACTGATATTTTGATGTCAATAAAAAGTTAACTGGCGTAGTTTTCCCCGTTTGTTCTGCATATGTAAACGTTTATAGAAATGAAACAATTGTTACTTCAAACATTTTTTGGCAAAAAAAAGTTTGTAATGGAAAACATTGATTTACAATAAACCTTATATTTTTTTTTAATGTTTATTATTTTTTATACGATTAGCCAAAATTGTTTCTATTATATTACTACAAATTAGGAATATTGTGATCTATGGAACTAACACAAGTATTTGTTTTACATTATTTTAATATAGCATTCCTTAAAACCTATATTCAAAACATCATTTAATAAACGGTAACACGAAAAATCCATCAATATTATCAAGAATAAATTAAAGCAAATATAAACTCCCTTTTAATCTGAAGCTTCTACAGTTTCTTGCCGTTTAGTTTTTATTTAAATCTAATTTCATAAATTTAGATCCATATAACTATAATTTGATAGGCTCAGAGATAAAGAATCTTTGGAAATAGATAAGTGTCAGGATCTTTTTACTATAGAGGTAAAGATGACAGAGCTTTTAAAATACCATAGCACGTAAAGAGAAAAAACCAAAAATTTGCCCATTTATTTTCACCAGAATATTTCTAGGTATTTTGCAGATAATTGACTATTCAAGTACTTTAATCTTCTTAAAAAACTTGAAAGGAATATGGATTATTTTACGGTTCCTCTTAAGTTTCAGCTGCGCAAAATATTTTAGAACAGATACGCTTCTCAAAAGTTTTCAATAGCCAACAAAGGCAATGGATGTCATTGTAAGAAGAAAATATAGCATGGTCATGGGGCTACTATAATTCAACCACATACTTCCAGCTTACAAGGCAAGAATTTTGTGGGGGGGGGGGGGAGGGGGAGCCAAGTGATTTAGGGATTATGTCGTGCAACACAGTCGTAAGAATTATGTTGTGTTTTTCCTGACTTATGCATTGCAATTTCTGATATTTTCCTTTGAGATTAGCCATGCCGAAAATATCTTCGCAAGTAGTATATATTTTGCTTAAATCTACCCTATAATATTTCGGATGTAGTTTGACAATATTATAAAGATATATTTCCAAACATGATAACGATAAAAAGTAAGTAATATCATTGTCGACAAAAAAAAAACTCTTAAGATAACGAAGATAACACAAAAAAAGTTCAGTTCTATTTAAAGTAACACTTTCTTCCTATCATGTTTCAATATAATGATGAAGTATCAAGTTCGTTGCTCTAAAAAAAGTTTTTTAATTAATAAAAATATTTTCGAAAAACATGTTTAAAAAAATATGCTTTCCTAAGGTAAATGAAGGATGTTTAATGAACTTAAATCATCGACCTACACAAAGCTTCAAATAAAGCAATTAGCCAAATGATCACAAAGCCGAAAAAAATATCTTAGATTCCCGTTATTTTTACAAATCCTACACCCAATTAGTTCTGCTTAGTTAATCGAGATAACATTGTGTTCCGCTTCGCTATTAGCTGAAATTGGGCTACATGGATTGGAAACCGGCAGTTCTAATATAAATCCGTAAGAAAATAGAAATAATCGCTAATTCCTGGTATTAAGTCTACAAATGAATGGAAGGGATTTTGTAGTTAAAAATAACTTTTAAACAATACGTAACTATTATTTAAATACTCCGTCCTACTATTAAAAGAGGGATACAATTGATTTAATTTATTAAGTAAATATATATATTATGTTGTTGTAATAGAGGGATCTTTTTTTAGTAAAGTGTATTTGACGAGATTTTTTAAACAATATTATATAGAATATATTTATTAACTTGTATTTTTAAGGTATTTTTGTTACCTCGATTTTTTAACTTTAAAATTTTTTAGATTGCTGTTTTAATTTATTTTTGTTGCAATCTAAAAGTCCAAAAAAACGATATATTGCCATTAAAACGGGACTTTTTTTAATTAGAAAGTAACCGTTTTTTTCGTGAATAGTTAAATATGCTAGTTTCAGTATGTTTCCGTGCATTTCAAGATTGTTAAATTTTGATTTAACAAAACATCTAAAATTCGATTAAAACATTTGTTTCTTTTATAATTAGAGCTTACACATGGGTATAATACTGTTAATTTTTGACATACGATTATTTTAATACCCTAAGGCTTTTAGAATTCACGTCGCTGTTATTCATTTTAAGCCAATTCTTAGATTTTAAGCAGTTGACAATTTCATATATGTAATTAGTAGATTTCAAAACTTTATGTTTTCCTATATAGTGTTCTTTGTGTATCGTTTGGTATAGATTTATTCGACTTCTTCATATATGAGAATCGGGGACATTTTTTTATGATAATTAATACCTTAAGTACATGAATTAATACCTTAAGCACCTTTGAAAGTACAGTTGCTGTTATTCATTTGTCAAGACAAATTCCAGATTTTAAGCAGTTGACAATTTCATATACGTATATAACTAGATTTCAAAACATTATGTTTTCCTATGTATTGTTCTTTGTGTATCGTTTGTTATAGATTTATTCGACATCTTCTATGACTTCATATATGAGAATCGAAGAATTTTTTTTATGGGAATTAATACCTTAAGTACGGGAATTAATACCTTAAGTACAGGAATTAATACCTTAAGTACAGGAATTAATACCTTAAGTACAGGAATTAATACCTTAAGTACAGGAATTAATACCTTAAGTACAGGAATTAATACCTTAAGTACAGGAATTAATACTTTAAGCACCTTCGAACGTACAGTTGCTGTTATTCATTTTAAGAGAATTTCCAGATTTTGAGCAGTTGACAATTTCATATACGTATTTCCAGATTACTACTAGACTTCCACTAGATTTCAAAACCTTATGTTTTCCTATGTATTGTTCTTTGTGTATCGTTTGTTATAGATTTATTCGACATCTTCTATGACTCCATATATGAGAATCGGGGATATTTTTTATGCGAAAATAAAACTAATTAGAAATTTCTGCAATAGTTGTGTTGCAACATCGATACAAAAAGTATCGAAAATGTATCTTTTCACGCGATAACATTGTCATTCAAGGAGTTCAAAAGTCCTTACCTTGCACGAGCAGTCTCGCCAACGAGTTTCTTGTCCTCTTATTGTTGACCTCACAGTAGTACTCCCCACTGTCCTGATATGTCGCCCTACGAAAGTACAGGGCGTTGTTGTGGCTCTGGAATGCGACATGAGTCCCAGCATCCCAGAACGTCCTTCTGCCGTTCACAACTTCCACGATCTTCTTGTCCTCTTTGTACCAGACGATGCGGTGGATGTTGTCCACATCTGTGGCTGGCTGGCAGAACAGAGATGCATTGCTGCCTGTTCTCACATACTCATTCTGGATGTCGCCGTTTCCTGGAAGAGAAGGAACAGCATTTATTGCATTGTTCATGGAAGTTGAAAGATCGGGGATATTTTAGTAGTAGAAATTCAAAAAATAATAGTGCTAAAAATGTACTTATGTAATGCATTTGAAAAGAGAAAGATCAGGGATATTTTAGTAGTAGAAATGCCAAAGAGATAAGTGCTAAAAATGTACTTTTGTAATGCATTTGAAAAAAGAAAGATCAGGGATATTTTAGTAGTAAAAATGCAAAAAAGAAAAGTACTAAAAATGTACTATGTATCATGATTAAAAACTGCATATAACGTAGTAACAGTATTCTTACCGCAAAAATTATTTTAGTGATTTTAAAATATGATTGTCAAAGGTTTATTGTTGAAGTATTAGAAAGTAATTTTTGAAGTTTATTGAAAGTAATTTTAAGTTAACTAATGATAAACGTTAAAATAATTAATAGTATTAAAAATTATTAGGATTTTTTAAACTTTTTTCATTAAGGTTTTTACTAAGTTCTAATTTAAAATTTGGTGATGTAGGGATGGTGGGTAAAAAACTTTTCAACTTTAATTCTTTTAGTAGTTTTTATACCTAAGAGATAAAAAAATCATACATAGTCTATTTTGCCCCTTTCAGACCATAATACAGAAAATACATAAGTAATATACCAAACGGATTATGTGAATAAAATTTAGCATATACAGCCCCTAGTTTATAAGATTCCCAAACTACTAAATTTTCCGAATTTAAAATTTGACAACTAATTTGAATTTAAAAAATATTCATTTTATTATAATTATTTAAATTACATATATATTATAATCAAAATAACTTTTTCAAGGTAATTACTAAAACGTAGAACCTAAAATGATTATTCTTTTCATTAAAAAATCTGAACAAACATATAATTGTACCGGCTCGGCATATTTTTAAAAATACACGACAGAAAATTTCGAAAAATTCTAGTAAGTTGGGAGTAAACCATGATTACTTTAATATAAACTTATTTTTGTTTAACTTTCTTTAAATATTAAACCATTCTTGATAAAAATAGTTTTGAGCTTCTGAAAATTTCAAAGTGATCTGAAATTTTCATTAGAAATCTATCGAAGACATTTCCCATCTTCCATAAGATAATTCGAAAATAGACTGCATTAGAAAACCGGAATAGCCGTTGAGAATGATAATTCACGCTTGACTTCACATTCGCTGACACTGTGGAACAACTGTTATCTTATCGCTGTTAAAAAGCAAAGAACTGAACACAAAGAACGAAAATCAGCGTTTCTTCAATTTGGTGGAAAGTAACGCTGCCGAAATAAAGGGTTAATGATAAGAATTTCTAAAATAGGAGTGAGGGGAAGGCGTCACCCTGTTCAAACGATCTTTTCCAGCCGAGTCGTCTGCGACAGAAAGGGGTTGTTCAGGCCTTTTTTAATGGGCTTATTATTTCACTTCCGGATAATGGCATTTCTAGTAATCATCGTGCGCGAGAGACACGGGTCGGTCAAGGCCGGACGAGTTACTCAAAGTGGGCATTACCGGATGAAGCTCTATTTTGACATCCCTCTTGAAGTGTCGCATTCTTAGTATGGATTTAAAAAAGATATTCAGTAGAAATATTTTTTAAATATTTCAATTGTTCTTGATAATTTCTTTTAATGTTTTTATACATTATAAAAAAAGGTACTTTAAAATGAGTACATGGACGTACTCGTTTTTCTTTGAGTACAATTGCATCGTATATGAGCGATGACGTACTCATATTTGAGTAATCGTACTTTCTCAAAAATGAGCAGTCTGATTAATATTGCTAATCTCAGCTTCTGTTCAAGCCATCTTAACAAAGCGATCTGACAATCTAAAAATAGTTGTTCAGATGATGATTTTCCATATTATTTGACGCGGATTTCTTAAATGGAAACTGAGTTATTGCAATTCAATTATCTTACTTCCCATTCTTTTGGCACACCTTTTTAACAATTATTCTGTTTATAACTTCTTAATGTCACCCTGGTGGTACAACTGATGAGGCATTGGACTACAGTGCCTGAGGATATGGGTTCGATTCCAGGTAAGTCTTGGTTGTAATTGATGATATTTATTGAAAGTGATTTATGAAGGCAGTCTGTATAGGCAAGCTACTGCTCTTTTTATTCATTTCTACTAGTTGTACTAATTTTTGAGTATACGTCTTTTTCAAAAATGAAACTTATGTATTCGGAGCTATGATAAGCATCGAATGTAATCAAAAATGAGTACAATTTACTTATAATTGAGTACCTATTTTTAACAGTGTACTTTGTTATTAGGACAAAAAATTCATATTTTTTAATAAAATGTATGCAAATACATAGCTGCACACTTAACATAGGCTCGTTGAAGTTAAACATGATTTGGTAGCATTTTTTAAAACTAACTATTAAAATACCTAAATTAAAGACTGGAATTTGTAGAAACCAAGACAATGACTTTGATTTTTATAGCAGTTATCGAAGAGAAAATATCACGGTTATGTAATGAAAAAAGTTCTTCTAACATACAGTTCAGGATTGTAAGCGAGTGACAACATTAGGCCACCCGTTTTCTCTATACCCAATAGAACAGCGTATTTTGAATAAAAAATTAAAAAAAAATTAGATTACATAAATCGTCCAATGTTGTCTTTGAAGCATTTAACACAGGTGTCATGTTACAAACAATTTCCTACACGTTTGAATTTACGTAGACTGGCTAAACTTGCAGGTCCTCTTGGTGACCTTGTAAATCAACAAATCAGATAAAAACACAACATATCGTAATAGATTTAAGTAAACAAATGTAATGAACGTGTTCGCTGTCTTCAAACAAAAAGTTCATTCTTGAAAGAATAAAATATTTGTAAATTCATTGATCAAAAAGAGCAGCCGGAATGTTACACAACAAAACTTCTTCATGATCGAAAAGTCTCGGTCTCCTTCATCACTGACTTATAAAGGAATAAAACATCAGCAAACTTAGCGGGGCTTTATTTGTAGAACATGAAAAGCCCCATTCTTTCAAAAATATAAACTTCCAAAGTAAATATTTGTGGAGAATCTTTTTTCGAGAATCCACAAAAGAAAAGCGATGAACTAGACGATGGAGTTAAAACGGCTTCCTTTATTTAAGAAAATTCTTTGACTTACCGAAAAAAATTGTTACCTCTTTAAGAAATTATTTTTTTACTATGAACTAAACTTACCTATAATATTTTCAAAAACAATAGTAAATGGATGATAAAAATACTGATACACACTTTTGACATATAAATATTGTAGAGTAGAGATACATATAACCATATTTGAAATCCTTTTTTTTTATCTTACACTTTCCGTTTGAAGTTTTTTTTTCCATTGAACCTTTTTGTTTTTAAATCTAATTGCTTTTAAACTCGTATTTATATGTATATATATATTTTTGTTATCTAAAAATTAAGAAATATCTAAAAAAGTATACTAAAACGTAATTTATGGATACATCAGACTTTGTCATAAGAATTCGATTTTCAAATAAAAAAATTAATTCAATTAAAATTTGTTATTAACATTTTCTTAATCCTGCATAAACTAACAGTGTATGATGAAGATTTCACTTTACCTGCATTATTGTTTTCAAAGTATTTTAGTACTTCTTAGACCTTTCAATCATTCCTGTATACTTAGGTATGGGCCAGAGCAGGGTTCGAAATTAGGAAATAAAAGTTAGGCGTCATTGGCATTTGGCAATCACCTGGCATTTTTTTTAGTTGCCAAAATATTCTGCTTAGGCGTCATTTTAAAATAATTCTAATTGCTTAAGCAGAGATTCAACTGTTACGATACTTTTGTAATCGTTAAAGCATCATTTGAATAATATTAGAAACATGTTTCCATTTGCACTCTAAAAATATCACCGTTCTGAAAAAATTACTGAAAAGTATGAGGACAATTATAGGTAATCAATGTTACATTTAAAAAAAGACAACCGGGTGTAAAAATACGGTCGTCAAAATAAAAATTTTATTAAAAAGTTAGGCGTCAAAATGACGACTGGGTGTAAATTTAAGGTCGTCAAACTGAAATTTGTAGGTGCAAAATAAGACTAACGACCGCTAATGTTTAACTCTGTGACAGAGTGTGCATTACACGTCTAGAAAAAATTCTGCATCCTACAGGACAGTTAAAAATTATATTTTATTCTTCTTCAATACAAAACAATATTAAAAATTAAAGCAAACATTTGTATATAAAAAAATTATTAAACAATACCACATTTTCTCTTATACCCAGCATATACCAAGGTTCTAGGAATAATTTATTTACACTTCTCTTCAATATCAATAACTTTCCACTTCACCCCTTGCCTTTGAAAATCCCCCTTTCCCCCTGAGAGAGTTTTCTAACGAACGGGCCTGCTCCATTCTCTCTACACTACCACAGCTACAAAAGATACTAAGCTTTGCGCAAGCTTCATATTTTCGTTATTCCATTCCCAAAAGCAACTTCTGAATTCTAGTCCGTGTCTCCGAAATAAATCTCGTCGAGTTTAAAGGCGCCTTCACACCCGGACAGTTATGGCTATCCTGTCACGCGCTACTCGTACCAGCTGCCGGGTTTCTGCACTCGGGTGCGGAGGTCGCAGTAAAGGGGCGCCGAGCAAGAAATCCCTTCAAGAAATCCCTTTCCACTTCCCTCCCAAGGGGTTGCAATTACCTACCATGTAATCAGAATACACGGGCTCAAGATGAGTAGAATAGTATGTATTGTTTTTTATGTGAGAGGGAGAAATGTGAAAAAGCACATTTTTTTCACCTACTGAAAAGTGTTTTTGTAGAAAAAGGAATTGTATCTTTTCCAGAACTGTTTTTTTTTTTAACATCTTAGAATTTTTCTAAGTACAGAATTTTTGGTTTATTTTAGGTCATTCATTATTTGGGGAATTTTCAACGGAAAGGGGTGAACTATTGCTTTTGAAGGGAAGTGTAAATTAACTATTCCTAGAATTATTCACTGTAAAAAAAATTGTACTTAAATATGAGTAACTGAATCTGCTTATTTTTCTTTGAGTACAATTGCATAGTAAATGAGCAATGATGTACTCAAATTTAAGTAACCGTACTTTTTAAAAAATGAGCAGTGTGATTTAATAGTGTGACTAATATCAGCTTCTGTTCAGTGATAATTATTCTGAGAAAGCAAATGAATATTTGAATAATTTTAAGAATTAGATTATTTTAGACATTTCTATATTAATTCTTTGAGTTAACGTACAAAATCGTGATACAATAAATAGAAAATCAAGTTAACTCGTTCAGCCTCAACTTTTTTGTCGTAGTAAAAAAGAACATTTGTCTTTTAAATTATGTTTTCTAGGCATCTATTTATGACACCTAGCTTTTTTACAGGATTTTTGGATCAATCATTTAAAAAATTAAAAGTACCAATGGAGCGTCATGAAAGTTAATTGAGCAATCTTTAAAGCATCCAATTTCCAGTAAGAACCACCAGGCTTAAAACGTTCATCTAAAAAGATGCTAAAGTCGACTATTGCCTTTTACGTATTATTTTGAAGAACGTATCACTCGCCTGTTCGTTACAATACTCTCGTTCAGTCTTATTGCGACTAAAGAACTTAAATAATTGAATAAATATAATATATTTACTTGTAAATGTGCACTACTTACATCACAAATATGTCTTTACATTGGTAAACAATTCAAAACAACGCATTTCATATTTATTTAAAAAAATGACTATTCACCTTTAGAAAACACACGCGTAACTTAAGTAGAAACTTTCTAAAATCCTTTTTGCAATGTTAATGTTAAAGCACTAAATATAACTTTCCACGAGCTCTCCTGGTATCACATGTGTCATTTCACTATAAAAATTCAAACGTGCAATACATTCTTCGTTTTAAGTTTAATTTAACTGGCCACTTAAAAACAAAGAAACGCGTCTGTTTTTCTTAAGAAATGATCCATGGTAAGTGCTTTAAATTAAGTTTGCCTATCTTAAATGGCAATCTGAGAAGAAAAATATTTCAAAAAATGTTCGCGATCTAAACGAGACTAGTCAAGGCTAAGAAAATAAATTTTCGAAGTACATAATATAAATTCCATTCTAACTATGGTATAAAAGTGGAATTGAGATGCAAGATCTTTGAAAATTACAGACAAGCGTGTAAGGCTGATTTATGCATTGCTCTCGAAAACACGTAGTAATAGATAATGGGTAAGTAACGCTGTGAATCTCATTACAATGAAAATCAAGAACAAGTTATTTGTATGGTAACAAATGAAGGAAAAAAATCCTTCAAAACATCGCAGTAAAGTTTCTGCTACTCCTTTTTTAAATCGAAATGTTTTAAAATTCAAGAATAATGTTTATTAATTTTTAGGCTCCATAGAAATAACTGGTTAGAAACATTCAAAATCTTATTGTTGCAGTTTACATCTCTGATTCTAAACAACAGGTAAGCTAATTAAAATATATTAAGAACCGAACGGTTTCAGGAGTTAAAATTTTTAAAGGGTAACAACAGAAAATGGCACGTTTGCATTTTCTTTCAGTTATTATCTAATTTTTTTTCTCGTTTAAATACTTTGCAGTGCCGTCTAATTCAAAGCGATACTCATTATGTGCAACTAAATTCCATAAAATGCATTATGCAGTAAGCTTAAACGATTAAAAATATAATCTAATTTATAATTAAACTACTAGCTCAAAGCTTGAAAAGCAAAGGAATTGTATATTTATGCTTACATCTTTATGTAAACTTATATCTTTATGTTTACATCTTTTATGTAAATTTTTACATCAAGGTTAGATATTTTCTATATATAAAAACATTACAGCACGGTTTATTTTATACTATAAATAATTAATGCTGTGGCCTTTTTTTTTGCCGAGGTTAAAATTCAGATAAACATAGACGTTCTTTGTGTTCAAAATTTGTTTCAGTTATTAGAGTAATTCTATTATAAATAAACAATTATTAATTAAAATATTCTTTATAACTAATATAAGCTAGTAATACCTATAATTTTTGTACATATCGAAAATTAGTGAAGGGGGTAAAAGTTACTAACTAAATTAACGGAGCTAAAATAAAATATAAAGTATTTAAGATTGTCATGAGCAAATTCCACTAGCAAATTTTTTCAGAAATATATTTTATTGGAGAAAACCTACAATATTAAAATGTTGTACATTTTAAATATATATAAAAATTACTCATTTTAAAATAAAACACAGAATTACCATTCCTGAGTCAACTAAATTGATAATATACTTTTGATATTATAATCAATCGACTTGTATCCGAAGAAGAAGTAGAAAAATGTATTTAAAACACGAGGAAAATTCTACAGCGTAAAAAATTGAACTGGCGATTAGCAATACATCATCATTCACGATATCTGTGATGGATTTGGTACAACGGGCGTTTCTCTAAAATAGACGAAAAGATTTATTTGCATTCATTATTATTGACGTGCTTAGTTTATTCGTTTCCTTTGCGATGATTATCTTGGTTGGTTAAGCATTAGTTACCTAAATGGTAACTGACGTGGAAGAATGAATCATTGAAAAGGTCGCACGTCGCAAATAGACAGTTATTAATTTAAATTAGCAATAAAAGATAATGATAAATTTATGCAAATAGTGACATCAAAAAGGGGATAATGACATTACTGTTAACCAAATATCCACATAAAAGAAAGATTAAATGGTTAATATTAATTATAAAACCATTAAATCATACATATTAGCGTTGGACTGAACAATGGTATTTTAAGTGAGAGAATTTCACACATCTAATCGCATTTAATGGTTATAATTTGCACTAGTTACAAAAAATATACAAGCGTGCGCAATTTAACCTATTATTATCGAAGTTTGTGATTGAACAAAATCGTTTTTCTATTTTTTTTAAAAACTTATTTGAATGAATTTCAAGATTCATTGAAGACAAAAAATATCTAAAACTTAGTACCGTGATAAAAAAGGAGTATTAACACTTTGATAAAGTAACAGTCCTGGTGTTTGATTTTCAATATATGAAAATTAACATAATGCTATAAAATTCATTTTATACTATCTATTAATCATAATGGTCATTTTATCACCAGTTTTCACTCTAAAAATAATATTTAATCTTGACATAACCTATTTGTTTTCAACACAGATTAAAATAAATTTAATAATAAATAAAAACTAACGTATTGGGGTCGTTTCCGTATTTTAGTGAAAACCACGGTTTTAAATAATTATGTTGTTTGAAGTGCTAGTACATAATTTTTATTATTATAAAAAAATATAAATATTTTTATATGTCACTTTTTCTGCTTAAAATATCATGCATTAACTGTTTTTTATAAAACTAGGTTGAAAAAATTATTAGTATTAAGTATGCTTTTATTTCTTGTGCATGCACTTGTTTTATCTGAAGTTTGCATTATCTGATAATATCATTATCTGCCCAAAAAAGAGTTAACTTAACCCATCAGAAACGCCTAGTTATATTCCGTTCTTATCAATCTAATGATTGTTGAAAAATGATTGAGGAAACTTCCCAATTCAAGTAACTTCGCTAACCTAAATTGATTGCACACGATATTGTTTGCTTAAAGCCATGAAAGAAATATTAAATGATAAATATATTTTATTTTATTTAGAATTTTTAATCCATCAGAATTCATTAGATTAGTACTTTTTATTCAGTTATATTTCGGTTTTATCTTAGAAAAATATATTAAGGTTATAATCTAGACTTAATGATTTCTCTTAGAAAATAAATTCAAAATTCAAAAAAAAATTCGAAATCAACCCCCCCAAAAAGTAAATAAATGGTTGTTTACTCTCATGGATATTTTATTAAACTTTCCTCCTTTTCTAATTGGAAGTTTGGAAAGTTATAGTCTCATCCAACACAGATTTTAAAAAAAAATATGTTTAATAACAACAACAAAAAACACCTGCAGCCGGATGTATTCGTCCTTGACTTCGAAAGATTTAAAGCACGAGTGCTCCAACGGCAATGCGTGTGGTCGCCATCTTCAATTTAAATACCACATACATTCACATATTCCACATAACAATCAGCGAAGCCTCAAAAGTATTTTGATATTCCAACGCTCCATTCGCAATATTTTAAAATAAACTTTTAATGATCCCCAAAACCTCCCAACGCCAACCATTGTCCTCCAGCAAAACCAATCTCAAGGATCCTTCATTTCTAGAAAAACATGAATTATCACCCCCGTTTCCTACTCGATCATGGCATTTCCTTCCCCAATTATATCCCACCTGAATGCAGTCAATTCGAAATTCCAAATTGCAAGAAAACTCTAATCTCCATATCCTATTTACCCATTCCTCAAGTCCAACTCCCCCTTGCATTCGACAACACATAATCTAGTATTTCCTATGTCCATCCTGGGGAAGCATCCCAAGCAAGAGTTTCCTCATGTAAGAATGCATCGTGACCCCTGCCTCACTTTCGCTTTAACCACTTATGCTTGCAATTACAGCGTACAAGTGAAACCAGGCTTGGAGGGCGTTAACTATCTGTCTGAAGAGGAACCGTCTAAGATTGATAATGGGTTGGTAATTGCGGTCGATTTGCTGAGTCAAGATTCCTGTGAAACCGGGGACTGGGTTGATGAGAGCTTACCTCAAAATAGTTTTTTTCCCCTGCTTGGTGTAGTTTGGAGATTTTAGAGGAGTTTTCCAATTGTCCAAATGATCGGTGTCTTGCGCCAATCAAAATACTTAATATAATTTCTGTTTACTTTAAAAATATTAGAGACGTTTTTTTTAGATTCAAAGGACGAATTCGTCTTCATATATCATTATGGCAATAAAATATTTTGCATAAAGTAGAGAAATCCGGTTCGTAATACCACTATTAAAAATATCCGTTTTAATAAAAAACTTTTCAAGGTACTTTAAACAGAAAATCTCCTTTTACACTGAAAAAGACATTTTTCCATATGCAGTTTGAAAAAGTCCGAGCTTTTTTTTTTAAATTTTGTGACAATTTTAAGTTAAAAATTATTTTGCGTCAAAATTCTTTTCATGTCAGATTTCTTACGTTAAAAAAAGTGATTAAAAGAAGGATTAAAGGATTTTTTATTGTCTTAAGAAAAACACAATTTTCCATTTTTCTTTATAACAATTTTACTGATTAAATGTTTAATACCATAAACCGCAGAACGAAATGTTCGTTACCAAAAATAGGTACATTCAAAATGGGTAAATAAATACATTCGACATAGTCATTAATGCATTGTATTACATATTTGTAATAATTGAAAGTGTATTAACGATAAAAAACTTAAATATGAAGTTCCCTTATATATGAAAATTTATTACTAAACGATCTTAATAATTGCAATTTCCGCTAAATATTGCCGAAATATTATTTATATTAAAACAAGTTCATAATAAACACAAATTTCGTATTGTTAGGAAAAGTTTATAATCAAAAATGTTCCTACAATAAAATATTTTGTTATAATCAGTATTATTATGGAATTAAACAATTTTTTTAAACAAAAACAATTTAATTTTAAAAACCTTTATAAAAACGGTTTTACCTTGAATTTTAAAATTTGATATAATTATAATCGAAATATATAAATTACAATTAAAACTTAAATTATATTAAAAACATATTCATTAAAGTAGGTTCTTAATCTCATTATATGTAACCAAAACTTTCATTTCAAAGCATACTAAGAAAAAACGGCGAATATTAATGCCACACATTACTTTTTTATTTTTAAAATCCCGATCAACACCATCTTTCATTTATCAAGCAAAACTTTTGAAAATACATGAACAGACTAATAAACACTACTGCAGTTCCCCCTAAATCCAATCAGACCATTCAGACACTTGACGCATCAGCCAGACACTATTTTGTCAAGCCGTCTGCACAAAAAGAGCCAGTTCTCGGGAAGCCAGCATCTGTCGCTACGAGGCACGCGAGTCTCTGACCTCTAAAGACGTCAATTTAGATATTGAACAGGTAATGTCCCCCTCACTTCTTTGGTGAATGGCCTAATTCCAAGATCATCCAGCTGCCATTCTAAAGGATCCACAAGTCACGCACTCCCGTGTTTGCAGTTGGAGGGAGGTTGCTCAAGGTTTGGCTCTGGTGAGGTTAGCAGTCTGCTATCGAGACAACACACCTGAGAGCGTTTTGAATTCATGCAATTGTTGTGCGATGGGTTCTCATATATATATATATATATTTATTTAATTTATAAGGTAATGAATTTTCGTTATTTTTTCATTAAAAACTCTTCAACATGTTTGATTATTTTTCTTTGCGTATTCTTTTCTTGAAGCGCAATCCTATTAGATTATAGGATTGCGCTTCCTATTAGATTGCCACTAACTTCCTATTAGTGTGCCTTCCTATTAGATTGCCACTAACTTCCTATTAGTGTGCCTTCCTATTAGATTGCCACTAACTTCCTATTAGTGTGCCTTCCTATTAGATTATCCACTAACGCTTAAGCAATTTTTTGACGCGGGTGCCAGATCAAGACAGCTTCAGTTTTCAAAATAGTTCAGAAGGGACGAAAAACACTAAACTTTTCTTGCATTGTATAATGCAAAAGTACAGCTGCTTTTCCTTTATACCTATATAGCCATTATTTAGAGCTTTATGAATCTTGCACTAATCGATAGAATTTTTTTTCTTTATTGAAACAAGTAAAGAAGTGTAAATAAGAAAAAAGTAAAGGCTGTATTGTTTTTGCGCCCACATCTTTAATTGTAAAATTGTTGTCACAGTCAGGAAGTTTAAATATTTTTCTATACATGCTTTGTTTATATTTTTTTTAAAAAAAATCTTAATAAATGTTAAAGACATAGTTTGTAGGTTATACCTAAAACCATTACATTTGATAAATATTGTAAAATTAAATATTTAAAAAAAAAAATCGGAAAATTTCTGGAAATTGGATATTCTAGGACGTATATATACGGTTTTAAGCGTCAATGCAAAGCACCCTTTTTTAGTTCATCATGAAACGACACTATTATATTTATAGCTAAAAATGGTAACGTTTTATTTGGTAATTGTACTTATCTCAATAATCTATCATGTATAATACACTTTCATTGATTATGTTTGGTATAAAAATAGATTTAGTATTGCAGGTGAATATTTTGAAAATCAACATGATGTATGAAAACATCCAATAAAATAATGCAGTTACTTTCTGACTTTTAACATTTTTAAGAATGTTTGCAAATAAAGGGTTGTTAATGCAGTTAAGAAACACATTCACATATTTCCCCCAATTTAAATTTATGAAACTTTTCTTTAAAAAAATTATATAATTTCTCAATGTAGTTCAGAATACAAAAAAATACGTTCACATACGTTATGTTATAGCAGAATTTTAAATAAATAATTTACTCTTGTAAGGGTGTTAAAGCCATTAAAAATTCAACTTTCTCAAAATCTGACTATGCACATTTTAGGGCAAGGCTATGTTGATTCAATATTATCAGACGTTCTCACAAACAGACAATGGCAAGAAACAATGTGTGATAGATATGAATTTCAAGAATTACGAAGAAATATTTCAAATTCGTTATTTGGAAAAATAAAATAAAATAACAATTATAAAGTTTAATTAAAACTAAACTGAGTCAAACTTTAAACCTTGTTTTCTTTCTTATTCTCTTTATAAACTCATTTCATCCCTTCCAAATCGAACAATTAAAACAAGTCTCCATTGTTATCGGTCTAAAGTTAATTCCTTTTAATAAACACTAACTGAATGACCTTAATTTCGTTGCATAAATTGCTGAACTAGATTTTTAATTGATCGATCGTATGTGGTACGAAAACAAATAACTCAAACAAAGAGCGAATGATATAAATATAGATTGAACTCATTCAAAGTAAATTAGATTTCTAGTACAAATAAAATTTTAACAAAAGTACTACATTTATCTTCTTGGTTTTGTTAATATAGCGAATAGTAGGTGTACGTTACACTAAAATCAATGACTTGAACATATAGCAACAATTTGACAAATTTTATATTGAACGTATAAATTAGGGTATTTGTTATGCATGTTTCTTATTAATTACAGTGCACTAAAGTTTTACACATACCCTAAAATTATTTTCAAAAGTAGAAATATAAGACGATAATTCGCTAAAACAAAAAAAAATGAAATATCAATATTGTACTTTTAAGTTCAAATACTTTTTTAGTATAATAAAATTTTCCGTCGAAATACAATATATTCCGCTTTTCCGATTATGGATATTAATTTCATTAGTAATTTGTTTCGATGCCGGTGATTACTCCAAGGTAGCAGTGTACTTGCCAAATCCCCCTTATTTTAAAAATTCATACATTTTACACCATAATTTGCCAACACAATGTGTCAAAAAATATTACGGAAATTTAGCTTTAAAGCACAATTAGGGTTTAAATATAAAGATTCGAAGAAATGATAGTTTTATTTATGTGGTAGTTGGGAATGCTTACTCATATAGATCATGATAAAAATTAAGGTTAACGTTTTGATTGAGAAAACATATTCATATCATTTAATAGCTACAAAAGAATATACTACTACAGAGATATGCATCACTGGCACTTGCTAAGTACTGTAAATTAAAATTCGTATCACGTAGGAAGAACATGACAAAACATAGGAAAGACAGCATCTTTCTGATGCTGAGTGTAGCCCAAGAACGATAGCAAAAGTCTCCAATCTATCTCACTTTCTATCACTCTTCCGCGACACTGATTGCGCAGATAATCTAAAAGTATCAACGTAAACTCTACAGAAGCAACTAACTCTTTCCCTCTAGTGAGTTTATTGCAAAGGAAAAAAGCAGAAAACCCTACCCATAGCAAAAGTGCCCGCTTTCCATTACACATCCATTTCACTTACTTTCCTGCAGACAACACCTACAAAAAACAATTTTACATTTGTTGAACCTAAACTGTTTGTTAAGTGTCAATGCAACACAAACCAATTGTAAACAAAATACACCTAAGCCACGATAATAAAAAAAAACTCGTCGGAAATTCAAATACATCGATCTAAACTCTGCTGAAAGGCCCAAACACTTTCTTTCCTGTATCACTGCAACTCAAACAGGCGTGTCGAAAATCCCCACCCCATGGTTCATTTGATCGCTTTCCGCCAAGTTTCCGATTGCAGCAGTCCAAAACAAAAGACATCCAGTCTTTTCGATCGACATCGAGATCAAAGTAACCTTCCCATCAAGTGCCTATTCTCTTATGTCTCATCCCAAACTGAGTTAGCCCACAATTCTATTTCGTCCATCAAAGGACCAGAAACGCTTCTTAGAAATTTACTACTCTCTCTAGGCAAAGGTCAGGATTTTGGCCTCTTTTCCTGTCCGAGGAAAAGCCCATGGACGACTGGTTACCATGGCAACTCCTCCGGAAACTTTATCCGGGAGGAGGGGAAAGACCGTTGGCAGCCATCTATATTAGCATCCCCCTGGCAACTTGCCAAAGGGGGTACGAATTTGAAGTTGTACCCGCAGTTATGCTTTTTGTTTACTTTTGTTGTTGCTTGCTTATTGTGTTTTTTTTTTACTTATTGTTGGACTCCCCAAAGACCTCATGGGGTAGTGGAGATACTGTTTATCGTGTCGGAATGATACACCACCGTTATTATTACGTGGGGCTTTGTTACGCATTCTCTCAGTTTTCGAGTATTGCTTTGTTTC
This sequence comes from Troglohyphantes excavatus, assembly GCA_963932185.1. Classification (NCBI taxonomy): domain Eukaryota; kingdom Metazoa; phylum Arthropoda; class Arachnida; order Araneae; family Linyphiidae; genus Troglohyphantes; species Troglohyphantes excavatus. Next base: position 44,505,497 of record OZ010672.1, on the reverse strand, counting down.
GGTGATGTTGGGATTGTTTTCGATGCTTTTGTGCGCGAGTGAGGTTGCATTTGATGTTAATTTCTCTGTTTCGTTGAACGGGCGGAAAGTATAAAGAGCATGGATTTAAAATTTTGAAGTGCAATATTCGATTTTTCCTTTTTGTTTTTCATAAGAGACAGATTCAAAATTAGCAAAGAAAAAGATATTTAGATGTAGATATTTACAATTGTTTTTGTCTACTTTTACTCTATCTGATTTTAGTTTTATATTTTACATGTAAGAAATACTCTTATGGAAACATTGCGTCATAAAAACAAAAAAGTGTACTGTAGAAAGTGTAATCTATAAAAAGTGTGTATCTGTATATGAGGCTATTTAAGTAATAGTTATGTACGTCACTTTTGACTTACACCACTACTACTCTCACCGCAAACTAAAATTACCCAAAATGTGTCCGAATATCAGTACAGGAAAGACCTCATAACTTCAAAATGCAGCTCTAACAAATTTACAGAATAGTTTGTTTTGAAATTTTTAATTTTATAGTGGCCGTTTTCAAGTCCCTACTATGATTCATTCGAAAGTTTATAACATTTTTTTTATAAAGACCAGCATTCGAATTGATTTATAGTTTTACATATTAGATTTTCTCTTTTCTCCGTTAATTATAACTGATATAATATTTTTCCACTTCGTGATACTTTTAAAATGCTAAAGCAAAAGCTCAACATAAATTGGACCCATTTTAACACAAACTTCTTAGATCTTTAGAATATTTTATAACCTTACACAGATTAATAGATTTTTTTTTATTTAATCCTATCAACTACTACGACACATACATAAACTTTAATCGATATCCAACTACTTCACGCAATATTAAAATCTTATATGCGAAACAACATGATTAAAAAACCGCTTGTAATGCTTTCAACCCCCAGAAGCATAAGTTATTTTAGAATGGGAAACCTTCGTTGAATCGCTAACGAATGCTTAAAATATTCAAAGAAACTGTCGGTAAAAATAAGACAAACCAAGTGAGTCGGAGGCAGACGCAAAACCACAAAAGAAATTCATCGAAATGAATAAGCGAATATGCATTATAGTTCATTTACATACGCACACAGTATCGCATTTCTTAGTTTTCTGCTTGAATAAACAATTTTTAATGTACGTTAGTGGGAATAAAGATTTTGTGTTTGTATATTTCACGCTGTGAATTTGTTTAAAAGGATTTCTTTAGGTTATGTTTAAAGAACTATGTATTTAATACATTTTAAGTTTTATATATTTATTTAAATTACAATTTATAGACATTGTATTTGTTTACATTTACCATTTTCTTTTGAAAGGGGCATATATTTATTTCAGACACGCTTCAAAAGGATATTTTTCAAAGTTGTTTATTCTGTATATGCATTATATTTCGAAAAATTATTTTTGTTTTAGATAAGATGAAGCACGTATACAAATAAAATAATTCCGAGTATTTCAATCCGAATAATTCTTAAACTGAGTAGGTATATCGAGAAAGTACCTTTCATGTATTGACTAAACATTACATGAAATATCCAATAACAAAATGTATCCGAAACATTTTTTTAAGGGGACTTGGTACCCTTTGATTTGAGAAAATCAATGAAAATATCAATTTTTATTTTTTTTGCTTAAAATATGCTCTTATACCTAAAGTTTATTATTACAAAGTTTTGAAACGATCTGATAATTATAAATGTAATTAAAATGCGTTTCATTACTCTCATAGCACATAAAATGCTACGTCCATTTCAATGTTTACATTTTTGACGCAACAGCTTTTCGTCATTTATTTAAGGAAAAATCAGCTAAGAACAAGTTGAACGTGTTTATCTGTGACTGTATCTATCACATCACGTGTTTGTTTACTTTTTTTTACCGTGGTTTGATATAATTTTAAATTTGAAGGTACAAGAGACGTATTTGCCAAAGGCGACGTATTTAACAAATGTAATAACATGTTTTTGCTATTGTCAAAGCATATTCTAAAGTCTTTTATGGTATGGAATATGTATGTTTAATGAATTCAGTTGTATTAGTATGGTTTCTAACACAAAATTAGTCTAAAACAATATTTTAAACACTATTATTTTGATTTTAACAGATTTTTCTCCAAAATTTAGTTTTATTATCATTTTAAAACTGAGTACACAATAGTGATTTAATATACTCCAATTAAATAATAAAAACCGGAATTTTATATGTATGCAAGTAGTTATAAAATTAATTATGTGTAAAGAAAATATCAAATGTATTCCTCGAGTTATTTGAATTTGAAATGTTTAAACTGATTTATCTCAGTTTGTGTTTTTTGCATATGACACGGTATTTAAAATAGGAATACTTTCTCACATATTATTCAAATGACTTGATTTTTTTTCTGAAATACCAGTATAACCTATTTAAAACAATCAAGGATCGGTTTTGCAAAATAATGAAAAGAAAAAAAGTTAAAAATTAAAAAGTAGACTAAATCATGTTTTTTTCCATTTTTTTGCATATACATCGACATTTTATTTTTTTTCTCAAGAACTAAATCGGTTATTTCAAATTCGATCCTTAAAGTTATAAAGTATAGTACAGTGAATGTAAGAAAAAAAAATTCTTTACAAAATTATAAAAACTGAAAGAGAAAAACCATTTTTAAAACAGTTCAATTTTTTTAAAAAAAATTAAATTTTGAAAAATATACTCATAAAAATAATTTTTTTGTTGCTAAAATCATGTTATATAATAATAACCTTCAATAATATGTGTAAAATATCTATGTAAATTATTTAATAAAAAAAATTATTCCAAGGGTACCGAGTCCCCTTAACATTACATATAATTGTATATATGTTTAAAATAGATATATGTATAAACATAGATTGTCAAAAACATTCTATTTGGTGCATTATTATCTTGTGGCTATAACGTATACCCATAATGTCTTTTGTATTTATTTCTCCAAAATATAGTATTTAATTACGTTATTTGTTTACTTAATGTATGTTTATCGAATATCCAGTAACAGATTATATCCATCTTTAATGCATTAATTACAATTAGGGAAACTTTTTAAAGATTTATGTAACGTATAGCACACAATTTGAGATAAATATAGGCTTGCATGATAATTTTATAACAATTTTGTTCCGATTAAATTTAAAACACATTTTAATGAACGATAAATAAATTTTTAAAATGATGATTAATACTATTCAAATGATGATTAATACCATTCAAAAATCGTAATTGTATCTAATTTTTTTAAATATTATATTCTTGAAAAGTTGTACGGACTCCGAGCTTGATAAAATTAATAATATTTATGAGTCAAAATCATAAATAATGCTAAATAATTATTCATTATAAACTAATAACTATAAAACGTTAAAAAATATATTCATCTGTCTTTAGCAAACGGTTATCGTATTGGTAACAGTTATTCACAGTTAACTTTGCTCAAATATGGAGATTTTAACAATGAATATAATAGGAAGTTAGCAAAACAATGAGAAATACTTCCCAATGCAATTGGTAGCGAGATCCGAAGTCATTATGCTAAATGATCATAAAATAATACCGACAAACTGATAAAGTTATATTACTTTATTGGAAAAAAGTTAACGGTTGCGTTGATTATTGGTACAGTTATTTGCCAAAACTTATTCTCAAACAGGAACATTTATCAACCTCATAAAATGTCTTTGACAAAACATTAAAAAATGGTTCCCAACATACTTGTTAATGAGATCCAAAGTCTAAATAATTACTCATCTTACACGAATAACTGAAAAACGTTAAAAGTTATTGGTAAAAAGTTAATAATGTGGGATTTTTGGTGCAATTATTCTCTAAAATTAAGTTCAAAAAAGATTTGTCAACCTTATGAAATGACGTTGACAAAACATTGAAAAATGGTTCCCAACACACTTGTCAATGAGATCCAAAGTCTAAATAATTATTCATCTTACACGAATAACTGCAAAGCGGTAAAAGTTATTGGTAAAAAGTTAATAATGTGTGATTATTGGTGTAATCATTCTCTAAAATTATGTTCAAAAAAGATTTGTCAACCTTATGAAATGACGTTGACAAAACATTGAAAAATAGTTCCCAACGCACTTGGCAATGAGACCCAAAGTCATAGATCCTATGTCTATTGCACGAACGTGAGTATAAATAGCCACTCAAAGCAGATGTCAACATTTAAGAGGAAAAAAATATACTTTCCATCCGTTTTCTGGTTTTTGTTTTTAAATACAGTAGATGGGGGGGGGGGGCACTAAAAATACAATTCGGTCACTGGGGCGTTTCTAAACTGTTTCACTGTAAAACAGCAAAAATTGCTCTTTGTTAAAAGGAAAAGAACATAATAAAAGATGACGGGAATGGGGAAATCCATAAAGGTCGCGTTTCGGATATGTATTTATACCATGAAAAGTAAAGCTATTTTAAAAAGAATTCATTTTATAAGTTTTTTATCTGATTTTGGAAAAAAGATATATAAAATAACAATGTAATAGTTTTTTATACTTAGCATTTATTTCAAAGAATGCGAGTTGTAATAAAAGAGGATATGGCTTGTGTAGAAATAATTGGAAAGAAAAAAAAATCAAAAATAAAATAAAATTCCATTGGAAATGTGGATAATATTACCTAATTTAAAACCTTGATAACACAGAAACTTTTAGTAAGAGCTAATTAACTAGTTACTATTTATGGAACACAATTGAATATGCGTAAAACGGAATAAAATTGAATGTTAAATCTAAAACATAACTGAAAAGACTCCCAATTCAAACTAATAGATTTCCTTCAAGCTCTTATAGACCGAATTATGATTTCTAATTAAAAAAAATAATAATGTAAATGATAGTTTATTTAGTTACTAATATTACACCAATATTATTAAAAACCGAAAAATTTTATCAACTGTTTTGTTGTTTGTTTTTTAAAAAAAGGCGATACAAGAAACAATTTTTGGAAGTATTTCATTTCACAGTTTTTATTGTTAGTTACATGCTCATTACATTTACCTACTGAAAGGACTTTCAACAAGTATACATTTCATACATTGTGTTCACATAAGCTTTTTTTTAAACTATAAAGTTCACCAAAGTCAAACTGGGGACTAGTTATGTTTAATCTATATGTTTATGATGTTTATCTATATGATATATGTCTACATATAAAACTATATGTTTAGTCTATATGTATATATCTACATTGTTACAATGAGCATTATTGTGTCTTACAATACAATATATATTTCTATTTTAGTAGCTAGTATTGGATGTGCTACATTACATGTCACATCTATCAGTAAGAAGTTAAATCTCAATGTCCAGTTATTTTAAATGCATTAGCTAATTTATGGACCATACTAGTTTCTAATTTTAAGTGAGCATATCAAGGCCTAGACGCACAGATGTGTTTGAGAGGGCATAGGACACATTTTACTTGTTTCTTTAATTTTGTAGATATTATTATAATTTTTTCGACATATGTGTGCAAAACATACTAACATAATCACATAGTCAAACATTTAAAAAAATTATATTTTTTTTAAAGTAAAGTTTAACAAAAAAGTGATTTTTTTTTATTTTTGATATAAATCGAGAAAATATTTCCTGAAAAACTATAATTTTGCATTTTTATAAACAGAAGAATGAGGTTAACAGACTGTCTTTACAGATTTTTGTTATTTTCAAAATTATTTCTTCGAAAAATAATTGAAAAAAAATCTCTAATTTCACTGTTCCAACTATGTTTTAAAAAATACTAAAACTAATATAATCTATATATTAATAATACCTACAAATAAAAGTAATATGTTTGAAAATTCTGAAGAAAATTTGGAGCAGTTTCTTCAAATAGATCTAAACTTACTTTTCTCAGTGATGATTTTTTTCATGTTTGATCAAGTTTAAATTGATACGAGTTTAAAGTTACATTCAGGCAATCTAGTACCAAAGCTTAATATTGATTTACCAAAAAATAATTACTTTTGCTTACGTAGAAATATAATTGTGGTGCCGTTGATTCAAAATTAAATAAACTATTTTTTAAAGCAATAAAATAATTTTGGGATATTTTTGTGTCCTATGCATTTTTTGGGAATTTGAGGTTAAGAGTTCATTTTAATCCCCAAATTATAATTTATATAATACTTAATTGGGGTATGCGAAAAACAATTTTATTTGGCGGAAACCCCGAACAATTGCTGTTTTGGCAATGGCGCTACAAATTTCAAACGGTTGCCCTGAAAACTTAGTGAATCGTCACCACATCTGTACACTGAGACATCAATATTCTTTCAGCTCAACAAAAGAAGACAACCGGAAATCAAGATCCAACTGTTTATCAACACGTTTTCAGGATCTAAAACAACTCCCCAAGATACCTGTGCCACAACCCAACATCCACCCTCTACCTGCCTCGAAATCGGCATACGCCAATTTACCTGCCTCGATTCGCCCCAGTGAGCAGCAGCATTTTTCGCGAAGAATAACCTGCGACCTTACAACCAAACCTTCCACCAACCACACACTCCAAACCTATGTTACGTGACAATACCTCGATCAGACTTATTGTGTCCTCGGCGTCCCCTCCATTGTTAGCAGCAACGAGTTAAATTACTGTAGAGCATGTACATTTTCCTTTTATGTGGAAGGCCTGCTTCGGTGATTTCAGGGACTTGACCAGTGACGTCCGGTCATTAAGTCGGAGGGTCCTAAGAATACGAGTTCTGCGCGCAAGTAATCGTCCCAAAGATAAAGAGCTGGACTTAATGATGGCGATTTTGAGTTATAAAATATGATTTCTTTTTCTTTTTGGCTTTAGAGTCGCTTTCGACTCTTTCCAACAGGTTTTGGGATCCAGGGTCTTTGATCTAAGATGGTTGGAGATGATATAATGCTCTTATATTCCAACGGTTCTCCATTTGGAAGTATGGGTCTACCATGAAAAGTTAAGCTCTGGCTCCCTAGCTTTTGCTCTCATCTAGTTTTACTAACTTGTATATAAGCTGGGCACTTACTTTTTCATGAAAATTGTTACTTGTATGTTTACGTTAATATATCGATGCCTTAGTGCACAAACGTGGTAAGCGACAATTCATTAATTTATTACGGTAATTGTTTTAACTAACCACAATTAGATACTATATAGATTACAATTTGAGGATTTAAATTGGCTCTTAACCGCAAATTCATGAAAAATGCACTTAGCACACCTGTGCACTAAGTCCCCAATATACCCTTAACAATGCAGAGATCGTTCTGTATCTGAGAGACACAATCCAAGAAAATCGAATTGGAGGCGAGACGAAATTGGAAAATTAAGGGCTTGGGATAGCGTATTCTTGTTAGAGGTCGTAACTTATTACGCTACGTATCACAAATTGATACGTTTTATTTCTTCATTAAACTCTGCCAAGAACCAGTACACATTCGACTAGAGTATAATAACAATCACCTTAACACATAAATATATTTACATATTCCACAGCAAAAAGCTATTGTTTAATTTTCATAAATCTTTTCACTCGTGGTAAAATATTTTTTTTTTCCTACTTTCCCGAGCAGTACAATAACATTAAATAAAATAAACCAACAACCACTCGAACCTCTAGTTATCCTTTTCTCCCTATGAGCGAAATCATATAGTCAATTCGATCAACTGTTAGGTCTTGCAAGCCTCTCATTCGTGAGTAGTAAGTTCTAATAGTAAATGATGTCATTTTAGTAAGAATATTTTCAATTCCTCTCACCTACAATCCGATTCTCCTTGCATTTAGAAGCTCGAGCTCTGCAGTGTTAAAATATATTCTTGATTGAGAAAAGACAAGGCACAGCGTATGGTGGCAGACTATATGTCTTATATGAAATGGATTAATGTAGTTTAAATTTTAATAATTACAACATAATTTGCTATTTTAAATAACGCTCAATATTTTGCATACTTAATGGTTTTATTAAAATTATATATTTAAAATTAGCAAAATATTATTTTTTAAATTATTAAATTGAAGAAATTATTTAAATAAAAATTATTAATAAAAGCAATTCCTAAGAGCTATAATTAATACATTTATAGTTAATAAAGTGTATATGCATATAAATACGCCGTCACAATTGAGAAGTATACATGCAAAAACAAATATGTCATAAATTCACAAATCGAGGAAAACTTCAAAAACTTTTGGTAGATGCATGCATTTTTATGGATCTCCGGATCAAGTTCTGAAACAATCTTTTTTTTATAATAGTCAATGCTTATCTAATTTTTTTTATCTTTTTTTACATGTTTGGTTTTGCATGCACACTCCTCAATTTTAAATCATTCGTTATTTTAAACTAATAAATATTTTCAAAAAGTGTAATTTATGTTCCAGTCAACCAAAATTAGTGTTGTAATAATGATGTATACGTACTCCACTACTTTTATTTATAATTGATATCAAACAATTCAAATCATGCTAATACCATATTTACTTAGCATAATTTAATATCAAGCATATAAATTAGAAAGCATTTTCATGTTCTACTACATTTAGTAAAAATAAAAGTAGTTCAATGTCCTTCAGAAGGCAAATAATAAAACACCGTATTAATCAACTGATGTTAAGAGGGCCGGCCTTACATTTAACGCTTACGTTAACAAGTAGGACGAATCTCTTTGTATGCACAGAACACCTGCTGCATACAACCAACCTGAAAGATCTAGCTATTACTTAACAGCTGTTATACTCAGCAAAAGAAAGAAGTTTTGTAGGTGTGGTCATTAGTGAAGATAAAATGATTTTTAACTACAAAAGAAAACCTACTGGTATATAAAACAAAGGTAAAAATAACATATAGCACGTAGACCAGTAAATGGTAAGATCAGTAATTACATTTATTCGGAGATATATCTGTGGTTTGTACAAGAAGGACCGATGTCTTGACAGTTTGAGAAAAATGGCTTCAAAGTTTGAAACTTAACCTTGTAGTAAGGTTACGGAAATCACGAAATTTTTTTATTAGAAAGGTTAGAGAAACCTGACGACATTGGTTTCTATATCATTTATAAGTTTAAAATTTATATATTCAATAATTTTTTTAAAAAAATAATAAAATTGATAGTGTTCGTTCTTTTTGCCTAAAACGTTATTTAAAATCAAATCACTGTACAGGGTGGTCACAAATTGTTGGGCGATAGTCATTGTGTGGCTGTTTAACTACACCTAAACCATTATTTTTACTATACTTTAACTACTTGATTTGTTGTTACTAAATCTAAACAAATTAATATGTTTTATTATGCAAATATGCCAATATTGTAATGTTTTATTATGCCAATACACCATGACCATCGCTGAACAAATTACAACCATCCCTACGGTTTTATTCAAAAAATGGTATAAAGAGGCCTTATTGTACTGATAGTTACCCTACACATAGTTTATAAATACTATTTATATCAATTGTGGCAATATCATTGTTAATAATTTTAAAGTACCAATTAGTTTTGTATTTTATTTTTAAGTAGGCTTTAAAATTTATCAATTCACTCGTAGGTATATTTTACTTCTTCCGAGAGGACAGTAAATTACCAAAATTATAAAGAATTTTGAGAGTTTAAAATGAAATTTTTAGAATTTTTTTTAAACTATATTATTTATTTTTCAAAGAAATAGCTGTAAATGTATACCTAAATCAATCAGATTTGAAAAACATTGAAAAATGAAGTATCATCATATATATTATTTCTGTAGTAAAGGTCCCTTTTACGCATCTTAGATGCAACAAATTTTAAAACATGAGATATCAAAAGAAAGAGAATTTCATGGCCAGTGACGAATCGTACATTCAACTCATAAATATCAAAGGTTTTTGTTTTAAATGCGTTTAAAATAATTCATTTTAACGTGTGTGTTTTGTTTTGTTTTTAAAACGTTGATAATGCTGCCACCTACGAACAGACCGTTAAACTTTTTTATTTTTGACTCTAACGAGTGGGGGGGGGGATAGTTATGCGATAACTATCGCACGAGCATGCTAGTATATAGTAATTTAAAAATAGTAAAATAGTAAGCATTACTAAAAAATAGCTGGTTTTTCATGGCAGAAAATTTTGGGAGAGCCGAACGGAAGGTAATACAGTGCGTATAAATTTGGCTTCATGTTTATGGATCATGAGTTACAATCAAAAGAATTGCTTTTAGCATGACTATTGAAACCAAAAATAAATCCATATTCTATTTCATATAAAGTAAACGAACACCCCACTACTGATAGCAATTCTTGAAGACACAAACATAACATTGTTTCACTTGAACAAGCAACCAACGTACCGCGTCTGATTTACTTAAACGTCTCATTTTTTCAAATAACAGATATCAACGCTTACAAATGACAGTCAATTCTGTTCGTCTCTGTATTCTTGCCTAAAACGGAATCCGGAAAGAATCAGATTGCCAATAATAAAATCATCCCGACTCCTCCCCAATGCCCATTTATTCAAAGTGAACGAATACTTAATAAACACAATATATATAATCTTCAAATTGTTTCGAACTTCTTCCAATAGCAAACATTAGTCCCACAAATGACTACAGAATACCAATTTTGCTCACCTATACATAGCCTTGACAAAAAAAAACCGACTCCAGCAAAATGTAGATAGAAGAAGTTAATAAGATTTTTTTGCATGTATCTCTTGAACCAAAACCATGGATCTAGTTGACTGCTTTGAACGTTGGGTTTCCGTAGCAGAAGCTAGCAGTTGGACGTTAGATTCATTTCCATCACGCAAAGGCAAGGTCAGCGCTTTAGAAGACATATAATAGTCATTATATTTTCTACTTATACTATGTTTTGTGCAGCGATTGAGAGTAGCGCTGTTTGATTTCTATCGAAAGGCCCTTGCTATTTTTAGAAATACGCAGTAGTAGCGGTAGTATACGGGGGTAAACCCGCTCTAACGTTTTTATGGTTCCATAAAGCCTTGGGAGGGACAGTTACTACGAATTTTTTGGCTATTTTAGCAATGTTCCGTATAATTGAAAATGTACTTTTAAACTACATATACACATTTTGGTATAAATTTCGTTCTCCCTTTAATCTTTTTGTGATAAGAAAAAGGGTACTACAGGATAACCCCCTTCAGTTACTTTTATAAATTTGTTATTTAAATATAGTGTTTATTTATTTGGATTTAATTAAATAATTTCAATTAATTATTGAAGGAATATTTTCGGCTGAAACATCACGGTTTAAGATGAGGAGTTCGCTCTAACGTTTTTATGGTTCCATAAAGCCTTGGGAGGGACAGTTAATACGAATTTTTTTTTGTTGGCTATTTTAGAAATGTTCCATATAATTGAAAATGTACTTTTAAACTACATATACACATTTTGGTATAAATTTCGTTCTCCCTTTAATCTTTTTGTGATAAGAAAAAGTGTACTACAGGATAACCCCCTTCAGTTACTTTTATAAATTTGTTATTTAAATATAGTGTTTATTTATTTGGATTTAATTAAATAATTTTAATTAATTATTGAAGGAATATTTTCGGCTGAAACATCACGGTTTAAGATGAGGAGTTCGCTCTAACGTTTTTATGGTTCTATAAAGCCTTGGGAGGAACAGTTACTACGAATTTTTTGGCTATTTTAGCAATGTTCCATATAATTGAAAATGTACTTTTAAACAACATATACACATTTTGGTATAATTTTCTTTCACCGTCTAATCGTTTGGTGATAAGGAAAAGGGTACTAAAGGATAACCCCCTTCAGTTACTTTTATAAATTTGTTATTTAAATATAGTGTTTATTTATTTGAATTTAATAAAATTAATTTAATTAATTCATTATTGAAGGAATATTTTTCGCTAAAACATCACGGTTTAAGATGAGGAGTTCGCTCTAACGTTTTTATGGTTCTATAAAACCTTGGGAGGAACAGTTGCTACGAATTTTTTTGGCTATTTTAGAAATGTTCCATATAATTGAAAATGTACTTTTAAATTACATATACACATTTTGGTATAATTTTCTTTCTCCCTCTAATCGTTTGGTGATAAAAAAAAAAGGTACTACAGGATAACCCCCTTCAGTTATTTTTATAAATTTGTTATTTAAATATAGTGTTTATTTATTTGAATTTAATTAAATAATTTTAATTAATAATTAATTATTGAAAAAATATTTTCCGCTAAAACATCACGGTTTAAGATGAGGAGTTCGCTCTAACGTTTTCAGGGTTCCATAAAGCCTTTTGAGGGACAGTTACTACAAATTTTTTGGATATTTAGCAATTTTCCATATAATTGAAAATGTACTTTTAAACTACATATACACATTTTGGTATAATTTTCTTTCTCCCTCTGATCTTTTTGCGATAAGAAAAAGGGTACTACAGGATAACCCCCTTCAGTTATTTTTATAAATTTGTTATTTAAATATAGTGTTTATTTATTGGAATTTAATTAAATAATTTTAATTAATTTTTAAAGGAATATTTTCCGCGAAAACATCACGGTTTAAGATGAGGGGTTCTACACCCACTCTTATTCTTGAAATAAACTTGAATATACCATTCCATCGAACCGTGAAAAAATTTCAATTTATTTTCTCGAACAAAGATCATACGTTTTCTGTAACCAAATAGGATGAAGAGATTGAAACCGCAACATTATAATTCTGTGAATCCGCCGAACCGTTGAATTAGCTGAAAATTTATCTGCAGAATCTTTTAGAATAATTAAATTTTAGTATAATTAATGAACGAAAAGTTCTCCCCTAAAGAAAACATGATGATTATATTGATTAAATTTATAGAGTCAACATCCCAGTTTTTAGTCTTCTAGGTTAAAAATAACAACTGGGATGTTTTCTTATCATTTGATATTTCATTTTATCTTTTGATATTCTATGAAGTGTACCAAGAGGTAGAAACAGACCGTTCCTTTGAAAAACTGCAAAAAGTAAAATCACTGGTAATTTTAAATTAATTTTTTGGTATTCACGTGCAAATATTTCTCAAAACAGTTAGCAACCGGTGGATATTTTATTTTTTGATATTCTATGAAGTGTTCCAAAAGGTAAAAAAAGACCATATCTTGAAAAACTGCAAAAAGTAAGATCTCTGGTAATTCTAAATTGTTTTTTTTTTTTTGGTTTTCACGTGCAAATATATCTCAAAACAGTTAGCAACCGGTGGATATTTTATTTTTTGATATTCTATGAAGTGTACCAAAAGGTAGAAAAAGACCATATCTTAAAAAATTGCAAAAAGTAAAATCTCTGGAAATTCTAAATTGTTTTTTTGGTTTTCACGTGCAAATATATCTCAAAACAGTTAGCAACCGGTGGATATTTTATCTTTTGATATTTCATGAAGTGTATGAATTTAAAATGTATTGTATTTTTTTACGAACTAGTGGATTTAAAGAATGTCCAATCACATACACACAAGACTACTAATTCTAGTATAATGACACCCTTTAATACGTTAAAAGCACTTATGTATTTATTTACTTGTGTGATGATATAAACCAACAAATCTCTTAATTGCTCATTTGAGTCGCATTGTTCGGATAAAACGTCCATCCACCTACATAACTGCCGTATAAATTCCGTCAATTGTGTTGTACGGAATGAAAATAGATCTGGTATTTGTGTTCAATTAACCGTCATTGATTCATCTGAGGGTAAAGTGCTTTTGGCCAAACCAATAGCTACAAGGTTAACATAAGTCTCTTCTTATCATTCCAGAAGAGGACGGAGAGGTAAACTTTTCTTTCCCACATCCACTGCGCATGCGCAATGTCCGTGCCGCAGGAGAACCAAACGAATCGATTGTCGCGTGTTCTTGGCTCGCGGCCAATGGGTTTTATGCACAATGGTGCCATTTTTGGCACGGTAGCGCACATTTTCACATCGTTTCGCCAACAGTACAACAGCTGAGAGATTAAGGATGCAAGAGCTTCTTACAGAAATGTAAGATTTTATTGTAAATCTCATTTTCTGAGAGGCTGTTTTCTTCCAAATAAAACCGCTCATGGAATTTGTTCTTGGCAAAAATTTTAAAATTCAGTGCACTTGTGATCGGAGGGTTGCCAGATTCGTTGCGAAGTAAAAACACATCGTCCGACCTTACCTCTAATTTCTACGGCGTATATGCGGGACTGGTGCACGTTAAATCTGATCGGGGTCCAATGTCCTGACGCCAATTGAGGTTGCGTCGGGTCCCAACTCCGATGTTGTCCTCGTCATCTGACCATGGTTCAAAAATATGAGGCATTGTTCCCGGGTATTTATTTCGAGATAGGCCCCGAACCGTCGGCAATAGCCCAATGTGCAGCTCTAGTGTGATGTTAATTAACCCAACCCAACCATGCAATTTATTACTGACGACCTATCCAGAAGAAAAGATAGGGGAACACTGCCTCGTAATTTTGAACTGTGGTCCGATGACGAGGACGACACCTGTGCTGGCATCCCACTCTCCAAACATCCGCACCATGATCAACGTGAGCATGAAATTATATATATATATATATATATATATATATATATATATATATATATATATATATATATATATATATATATATATATATATTTGTAACTTTAAAGAAAATTGTAAATTACAAATTTATTAGTTTGAACGCAAAACAAGAACATTTATTAATATTTTTTTAATTCGACTATACACATTGGAGTTAGTCTCCCAGGGGCGTTTGAACTCGCCTCGTCGTAAAGGAGAAAATACACAATCATATTTACCATCGAAAACAACACTCAATTTTTAAATCATAAATTTTGATTACTTGTTCATTAATAAATAAACGTGTTAATTAATAAATAATAACTTGTTATTTAATTAGAGCGATTAAACGTTAAAAGTTTAGAGTAAATTCATATACTTAAATTGAGGAGTGACATATACGTAAAAATTATAAAACATAGCAACTAGTGCAAAAATTAATATCCGACACTGCTTGCAGATTTTACTTTATTTAAGAAGAGAAAACAACTATTTCAACCTAGGAGAAGTTGCTATGACCACCGCTGACCAAGACTTGAGGTCATCTCCACAAGACGTCCAATCCAATCTTTAACCGGAAAAAGAAGATAAATGCCTCACCCCAATTCTATTCAAAACGACCAATTTGAAATAGTTCTCAAAAATGCCCATGATTTCCAAAGGTGGAGGTGAACAAACTCGCACCACCGTTCGCCTATCATCAGAAGGCTGTATTCGCGTGCGCTCAATAAGGATTCTCCCTTGCCTATCGCTGTCTCATATCTTAAAAGAGTGTTACGCATTCACGGCACGGAGAGATTATCACTACACATCCAACACTGATCGTGTTCATATGGCTTCAAGGGAACGGATATCAATTGTGTTTGGATTAACTTTTTTACATCTAAATTTTTTTTTAATATAAAACAATAATTTTTTTTAAATATAAAAAAAATTACATTTTTTAAAAATAATTTTTTTTAAATATAAAAATATATTTTTTAAATATAAAATAATTTTTTTTAAATATAAAAATATTTTTTTTAATATAAAAATATTTTTTTAATATAAAAATATTTTTTTACACATAAAAATATTTTTTTACATATAAAAATATTTTTTTACATATAAAAAAAATTACATATAAAAAAAAATTTACATATAAAAATATTTTTTTACATATAAAAATATTTTTTTACATATAAAAATATTTTTTTACACATAAAAATATTTTTTTACATATAAAAATATTTTTTTACATATAAAAAAACATTAAAAAAAACACGTCCAAATTAGACTTGAAAGCAGTATAATTTTAATATGCTCAAACCTTGACTAAAAATACAAATTTTGAGTTTTATATATCATAACATATTTGAAACCCAAAAATGGATTAATTTCATGTTATAAATTATAATATAATATGAATGAACAGTGAGAATTTACTGTTTTTTTTATTCTAACTTTAATTAAATAATAGTATGGATTTAGGGGCATATAAGCAAATGACAATGGTGTTCATAATATTTTTTGCCTTTCGATTTTAAGTAACTAGTGAAATGAATTTCATCAAATACTCCAATTAAACCTATAAAATAGAATTAGTAAATTTTTTATGTATGTTAATTTTTCGAATTTTATGATTAGTTTTAATTGATAAGATTACAGTGAAGTAAAAACTTACAGTAATTTTTTTTTGCCCAGAAGTACAATTAATTTTTTCAAAAATAATTTGTAAAACTGATAAAATGATTTGTCATTATCATTTTGTATTGTTTCATCATATTTGAGCACTTTTATAATTTATATTGTCTACCTATCTCTAAAGTATAAAAAGATAAATTGTATTGACAGCTTTTTGACATACCCTGTATATTTATTGTTTGGAAAATCTTTGTTCTATAGAATTTAAAATATGTAAACTGCGAAACATAATTTTAAAAAATGGAGATATTATCCAAACCTTCGTGATATTTAAAATACTTATATGTATTATTTTTATACACAATTTATTTACAAAACATTTTTTCAAAAACAATATAGGCAATCCATAAGCATGCAATTTCATCATTTAAAATATTTACTAAACTCAACTTTTAAGCAAATATTGAAAATACTTTCATAACGAAAACACATTTTGATATCGACAACTATTTCTAATAATAAAACATATGTAGACTTTATCTCAATAACATTAAAAAAATATCTTATATTGTTTTCTTTACATCACTAACGTTAATCAATGAGCAGATAAATCCTAAAAAAACTAAAATTCCATCATGAAGTACAAAAAGCATTAAAATATTCGCATAAATATTTTTTATTTAATATACTTCCATTTTACATAGCATATCATTAGATAAGCTAAAGACTGCGATGAAATCAGAGAATCTAAAAACATTTTCACTAAAAACGAATGTTTCCTAAAATAAAAAGTTAATAAATGTTTTTAAGAAAACTTTTTTTCATAAAACCATGATTCTTCCCCCCTAGTTCACCGTTCACTAAACCCCAATAAACTCTTGTCATGCCATGGCGAATTGTAAATTGTTTTCCACCAGAAAACCGTTTTCGAAACAGCTTTTTCTGTCTTTGACTGGGGAGGCATAAAGAAACGAGGAAAAGAAGTATTTCTTTTATGTTGCCCTCTCCTGGCCGCGTAGAATGGGAACTCGCTCGAAATTCCACGGCCTTTGTTGAGGGAGAGCCTTTGAAAGTCGCTGCCATGATTTTTGCCTTTACAATGACACGATCTAAATGGAAGTGATGCAAGGCTTTTTTAAAAGGCGCTGCCTGTGACTCACAAGGCTGCCATATCTTGACTGGAATCTCGCCAATAAGAGAATATGTCAGTCATGTTTCGCTTATTATATGAAAGGTCTTCGAACCTATTTTCGGAATGGGTAGTTTTATACCGGGCGCTTAAATGCCGCGTTTGTAACGCGTACGCCTGTGCATCAACATTGTAAATATTGGTTGGCTTTAATAACAAAACAAATATTGGTATGTTATAAGTGTAACCAAATTGGTTAGTTATAAGCTTAACCAAATTAGTTATAAGTTTAACGAAATCGGTTAGTTGTAAGCTTAACAAAATTAGTTACAAGTTTAACGAAATCGGTTAGTTGTAAGCTTAACTAAATCGGTTAGTTGTAAGTAAGCTTAACCAAATTGGTTGGTTATAAGCTTAACCAACAATACGCGGACACGCGGTTCAATAATGAATCCTTTAAATGGGAGATGGCCAGCTAATACAATGCATAGATCCTATTGCAGATACTTCCCATTAAAAATAGACAACGGTTTAAAGGTATGAAGCATGTTCACGCATTTTTATTCTATGGTAGTTGCGTTTAACTCCGAAACGCTGGATTGGTTGGTTGGTTAATTCAATCAACCAACCAATCCAGCTTTTTAGAAGAAAAATGCGACCGCTACAGAAGGACATGTTCCCTACCTTTATGATCTCCATTAAAACGTACTGGTACGATACAGAATAAAATAAGCCACTGGTAGAGGGCTCACTCTGGAAAAGGCTGCCGTACTGCTAAGCAGGCCATGACCACAGACGAATTGGAAAGATTCTTATCGGAATGACATCCCTTAATTTTAAGGACCGTCACTTATTACGCCTGAGAGACTCGCCGGAACTAACAAATGATATATTCAATCAGGTGATTTTGCTCATAGGGAGAAAAGGGCGACCAGAGGTTCGAATGGTTGTTGTTTTATCTTCTTTAGTGTTATTGTACCGCTCGGGAAAGTAAGAAAAAAAAATTCACATCGAGTAAAAAGATTTATACAAATTAGACAATAACTTTCTACTGTGCAATGTGTAAATATATTTATATGTTAAGATGATCGTTTCTTATTATACTCTAGTTGAATGTATGCTGGTCCTTGGTAAAGTTTAATAAAAAACTAAAAGCGCATAAAATTGCGATGTGTGTCGTAATAAATAATGACTCCTAACAAGAATACGTAATCCCAGTCCTTATTTTTCCAATTTCGTCCAACCTCTAATTCGATTCGCCTTGCAGTTTTATAAAAAAATAAAGTTTAAATTAAGTTTAAGTAGAAAAGGCTTTCGAAAGTAAAAAAATAATCTAATAGAAAATATTACCAAGTACAACACATAAACCATATATTTATCGGTACCATATCACAAACCAACAAAGTCAGTGGTTTATCCTAAAACTCACCTTTTTAATCTTTCTATTTTTGTTTTTGCTCAATTATTTTACGTACATGGGCAAAACTTAAATTATATTTGAAAGGGCATGAATTGAAGACTTGTCTCACAAGCTTATCGAATTTAAAATCAATTTATTCGAAAGTTCCGCAAACTGCCAAATACTACCGGAGATTAATTAAAAGAGACAAACTAAGCTCCCCCATTTTTATCGAGAATTCCCTCCCAAACCTTTCAAACAACTTTGGAGAAAAATCCAGTCTAGACGTGGAAAAGAAAAATTAGATATTTTAAGAGTTGGAAAACCGATTTAAGACTGTAGTCTAGACAGTTCATGAGCCGTAATAGCACAACAAATTGTACCGCCCCAAAATCCCCCCCACAAACTTCCATTTTTAATCATTGTAAAAGGTTATTTGGAAGATTTGGCATGGATAGGCGTTCCTCAAACATCACAAGCTTCTGGCTTATTTAAACAAATATTTATTAACGTCATAGAGTTATGTTCTCTATGATTTCCAGAAAACTTCAAAATAATAAATGGAATAATAATAATAATAATAATCTATAGGAATACAGCCGAAGCATTTGAAAGGTTTCAGGCTGTAGACCAAAATACGACAGTTCTTTTATTATGCAAGAAGTGCGTGTCGAAAGCTAAAGTGAAATAGGAAGCCAAATAAGTTTAATGTTTACCCTAGGTTCTAATAAACATTTTTTTTTTTTTGTTACGGCATATTGTCCAGGTACTATTTCAGAATACACTTGTAGGCCTTCTATTTTCCTAAGTATTCAGACAGGCATAGAATATCATAGACATTCTGATATAAGACAATGCACATCCATGGATTTCTGGAAATGAAAGGGAGACTTATCTAGGGTTTCCGGCGCAATTCAGCATATCTCAATAGAATCTGTGTAAGTCAAAGGAATGTTGGGGAAAACAATCTGTATTTTGTAAGAGGAAGACTTTCATCTTCTGGGAATGCTGCAAAGACACCCAGTTGCTTCGAGTGAGACAGTTGCTTCGAGTGAGAGCCAAAGAAAGCTCTTGGCTATTGACAACTATTTCCAAATTAAAGGAACAAAGCTATAACTCAGAGATTATTTAATGTTTAAAATATAAAATCCGACAGGTAAAAGAAAAAAACAATTTTAATTTTTCAAAGTAAAAAAACCATATAAGGTAGTTAACCGAAACCATCATACATAATTTCTAGTTGGTTTATATTAAATTTCAAATATTTCAAAAAATATTAATACGTATTTAGACACTTTTGAAATACCATTTACTTGAAGAATGGAATTTATTCATTTCTGTAACGCATGTGGTTAGAGTTTGGTTTGGTTCTTGTCCCTGGATTATTTTTCAATATAAATTACAATTATTATTAATAAATCATTTTTATGATAAAATACTTTATTGTTATTGGGTTTACGTAGTATTCCACATATAAAATCTATATAACATTTCGAAGAGGGTTATTATGAGTTACAATGTTTGCAAATACAGCAACACTGATAACAAAGTGAATTAAATAAAAACATGCGAAAAGCAAATGATGAATAGGCACTTGAAAATATGCAATCTTGACAATAAGATTAACAATCAATTATATTGAAACTTACGAACGAATAGGGAAGGCATTGTTACACCAATATCCCCTCTTGACAATAACAGTAACAATCAATGATTTTGAAGCCTAGGAAAGGCGTTCTTACACATTTACAAACAAAACATACCATTCTTAAATTTTTGATTGGTATATACATGTAAGAAAAAGGGTTCCCACATTTTTAGTTCAGAACTACAACAATGCCATGACTCTTAATTATGGTTATTTTAATTTACAACGATAATTCTGAACAGGCAAAGCACCCCAAGCAAAAGATCACGGTTTCGAAGAAAGAAAGGTCAAGAGAGAGAGAGAGAGAGAGAAGTGAACCGAGAGATAAAATACATTTCCTAAATATTTTATTGGTATTTACCTGTAAGAAAAAGGGCAGTCAAAGCATTTCTACACTTTTAGTTCATGACTACAGCAACGCTATGACTCTAAATTATGGATCTCTTAATTTACAACGGTAATTCTGAACAGGTAAAGCACCCCATACAAAAATTATGGTTTCGAAGAAAGAAAGGTCAAGAGAGGGAAAAGTGGCCTGAGAGATGAAATATATGTCCTAACTATTTTATTGGTATTTACCTGTAATAAAAAGAACAGTCAAGGCCACATTTTTAGTTCAGGACTACATCAATGCTATAGCTCTTAATTATGGATCTCTTAATTTACAACGATAATTCTGAACAGGCGAAGCACCCCATGCAAAAGATCATGGTTTCGAAGAAAAGAAAGATCAAGGAAAGTGGCCTGAGAGGTGAACACCAAATGCACCTCCAGATGTGACTACAGCAAATGCAGTACACGAAGCAGTCCATAAGAAAGAAGTCCAGTCACGCTTTACAATGCAGGACGTGGTTTACGGCTTTGAGTCAGCGTGAATTGGTGAAACAAGAAAGGAATTATGAATGGGATACATAAAGAAAAGACGATCCGAACTGCAGCCCCCCGCTGCGCCCTCAAAAATTAAACTTTCTTTAAGAAAACCAATCAACAAAAGCAAGGAAGAGCGTTTCCAACGGTCGTGCCCACGCATTTATTCCAGTGAATTATTTTTACAGTAAAGGGGTTTTTTTTCCCAGTGAATCCACTTTTATTTTTTTGAATTGTGGATGCACTTTATGTTAAAAAAAAAGTTATGGGACTTTACATGGAACAGTTTCTCTTTTTAAAGAATTGCTGTTACTCAGCGGGGTTTAGGGAAAATAATTTATTATTTTTAAAGGATAATAAGAGGACGTCGTGGTTTTTTGTTATCCGTGAATGCACATTGAATATTTTTTTTTATGGTATGCTTATTATAAAGATGTCTGAACTCAGAATATATTACTAAAAATAATTCAATACAAATGCTTGAGAGGTTCTAACTCAGTACATATTTATTGAGCTTGAAATAAATTTATAATATATTTTACATTAAAGTAGAATTCCTTTAGATAACAAAACAACATTTTGGCATTTTTATTTAAAGTATTTATTTTCTCAATCGAAAATTTTATTTAGTATTACTTTTTTGTCAAAGCAATTGTATAAAGCTGATACTATTTTATACATTGTATAGATATTTTTTCTTCATAGATATTTATTTAATTTTTACTTTCTTCCTAAAAATATGTTTTAAAGGTTATACAATTCATTCTATAAATTTTTGTCATGATACTTATTTTAAAATCTTAGTTTACATTTCTTGATTGATTTTTATTAAAGTAATTATCTAAAAACAACAGCTTTAAAGGGTTTCTTTTCGCAATCGTTAATATAACACTAACCAAAAAATAGTTAAGGTTTTAAAGTGAAAAGGCAGTTCTAAATAGGGTATACATTAGACTTTAATGTGATAGCCATAAATAGAGTTGAATCGAATATAATTTACAGAATTCTATTGATAAGCACATGCTCTAAATTACTACTAAGTACTCGCAATACCTTAAACTTCCATTAATGCACGAGCAGCAATATTTAAATAGTCAAACAAATTTAACCTTTTTTAATCTTTATCTATAAAGATCATTCAAGGATACCACAACCTTAACTGGCAATGTCTCTCGTCGATATAACGACCTTAACTCGTGATGTCTTTCATTATGGCAAGAGTGATATAAAATCACAACACTATAAAGCTAATTACAGCGTAATTTTGCTATGCAGGGAAAATTACCCACTTGGAGTGGAGATGAGGCATCCCAAATACCAATTTGTCAACCGAAGCTATCTTTTAAAAGAATGATGTCCAAATTACCATCTTGAGACGACCAACGTTGCTACCGTTGAGTCCGAAACCCCATCACTGGAATAATTATAAATCGTTCGTGGCGACTGCTATATTTTCTTTGAGTTACGGCAAAAAAATACTTAGTTTCACCGAATATAAGTCATTAGATGGTTCAAGAATGGGATAAAAGACGAAGAAACTTCCCATGTTTGCGGTTTTTATTATGGGCTTTATTACCATTGTGGTTAGACCGATCTTCGTCGCTTTTGTTTACGTTTTTTTTTAACGTTGTTGGAGGCCTAAGATGGGGATGGTTCCAAGTATTGATAATTGAGTTAGGAAAGATTCTTCGAACCGCAAAATGACAAAGAATTTTAGTGAACGGGTTTGATGTAATTTCTTTGAAGAAGACGAAGGGTTGGAGATAGTCATTTATCAGAACTTGATCTTAATTGCAAAACTGCTATTATAGAATTAAACCGAAACGTATCCAATATTTTTTTTTTTAAAAATCCACAGGAAATTCTGCATCAAATAAATTACAATAATCTAGGAAAGTAATTCTGCTCGTCTTATAATCAGGCAATTCAACAAAACCACATATTAATTCATATTCAAAGTAAAAAAAACTACTATTTCTGTAGAACTATTTTTATTTTAGTTTTAAACACAACTTTTAAAGAAATACGCATATAACATTTTTATAAAATGTCATTTTTCTTTGCATCCACCAAATTTATCAAATCTAAAATTTTTACAAAAATTTTATAAATATAATATTTGATAATTTTAATTTTCACCCTTTGGGGCTCAGTGGGGCCAAATATCACCAATGCATTTTTTTGCATTGAAACATAAATTCCCATAGGATCCATTTGGAACCATTTAAAATGCACCACTTTATTTAAGAAATCAATTTTTAATAGCAACACACTCAATCAAAAAGAAGAAAAAAATTCCAGAACTTTAAGTTCCAGTGAGGCCAAATGGCAACATGAAAATTTCATGTACAATTCCTATTAAGTCCAAATGGTGCCAAATGGCACCATTCAAACATTTCATTTAAAAATCAAAATATATTCTTTTTAGTGAATATTTATGCTAATCTAGACTAAAAATAGACATAATTCCAGAAAATAAAATGTGTCTACTGGTAAATAAAAATGCGGGCCTCAAAGGGTTAATTATAAATTCATTCATATATTAATTCGTCATACAAAAAATATTTGAATGAAAAACTATAGTAAACTTTCAATTAGAAAAACAGAAAAACCGACATTTTTAGGCGCATGTGAAATTCATAAACTTTAATTGAACAATTATTTCTTGAAAAGGCGGTATTAATACGAAACATTGTTCAAAACGGATTATTTATAATTCAACATAAGAAAAGAAAATACGTATAAAAAATAATTTTACGTACAAAAAAATTATAATCCTTCAATTACTTTATAAAGAAGTATTTAATTTTGATAATCTCTTTTAAATACTCAGATATTAGGATAAGTAATTGTTTGAACTTTGAAGGTATTTGTTTTTATATAATTTATCTTCGATTATTATCATTATTTAAAAGTTTGTTCCATTAATACATATTTCACATATAAGGGTTTATTTCTTTAATCTTTTACAAACATTAAATAGGGTATAATTTATTTAAATAATACTTTTAATGAGCTTAAACATAATATTTGTCTAAGCATGTTTGGACTATTATAATGACAAATATTTTATTTTATAAGGGTCTCAAAATTAACTAGACACTTCTTTTCTTCGAAAACTTTAGCCCCAATAAGTTATATAAATAATAAATAATTAATATAAATAATAAATATAAATAATGAATAATTTATATAAATAATGAATAATTTATATAAATAATGAATAATTAATATAAATAATAAATAGAAATAATAAATAATTAATATAAATAATGAATAATTAATATAAATAATAAATAGAAATAATAAATAATTAATATAAAAATAAATAATTACTATAAAAAATAAATAATTAATATTAAAAAATAAGTAAGTAATATAAATAATTAATAATTCAATATTAAATTAATATAAATAATAAATAGATAGTATAAATAGTTAATATAAATAATTAATAATTCAATATTAAATTAATATAAATAATAAATAGATAGTATAAATAGTTAATATAAATAATTAATAATTCAATATTAAATTAATATAAATAATAAATAGATAGTATAAATAGTTAATATAAATAATAAATAGATAGTATAAATAGTTAATATAAATAATTAATAATAAATAGTTAATATAAATAGTTAATATAAATAATTAATAATAAATAGTTAATATAAATAATTGATAATAAATAGTTAATATAAATAATATAAATAATTAATAATTAATAAATTATTAAACAATATAAATATTAAATTTTACCACTAATTAAATTTTATGTCTAAAACGAATATTGATGAACTAGTGAGAAAATATTTGCAACCTATGATTTTCCTATGATTATTTTTTGTCTATTTTGTCACTCCTCTGACTATTATCGATTTATTAATTGGATTATTTTTTTAAATCCCATTTTATTTTGCCTTTTTAATTTTTAGTTTTTTGATCAACCAAACCATACAGATATTTAAACGCTATATTCTTGTATTATAATAAGACTATTTCAGTACATTATTAAAAAAAAATTCACCTTAAAAAAAACTCTCTCAAGTCACTTCTATCGACATTTTTAAACTCAAGTTTTAAAAGTTGTGTTTTTTCGCTTCTATATGAATAACAGCGTCTGCCTGCGTTCAGCATGCCTGGGGCAAGGTCAGCTCTGTCGATTCCAGACAAGCAGATAGTTTTTTTAATGTCTAATATGTCATTACCCTCCCTATTCAGTCGAACCGGATCAACTGGGCATTCTATATGAATCGATTTTTCCCCCCTTTCCGATTTTTTTTACAAGAGGCGGGCATTAGAGAGATTTCGTATTGATCTCCGAAAGTGATATCTTTCCCCTGCTCTTGTTTTTTCTTACATAGCAATGTAGAGTAGGATTATCTTATCCGAACCGGTTCGCCTCTTTTATAAGCAGTGGATGATGATACATAAAAGAGCAGAAATTTATAGGGTTGGGAGTTTCTTTTTTGACTGTGATTTTTGCTTGACTAAAATACACTAAATTTAACTTAGAATTGTTTCTCGAGATAATTTAAAACTTTTTTTTTTGTACTTTGCATGAGCATATATTCACTTAACAACTATAAAATATTATAGTAATGTATTTTGAATGGAAATATTCCGGATAATAAACTTTATTTCCTCTATTTGACATTCATTGTTTTAGTAGTTTTTCTAAATACTTGAATTTTTGTTACATACCACTTAAATTATTTAATGATAGTTAAAATGTTTCATCCGGAATATTTTTGTTTAACAATGAAATCAATTGTAAAACGCATTGGAACGTATTTAACGACACGAACGTATATTCTAGAATTTTTTTTTGGAGAAATAGCCATTTTCATACACGTAAACAAATTTTAGTTGAAATTGACATTTATCCCTAATGCATTGTTTGCAGTAATAACTGATTGAAGTATACTGCGATTAACAATGCAGTTCAAGCAACTGCAAGGGTTATGCATAAAAAACAAATAAAAATTATTGTGACTAACTATATCTATAAAAATCTAATTTTCAAACAAATAATGTAGTAATAAATTACTTGCAGAGGCAAAAGACCACAGACTCATTTTCCGTATTATTTATATTAATTATTTTGATTATAAAAACCTACCAATTTCTCCTTTTACCACCATATATCAACACTGCCTTACTAATTCAGTGTTAAAATCGGCATATATTTTATATATTTATATATATTAAATATATACTTTTAAATTTTTTATATTTTTCGCATAGTTTCTTGCAATTTACGAATTAATAATCGACAAAAGGGTTTGTGAGATATATTGTTAGTCTGTTACTCCGTAAATTAGTTCACGAATATTTTTATTGTTCAGAATATTTTTTCTAATACTATATTGTAAGTAGAAAATTTAATATTGCTGCCAATAAAAGATAAATGGCAAGTTTGGCTAAAATTAGAATTTGAAATTTAACTATCAAAATGATTCTAAAACGCAATTTTGCAAAATTTACAACTTCTAATAAAAAATGTTTTCATTATTTGAAAAAAAAAGTTTTTTTCCATTTACTTTTGTACCAGGTGTTTACATTCAGTGTCTTCCCAAAGTGTTATTTTCGTAAACAGCCAACAATACAATTAAAATTATCGCGGGCACGTTGTTAAAGACTGATAAACATTGTTTGGCGAAAATTTTTATTAGTAACTTATTCCTTCAAATGAATATTGAATGGGCGTAATTTACTGAAAAACAATTCCCCGCCAAATATGAGCCCTAACTCTTTCAATCAAGCCAACAGTTTCAAATTTAATTCGTTAAGATTTTGCACAATTTCAGCTGTTCAGCTCAACTACAAATTTTCCTGCAGCTTCTTTTAGTCCAAACATATAACAATGAATTTTAGGCTTTACGAATCATACTGAATTTACAAAAAACAAGCTTAAATTTAATAAAACTGAATTATGACTGTCAACAAACTTCTAAACTTCTAATAATAATTCAATATATCATTCCCTTCAACATCTTTCCACACATCCTGTTATTGAGCAAAAAATTATCATCCGATTACCAATTTCCCTTTCAAAAACACGTCAAATTTGCAAACTAAGTGCAGCCTCCGTGCCTGATGCTCAGGTTACTTTACCGTCATTTCCGAAGTAATGACTTTATCTTTTTTTCCGGAATAAATCCCGGATAAATCGGGTCTTAAGCAAGAGATGAGATGAATAGTCCCCCCCCCCCCCCCTTTCAAGTGGAGATGAAAAGACTCTTGAGATGCAATATTCTCTTTCAAGATCGTATATTTCGACACTTCATTAAGGGACATTATGCATATCTTGTTAATAGAAAAGCTTTTCGTCTTTAGAATATTTTATCCACCTAACAAATTCTTTGTATGAATAAGATTTGTTTTTAGGATAGTTAGCTGTTCTTTTCATTGGTAAATCCGTGTTTTTTATTTGTATACATTAGAAAAAAAAAAAAAAAAGATAGTTGTGCTTTAGATTTTTTAAGGCAAAATAAGTTAAATTAAAAAATTCTCTTACGAAAAGCAAAATAAGGTAAATTAAAAAAATTCTCTTATGAAGAGAAAAATAAATAACGCTAAGAGATCTTGAGATGTTATTTAATTAATAAAAATAATGCTTTTTTTCTTATTTTAACATTTAAAAAAATAATAATAAATGTAACCGACAGGCAATTTTATTTCAAATGATAAAATATATCAGGTGGTCTTCGGACGATGTTAGGACATCCGCGATGTCACAAAGAAAAAATAGTTAAAATATTTTTAAAGATGAGAAATTAATTGAATGTTGGTTAACTGTCAGAATGACCAAAACCAACACTGGCTGAGAAAGATTTAACATGTTCATTGCCGGTGTCTAAAATTATGCAAGTCGACTATTGCCTTTTAAATGTTATTTGTAACACAGTTACAGTATCGAAAAGGGTCCCCCTGAAACCGTAACATAACGTTTCTATCCTGATACCGTAACATAACGTTTCTATCCTGATACCGTAACATAACGTTTCTATCCTGATACCGTAACATAACGTTTCTATCCTGATACCGTAACATAACGTTCTATACTGAAACCGTAACATAACGTTCTATACTGAAACCGTAACATAACGTTTATATCCTGATACCGTAACATAACGTTTATATCCAGATACCGTAACATAACGTTTCTATCCTGATACCGTAACATAACGTTTCTATCCTGATACCGTAACATAACGTTTCTATACTGATACCGTAACATAACGTTCTATACTGAAACCGTAACATAACGTTTATATCCTGATACCGTAACATAACGTTTATATCCAGATACCGTAACATAACGTTTCTATCCTGATACCGTAACATAACGTTCTATACTGAAACCGTAACATAACGTTCTATACTGAAACCGTAACATAACGTTTATATCCTGATACCGTAACATAACGTTTATATCCAGATACCGTAACATAACGTTTCTATCCTGATACCGTAACATAACGTTTCTATACTGATACCGTAACATAACGTTCTATACTGAAACCGTAACATAACGTTTATATCCTGATACCGTAACATAACGTTTATATCCAGATACCGTAACATAACGTTTCTATCCTGATACCGTAACATAACGTTCTATACTGAAACCGTAACATAACGTTCTATACTGAAACCGTAACATAACGTTTATATCCTGATACCGTAACATAACGTTTATATCCAGATACCGTAACATAACGTTTCTATCCTGATACCGTAACATAACGTTCTATACTGAAACCGTAACATAACGTTTCTATCCTGATACCGTAACATAAAGTTTATATCCTGATACCTCATGTAGCTGATTTTAAAGGCGTTTCATATTAAAAAGTGATTCTACACTAATAAAAGTAAGTGATAAAAGTAAAAAGTAATCAAAATATTCCATTTTTCATACCAAGGAATTCCTCTACTGCTTAAATTTCAAATTCTAATGCAAATCGTATTTCCCACTAGGGTAATCCAACTATTTAAAATCCATATCTTTGCTTCGCTGTATACTATAGTTTTCTCAAACTTAATCTCACACTTTCGTGATGCTCATTGTCTAAAAACTACTGCCTTGTGCAACTTTACATGTGACTTGTGGCTTCTGTCTCCAAATTACAATACGTGATCCTTATAAGGATTTCAGCAATCTAAGTCCGATGTTTTGTTTGAAGTCTTGTTGTGGTTCTTTGCATGACAGCATTAAGGGTAATTCTGGAGCAAGACAGGAAGCTATTCAAATATAATGCGTAGGTCACGATTTTTGGACAAATAAGAATGCACGGGGAAAAGGTCAGTTTGTTGCAGTAAAATAAATATTTGAGTTAACGAAATTCGGTTTTGGGATTGGCTTTAAATTATGAGATAACTCCGATAAAATAAACATGATTAATTACATAAATTTTGAAGCATAACTTGCATACAAGTAAAAAAAATAATCAATCTAAGGCTTAAACCTCGTACATGAAATTAACCCTTAGTAAAAAATGATATAAAGCTTTAACATGACTACACAATTTTAACGCTCTTGTCTAATAGGTCTGTTATTGATTCATATACTAGATCCTTCAATCCCGAGTTTTGGGATAGATCCTGAACGGTCACCATTAGTCCATAGTGTAACTCCTAATCAACGTTAATTATACAAACTAATCCTGAGTACATTGCATGTAGTAACCACTAGGCTACTACGGTACAAAATATAGTAAGAACAGGACCGTCGCATTTTTTTTGGGGGGGAAGGGTGAAACAAAAAAATTCCCAACTTAAAGTTTCGAAATTTCCAACTCAACAGCACTACAAATTTCTAGTTTCAACTTATCGGCATTTTCCCTCTTTTATAGATTTGGTAGCAGTATTAAGTATTAAATAATACTCTCACAGGTATTGATTTATCGCATGCATGTTCCAATGCAGTGCTCGTTCTGTGGTCTAACCAATTTAAGTTTATTATTTGTTTCAAGTTGTGAAAAGTTGGGCAATTTCTAATCTTCTCTCGATAACCTTGGAATTTTCGCTTTCATTTGCTGAAAATATTGATTTCCCCAACTAGTGTATTTTTAAAACTTGAAATTCCCAACTTTTAGGGTTTTCAGAGTAGGGGGGGGGGGTCTCGATGCGACGGGCCTTCATAAGAATATTATTGTTTCCTGTTTACAATCTCAGTCTATCTAAACATATAGTTTTGTCACGAACTGATCTATACAAATCAGTCACGAATTTAAATCCACCTCCTAACTCTTCTGTCGATACCAATAAATTGCGCAAACGATGTGTCTTATTGGATTTGGTTTACACAACGCCTATCATTATTTGACAATTTCAAAACTGCGATTCCTAATGTAACCAGATTTGCCTATCATTATTTGACAATTTCAAAACTCCGATTCCTAATGTAACCAGGTTTACCTACCATTATTTGACAATTTCAAAACTCCGATTCCTAATGTAACTAGATTTGCCTATCATTATTTGACAATTTCAAAACTCCGATGCCTAATGTAACCAGATTTGCCTATCATTATTTGACAATTTCAAGACTCCGATGCCTAATGTAACCAGATTTGCCTATCATAATTCGACAATTTCAAAACTCCGATTCCTAATGTAACCAGATTTAAGCAATGGCGATTGTGAGCCTTGATGCTAATTCACTCCCTTGCAAGACTCGCTTCCAAAAGAAAATTGATCCAAACACATATAAAAATAAAAATCCCCACCCCCTAATACCAAACCACACACAATCTAAATCCCAGGGATGAACAATTCATCGGAGGGATTGTGAATTTCATTAGAGGTGACTAGAGCAGGCCCCCGACTATGCAGCTGCCTCTTTAGGGGGTGTTTGCCCCCTCTACCCCCCCCTCCCCCCCGTACGTAAAGGCGACGACGCATACACATAATAAAAGTGTTCTCAGTCCCCAGAGACTCGACCACTATAAAATAACGATAAAATAAACGTTGGGCCACTCCCTTGGCAATAAAAATTCATCTATTCCCTTATGGGTTCTGCCCCCTATTTTCCCTCTTTGCGCGGGACACTGCCTATTTGCTGGACTGGTGGAATAGTATATTGTTGACTTTGGTATGAGCTGGTAAGGATAGGTTCCTCAAATTGGATCCTAATTCAAAGGATCTTTGAAATATAGAATTGTTTAATTATTTCCGAATCAGATTTTTTTAATTACAAATTCGCATTTTTATTATAAAAAAAATATATTCAATCTAAAATATTTGGGCAAAATACATTAATTTAAAAACCACTATTTTTTTAACTATTCCTAAAACTAACAATAAGCTATTCTGAATTCCAAAATAATCATCTACCGATTTTATGATAAAAAAATATATTCACACAAATTCAAAATATTTGGGCAAAATACATTAATTTAAAAATAACTATATATATATTTTAAATTATTGCTCAAATTAACAAAAACTACCCTGTATTTCAAAACAAAATAATCATCTACCATTTTTATGATAAAAAAAATAGCTCTAAATTCAAAATATTTGGACACAATACAATAGTTTAAAAACCACTATATATTTTTTATTAAATATTGCAATTAACAATAAACTACACTAAATTCCAAAACAAAATAGTCACCTTCCTAAGATACGAATACCAGTACATTAGTCACGACACCAGAGCGTTAATTACCCGAAGAAAAAGATAGTTTCGAGACAATGAAGTTGAACTTAACACTAGACCATACAAATTCAAGTTTACGAACTTAACTCATTTAATTAGTTCATTAACTTTCTTCGCAAAAACCGTACTGTTACTTTATCTCGAGTACAGCACAAGGTTCCTCATTTAAATGTAAATTTTATTAAATTTAACAACACACAACCAAGTTGCACACTTATAAAACTTTGAGAAACTATTGAATATAATTCATATAAAAAAAGAAAAATCCTGTCGTATTCATAATAAAAGAATGACTTTGGTTTCCGGACCAGACATACCACTTTCTAGAAACAAAATGCGAAGAGAACCATGTTAATTCTACAGAACAACGTCATTCATAAGATTAGAAATTATACAGGTAAACGCGTGGCAAACCTTTCAAAACCAGTTTTTTAGCAAAAGAAACTTCACCGTCAATACTGTAGATAAACGAATTTCCACGAAATACGATTTTGAATATTAGAATTATTGGGGTGTTACTCTAAAAATCCTACACCGAAATTTGATTAGCTAGATGATATTTCGACATAATTATGGGTATGGGCAAAGAAGTTCATAGAAGTTGGAAAACGGAAGATGATTTCATTGGAGTTTTAAAATCACAGGTTATAATGCTATTACAGAAATAATATTTTTTTTAATATACATATAGAGAGAGAATGAGAGAGTGAGCATTTGATAAATAATAAAATGAGTCGAACAATCTAGTAAAGGGCAAAAGGTTGGGACAATTCTGTCATTTCATTGTTGTGTAAAAAAAACAATAGGGGATATCGAAGTCGATTAAATTTATTTATCTTGATTTTTCTAATATTTTTGGTATAAAGAGTCGTTTGAAAAAAAATTAAATGTAGGGACAGAAATTCTTCTCTTTAAAATATAATATTTTAAGTTATAGATCTAAAGCAGATATTGTACGGATTAGATTAAGTGCGAACAAAACATTACTCAACTTTCGAAACCAAAAAATCTAATTGAATTTAAAACTTTATTCCAGAGCTTAAAAAAGGCGTTATTATTTCAATACATAATTTTTATTATTCTAATTTTTTTGTAATTGTCGTTCTAGCCATTACATTTAATCCCCAAAACTAATTTTTTTATTTAAATAATAATGACTTTTTTTCAGATTTTTTTTAAACAACCTTTTTAGTTCAACAATATTTTTTTTCAAAAGTCAGTTTATAATTTACTTCAGCTATTGTTTAACTATAACACTTTCCCTTATACAGTACGCTGTTTTAAATAAAAAATATTTTTAAAGTATTTATTTGTAATGTAAAGTATAATAATATTTGTAATATTAGTACTACTAATTGTTAAATAAAATAATTTATGTTATGGAAATAAACGATTTTGATTTTGTTTTTACAGCAT
Source organism: Troglohyphantes excavatus (assembly GCA_963932185.1). Lineage (NCBI taxonomy): Eukaryota > Metazoa > Arthropoda > Arachnida > Araneae > Linyphiidae > Troglohyphantes > Troglohyphantes excavatus. The sequence continues at coordinate 44,472,194 of OZ010672.1, read as the reverse complement.
TTCAAATAAATTAAAATATTAGTTTAAGTATATATAATGTTTAATTTACGTACATGCGACGCTTAATAAAATTATTTTCAAATAAGTATTATTTCTTTGGGGGAAAATATGGATTACTTTACAAAGTATTGTCTATTTTTCCATGGGCAGTATAAATTCAGGAATCAGCCTTTTCCCGGAATGTTTCAAAAGAAGTAAAAGAATTTTTGATGCCAAATTACACTCTAAAGAACACTTGTCATGGGTAAACCTACACTTTTTTACAAAATTTACAGCCGAAAGATTTTTTTAAAAAACTGCTTTAACTTACTCTTATACACTTCACTACAACAAGCAAAAAACACACGAACATAATAAAAAAAACATTATCAAAAATTGCCTATATATCTCCAAAAACTTGAAAACGTATAAAAATGAAAACATCGAAATACAAAATAACGGTATAAGTATCGGATGTCTTTTTTTTTTTTAAATAATAATATATTTTACACTTTTCCCGTAGCGAAAAAGTAACGCTTAATATTCATTTTTTGCTACATCTCAAGTCACGTAAAGTTTGTACCTTATACTACAAAATAAAAATGGAAAGAAAATCCGCTACTTAATATTTCAACAGTCGTGCAGCAGCAAAATCCATCGAGCGATGATGCCAATAGAAAGAATGTAATAATAAAGATTTCCTCTTCTTCGAGAAAATATCTTTAAGAATTGTTTTCGAAGTTGTCTGGAGACGAGAAAAAAAAGGAATTTGTAGCAACTTCAATACGTCTTTTTTGTTTTGTTTCCATTCAGATTTTTATCCTCAATTATAAAGGTTTATTTTTTGGTTGGTATCAAATAATTCCATCAAATGATTCTCTTCAATATCAATGGTGGTCGGTTTCGTCATTTTAAATCGGCTCTAAAAATGAAGCACATTTAATAATGGTTTCAGCCCTCGTTCTAAGTTTTTTTTTGTCTATTTATATTCTTTGTTAGTTTGTTTTATAAAAATAAAAGTAAAAGTCTGGAAAGTAAGAAGAATAAAAGTATTATCCATGTGACTTGTAAAGCTTACAACAAATATGGAAGGAAAGTTTTATTTCTATAAGCTCAAACTAAACGAAATATATTGTGTTTATTATCGATGGAAACTTAAGATCACACTTTCATCTATGCTTAGTAAAGTAATTTCATAATAGCTATTTACTTATATCAGTTTTATTTTTAAAAAGCATTTTTATTCCGAAGTATACAAGTGAAGAACTTATGGCTGTATGTAATTACTATACAATGACAAACTGCATATTTTTTTCTATTTTTATGGTAATTTATATCATTTTTTGCCTCTTATCTCCAACTACAGTTATTATTTTTTATATAAAAACACACATTATTCGCAGTGTTGCAAACGGAGGAAAATTTTATTTCTATAAGCTTGAACCAAACGAAATATATTTTATGTGTTTATTATCAATAGAAACCTAAGATCAGACTTTCATCGATGCTTAGTAAAGTAATTTCCTAATAGCTATTTACTTATATCAGATTTATTTTTAAAAAGCGTTTTTATGCCGAATTATACAAGTGAAGAACTTATGGCTGTGTGTAATTACTATACAATGACAAACTGCATATTTAATATTTTTTTCCTATCTTTTTGGACATTTATATCATTCTTTGCCTCTTCTCTCTAACTACAGTTATTATTTTTTATCTAAAAACACACATTATTCACAGTGTTGCAAACGAAAAATCTCTAGTATTCCAGTTTTTGATTATATATAAGTTTCTCAATTTTTCGGATAGCGTTATTACTATAACCCCCTTCAATAGTAACCATCATAACTCCCCCAATTTGATCTTTTTCAAATATGTTTTTGGGTCTGAGAAAAACTAGTTACGTCCGCCATATAAAACGTCAAATAAAATTTTATAGAGGCAAAAATATTTTGCGCAATAAATTTTTAGTATAGGGTGAAGTGCGGTAAGTGCAACCACGAGGCAAATGAGGATTATTTTTCCAATCAGCCTCACTTTTACTCACAAAAAATTCGCAGCTCCCAAACAGTTTGAGGTAAAAATACAAAACGAAAAATAGAAGAATCAGTAAAATTCAAGGTATAACACAATCGTTCCATTATTATTTAAATGCAGCCTATGGAGGTTTGATAGCCGCGGTTGCACTTGCCCTATTTACACGGAACAAGAGCAACCAGAGGACATTGAAAAAAAAATTCAAGAAAATCAATGATAGATTATAAAAAAAATCTAATTGCAAATTCTTGTAGCTAAATAATCTAAAATGGTGTGTGCTGAATTTTAGTATGCATTTTCATAGTTATCACACACAGTAAGAGGTTTTTTTTAACCCGGTTACACTTGTCCCACTTTACCCTACTAAAAGTAATTTTATCTAATAAAGGATTTTTGGTATAAAAATACTGGTTATACGCTCTACAACCATCTTGAACATAAAAAAGTTTAAACTGACCAGCAGCTACTGCTTAAAGTGGATTACGAACCACAACATCCAAGCAAGATTACAAGTTGTCGTTTTAATAATAAAAGTACATAAATAAAATTATTTCTGCACTGTTTCTTTATGTATTTTTTCATGTTTGATATAGTCGATTATAGTCGTTTCAAAGTGCACTTACTCCGTAGAGCACACAGTTGACCTAATATATCACTAATATGCTAAATTTAATTCTTTCGTTTAGCCCTTGTTATACAAAATATTAATTATTTTTCAGATACAGCACAATCACTTTTTTTATTACATTAAAGAGCTGTTTAAAAGCAATTTTAGAGCTCCCAATGACTTTTAGTCTAGTTTGGGAAATCCTAGTAAAGCTGAATTCTTTAGGAAATTCTAGTAAAGCCTTAGTTGTTTAGGAAATTTTAATGAGTTGTTTTGAGATTCATAATATATTATAGTGCATACATTTATAGCGCTATGCACTTTTTGGCTGTCACTCGGAATCGAACCGATGACTTTCTGCATGATACGTCGATACTCTGCCAATCAGGTTAAAGTGATGAGTCGAGCACAAGTGGGAGTATCGGATATACGAAGTGACCGCCATAGTACCCGCCTCTCAGTCAGTCGGACAAATTAACGAATGATTGAGGTACCCGTGAAGTGTTATCAAGTGGGCAGTGGCTGAAGTTGTGGTGGTTGATTCGATGTGATGTCACCAGTGTTTGTTCGAAGGTTGTGTTGATCTGCAGTCCGGAAGTCACCAATGTAGCGCTATGCACTCGGAATCAAACTGAGGACCTTTTGCACGATTCACCTATACTCTACCAATCAGGCTAAATTGATCACTCGAGCACAAGTAGGGGTATCGGGTATAGGAAATGACCGATACATTAAAATGAGGGAATTAAGTCTATTGCCATTTCATTTTAAAATAGTCAACTAAAAAAGCTAACCTCTTATATCGATATAGCACCACATTAAGTTAGTAGGTCAACGTTAAGAGTCTACATTCTTAAAATGTAACAAAATGCAATCTCAATCCATTAAATTTGATCGCAATTTCAGTGCCATAAAACGATTTTTAGAGCACCCAATGCAATAGCAATACATATAATATCAATAATAAACCAGAAAGATAATCTTCCATGCATAAAAATACACAGTTGCAGCGTTGAGAAAAAGTATTTAGATATAGATATACCTATTGAAGGGTATCTCTATGCCTCTCAGCGTCGGCTTTATACGCGTGTTCTGCTCATCCGTATATCATAAGTACAAATCACGTAGTGGTCTATTTTTTACACACTTCAGACATCAGGTACCTAAGTGTCTTTTAATAGCTTCTAATAACCGGTCTACCTGTAGTGAGTCTAACCTACAGCTGAAGGGGAGATAGCTCACATTTTCATTGGGACAATAAAAGAATATCGAGTAGACGCGTTTGAGACTCTTTGTCTTCAGTTACACGCGTCGTAAAAGGAAAAAAAATCAGTTATTTCAATGGCATTTTCAATCCGCTGTGACTTTAGTGTGTATATACTCATACAAAAAATCTAAAATAACTCAATTTTTAGGGTATATTTGCAAAATGAATTACATTTTAACACCGAGATTTAATGAATCAGATTTATGTAGTTTCTACTTTTAAATGCACTATTTTGAAAGGATGCTCCAATTGAAATTATAAAGAAGTAAGACAGGCTTTAAACAAAGGGATTTTGTAAATGTAGTTAAGATGTTTATTTTTTAAACAATAATTTAAATTAATTTTCGGTAGAGTTTTAATAGCGTCAGCCTTTTCCCATTTCAAATATCAATTTTACAAAAACAAATATATTTAAAATAATTTACGAGCTCAAATTAGTTTTAAGCCACACAAAATTCAAGACTCTACATAAAAAAAAGTATTTTTAACATAAGAAATACGTATTATAAAAGAGTTCATATTTAGTTAAAGTAATAAAGTTGTAATCCAGATAATTAAAAATCCGCAAAATTTTATAAAAAATATTCTATTAAGATATTTTATATTTCGATTATATCATTTGATTCTGAAGTAAAAAAATACATATATCTTATTGTATTATGGTTTATACAGGCATTGTTTAGAATTTTTTTATTTTCTTTATCTTCCTATCTTGAGTTAAAAGATAAAATTTTAGTTTATCTTTGAAAATTTTACGATAACTTAAAACGCTTTGTAACTTAACGTTTGTATCTTTTGGTATTGAAATCTATATTTCAATTTAAAATTAGATATTCTTCTTTAATTAACTTTTTTAAAGTTGTAGTTTTATGATTAAGATAGGAATTATATAAAACCAGAGGAATTATTAATTTATTCGTTAAAAGAACAATAATAGGATTAAATTTAAAAGTTATAAAAAAAATTAGTTTAATGCTTGCAATTTCAAACAATTTTCATTTTATTCCATACTATTAAGTTTCGAAGAACTATAACTTTTTTTAATTACAAATGATTAAAGTACATTACTTTACAAATTTACATTGCGATAAACATTTGGATAAGTTATTGGGTTTAGTTGCAATAACTAATAAAATGAATTAATTTATAAAACTTTAGAAGTAGTAAGCATAAATTAAGAAATAGCGATGAATAAAATTAGTACGCATACATTTCAAAGTTCAGTAAAAAATCAGAGCAAAATTTTTTTTTTTTACAAAATATAATTTGAAAATTCTTTAAAATCAAAGTTTGATTTATAAAAACTCTAGATAGGTTTGTGTGTTGAAAATGTTCATATTCATTTTTCATGCATTATAAAATTTAGGATTTAATAAAAAATTAAATTATCTTACCTTGATAGTAGCCACTGGTAGTACTCAGAAAGCACAAGTAAAGTCCAACTGCCAAGCTCCATAAAATATGCATTTTAATTTCATTTAATTGTTCCTTAACTCCTTTTTTTTAAATGTCACATAAGAAAATGAAAAATTGAGACCCTAGAATGGTCTTTGCACAAGTCCCAGCTTCGATCATTTGTCTAAAATTTGCAAATTTTCTATGCAATTCGTTGCTTTTTCGAGATGTAGAGAAAGACTATACGATGCAGCTTCTTTTAACCATCGCCCGGCAATTTGCGGCCGGCCTCGTACGAACTGTCACACTGCATCATTTACTTCCGAAATCCGGAGATCATCTGATTCTTCTGCAGAGCACACTTAGCACTTCTTGATTCAATTTGATGGATTCGATGCTTGCGCCATCTAGGGAAGACTTCGGACGTTATTTTTAAATGAGTTGGGGAAAACTGCATTGCCGTTAAATTTACGGAGCATCTACCGCGCAACTTTCAGGGCCAGGGCCTATTCTAACGGTCAATCGTGGGTTATTAAATAGTATTGAAAATGTATAAGTTTGTTTTTAATATTTATATATTATTATATTTGATTTTCTTAAAAAATTTGAGGTAGAAAAAAATTCTCCAATATTATGAAAGATTTACGATTTTGTACAAAAAAAAATATTATAGTTTTTTAATATATTTTTTATGTCAAAAGTGATGATCAACAAAATATTGTATATTTTTCTGAACTCTAAACAATTAATAATAAAAACATGAATACCTATAAAATACTTATCTTTTTCTTCAATGAGCAACGTTTTTTTTTTCTATATTAGCTTATTCTTTCACTCTTATTGTTGCATTAAGCGTTTTTAAATTAAAATACAACAATTCTTAATTTGTATTAAATTAGAAACATAATGTGCAACACTTTTTTAAAAATTTATTTCTAATATAATAATAATTTCTAAATAATTTCTAGGTTAACCAGACCAGAAAATAGGTAAGGTATTTTTTTTTTCAATAAAATACCTTCGTTTATAAAATAATGTTTCTAAAGACGACCAGCTATCCCCAAGGAGAGTTAAATAGAATTATTGTCTGTTTTCAACGTATTATTTTAATTTATAAAAAGTTTGTCGTCATCATTACTCAATAAAATATTATTGTAACCTTCGCTAAGGAAACATATTGATACATTTTGAGTATGCGCAGAGTAAACTGAAAAACAAAATGTTTGTACATATCGAGTGTATGTAACATCAAATAACTTTATATTACCATCAGCGTTTTATTGCATTCAGAAAGAGTATCAACCAGCCACGTAGGTATAGATTTTTCATGGGGGTGGTTCAGTGACTGAGTAACTTATCTCCCCCCCCCCCCCCAATTTAACAATCCCCCTCCCCCCATTTTTGAAAACTTTTATGAATTTTTATTCAAGTAAACAGGCATACGTTGGCATATAAGTATCGAAACACCAACAGTTATCATTTATTTTCCATGAAATCGTTACCAATATATAAGTCATTGACTATTTTTAAAATTAGTAAATATTACTCCCTAATTATGAAATAAATTTAGAGGACACATTTAAAATTTTAAGATTCCTTGTTTAAAATAATATATAGATCCCGTTTGACGATCTTTTCCCTTTGTCGCAGGAATTCAAATGCTATATAATTTAACACGATGATGTTATGTTTAGTTTGAGATAAATAAAAATGAACTCAAAACATGTTTTTGAAGCCTTTTGGGAAACTATTTTCCTGTGTAAGACTCACGGAAAATACAGGTTTTCCGTCATGCAACTCAACAAGAAAGTATTATACTATAAATTGAAAAATTTCTAGTTTTTTTTTTAAAGTAATTTTATGATTTTTACAGTAATTCGATTTTTTTTTCTTGACTTTCAATGGGAGGGGTTTGAACCCGAGAACCCCCTAAACCACCCCCTTACCTACGTGCCTGGTATCAACATATTTTGTTAACCTTAAATTAAAGAATTCCTATTTAAAAAGCTCAGGCAAGGGATATAATTGTTCCTACGAAATATCAAACATTCCCCGAGGGTTAACTTTGTAATGGTAACGAATTTATTGCGAATTAAAAAACAGTTCGATTTTATAAATTTTGATATAAAAAAACTGTATGTGCTTTTCAACAATTCCAAAGTTTAAAAAGCTCAAAAACTTTTTAACTGGATTTCATCGATTTCATTATTAACCCTTTGCACTCGAGAAACATTTTTATATTTACGTTATTTTTATAGAACAGTTACATCTCCTCTGTGTTCTTTTTAACCCTTTGCACTCCGATGTCGCCTCTCAGGCGCCAACATAACGACTTGTTCTTTTGGTTCCCTGTTCTTTAAAATAAACGAGAACGGCGGGATCTTGTGTTTAATAAACATCGATTTTTTTCTTCAAATTGTTCTCTTGCAGATCCGAAATATGATACGATTTTCTCCCCTCTATGAGCATAAAAAATTGTGGGTAAAAGAACAGAAAGAGGAATAACTGTTCGTTGGAAATAACGCAATGTCAAAGATGTTCGCGGAATGCAAAGGGTTAAAGGGGTATTCTTTAGCGTGTTCTTTTTTACGTTTAGGGTGGATAATTATACAAATATAAACGTTATGTATGAAGCTCAATATTAGACCGCTTTTACATTTAACGACACGACACCGATAAATCGTATACGATTTCAGTGGCACGATATCGGGGTACACAAAATACACATACGAAGCCGGGCGCTTTTTCACTAGCCGATACGATAACGATATTGTCGTTACCGATCAGACGATACAATTTATCGGAACGTTTTATCGTGGGCACGCGCCTTCCCTACTTCATCGTGACGACATTTTGAGTTTGTTTCGGAAAAACTTCTGCTATAGTCTACTGTGTTTTTTCTTATTTATATTATCAATTTAGCTGTTAAGTTCTATATTGTGAACTTGTGTGAATTAGTGGAAGTAAGACCTGTATTTGGGATAAGCGAGATGAATTTTACAAGAACAAGATTGTTCGAGAAAAGGCATGGGAGGCAATATTTAGTCAAACCGTCGCCAATAGCCCACTGTGCAGCTCTAGTGGTTAGCTCTAGCTCTAGCTTTTTGTAGACGTTCAAATAAAACATAAAAATCTCCTTCAACATGTCTTGCTTTGATGATATCATGCACCCAGAAGCGTTTTGTTATTGATCTCTTCTTTCTCCTTAAATACAGCAAATACAACAATCGCAGTTTGTTATAATGTAATTTGTTGCGATGCGCCATATCGAGAATAGATGTGCTCTCGACAACAGACGAACCCGAACTGAATGTAAAAATTGTCGTTTTCTGCGAACGATATCGGTGCAATGAAAAACTGACCATCAGACGATACGATAAAACGTTGTGTCGTCCCTTCGCGATCGTTCACGATTTATCGGTGTCGTGTCGTTAAATGTAAAAGCGGCCTTACTATCAGAAAACCAAACAAGTATTTTGTTGTTTACAGCATTTGTCAGTTTATTTTTAAACAGGGATTATGAGGAATTTCAATTTGAAGAAAGTTTTAAATCACCAACATACTTGGTGCTTATAGATGACAAAAATCATTTCTATTGATATTTGTGAGAGAATAAGTTTTTTAATTCAAGAATATATTGTTCTCTTTCATTTTGACGAACAGGGGAAAAAATAACTGTTATTTTGGTCACATGCAAGCAACACCCGAGTGCAAATGGTTAATAAAATATGTTAATACCCAAGTGATGTCATACTTTCTAATGGAGTTAGGGAAAGAACAAGCAAACGAAAGAAAAAGATTTTATCCTCAAGAAAATATAGTTATTGTTCAATTTAAAGAACATGGAACAAAAGAACAGGTCGTTCATTTTGTGACTGAGAATCAAATCTCGAGTGCAAATGTTAAAAAGAACCAAAAGTTGAACAAGTTTGAGCAAAATCGTTCATGTTATTTTTAAGCAATAACTAAAAACCCAAATCGAAGAATGGCAATCAACTTTTTTTAATTTTACTTCTAACTTTAACGTCATCCGGCTTCACATCCTAGAATTTTCGTAAAAATTTTTGTTCCTGGTTTATTTTGTTTTTAATTATACCACCAGTAGCATAGGAATAATTTATCAATGGGAGCAGCAGAAATATTTAAGAGGAAGTGGGGACAAAATTTAAGATTAGAAAATTTTCTTTTTTTTATGCTAGTGTATAATTTAATTATAATTTAAATTACACCAAACACTTAATACCTGAAAATATCTATACTCGGCGGCTTTTTAAAAATTTAATTACTTTTAAGAAGGTTAATATTTGTTAGATTATGATTAAAAAGTTGCGTTTTTAAGTTAAAAGGTTGAATTTTGAAGATTAAAAGATTATTTTTTGTAGTTGGATATGTGTTCCAGAGTATGAACTATTATATCCCATAATTCACAAGAGCCCCAGTTGCTCAGTTGGTAAGGCGTTCAGCTACTAATCAGAGGATTGGTGGTCTTCGCTACAAAAATACTAGAAAGTCGTCCAGAATATCCAACAAATTATACTGGCGTGTATACGGGACTGGTGCACGATAAATCTGATCGGGGTCCAAAGTCCCGACGTCTATTGAAGGCGTTGGGTGCCAGTTCAGGTGTTTCCTCGTCATCTGACCATGGTTCTAAAATAACGAGGTGCATGTATGAATGTGTGTGTGAATGTGTATGTGTTCCCGGGTCTTTCCTTTGAGATAGACCCAGAGCCGTCGCCAATAGCCCACTGTGCAGCTCTAGTGCGACGTTAATTAACCAAACCAAACCAAACCAAGCACCAGTTATTTAAAAAAGGTGAATATTTTTTGGTCGCGAAACGAAAGAATTTGACAACCCTGTGATTACCCAATCGCTACACACATACTGAAGATCTATCTCGAAGGAAAGACCCGTGAACGCTACCTCGTATTTTAACAATTATAATAATCACTTTCACGTATTTTAACTATTATAATACTCACTTGTCATAATCACTGTCACAAATCACTTTCAATAAACACCGACAGCTACAAACAAGTCTTATCGAAAATCGAACCCAAATCCTCAGCACCGCAGTCCAGTACCTTATCCATTAAACTACCAGGGTGCCATTGAGAGGTTATATACAGAAGAAATTTTAAAAAAGGTATGCCCAAAAGAATGGAAATCAAGATAATTGAGTTGTAATAACTCAGTTCCTATTTAAGCAATCGACACCAAATAAAGTGGAAAATCATCTTCTGAACAACTATTTTAAGTTTGTCAGATTTTATTAAGATCACTTGGACAGAAGCTGAGATTAGCAATTTTAAATCAAATTGCTCATTTTGAAAAAGTACGGTTACTTAAATTCGAGTACGTCATCGCTCATTTACGATGCAATTATACTTAAAAGGAAAACGAGTAGGTTCATGTAACTCATTTTTAAGTACCTTTTTTTAACGCTGAAGAGAAAAATAAATCATCACACAAAAAATTACAACAATTCGTCAAAAAGCAAATATTTTAGAATTTTGATTCCCGTATCCAATTGAAACCACAAATAACATTTTTGAGATAACGCAAAGTGATTCGATACAAACAGCTGTCCGAATATATTTTATTAATTTATTTGCCTAAATTGTGTTAATACGACCAAATAAAAATTTATTTTTTAATATTTACAAGATAAATTCAGTCCAGAAATATGTTTTCATTAATTTTTTATGTTAAACTATTTTGTCATTGTATATGCATACATAATAAAAACCAAATTTAGGCATAAATTTATTATTTTAACTAAAAACAATCCAATTTTATGAATTTCCTATTCTTTAACATTAATAATTCGAACACCCATTTTTCTCACTTTGCATCGAAAAAAAACTAAATAAATTAGAATTTTTTCATTGGCATGTATTAAAAGTATTCTATTCTATACAAATTCCCCAGGAAAATTGGTAAATTATTCGACTTTTCTAGTTTAGATACAGAAATTTTAATGTATCGAACTATTGGGTTGGAGGGAAAGTTCTGTCGTATTTTAAAGAAAATATTTGAATTCATTTATAAAAATATGTGTTTAATATTAATCAATTATATATGCTCCGTTATTTGTTACAACCTGTTGCCATCTTTCAGGTAACCTGTGAATTCCTGTTTTTCTGTTTTTTCCCATCCTTGGAGTTAAAATAGTCAGCAACTGCCTTAGAAACACTTTCAAAAGACGTGAATTTTTTTTCCCGTTAGATAATTTTGCAGTAAGATTTTTTTCTCTTAATATTCTCGTAAAGAATCCACTTTTCATCTCCAGTAACCAGCCTGTCCAAAAACGGCTCCACATTGTGTCTAATCAGATGTCATGAACACATTCTTACACGATCAGACAAATTCTTTTCCGTTAATTCATGTGGAACCCAAGCACTTTGCTTAACACAAACCCAACGGATTTAATGTGATTTCCAACAGTTGTATGATGAATGCCAAACTCTTCTGCAATTTCTCGACTTGTTAAATGTGGATTATTTTCCAACATGGATCGCAAAACATCATTATCGAGCTTGGATGGTCGTCCAGATCGATCACTTTCTTTGAGGCTCAGATGCCCGGAACGAAATTTGCTAAACCATCTTTGACAAGTACGAACATTTACAATATCTTTTCCAAATACCGCACATAAATTTTTACATGCAACCGATGCATTGCTTCCTTTTTGGAATTCATATAAAATGCAGTGTCGTAAATGCACTTTATCTACTGACATGGGTTTCACTTTAAATATCACAAGTAAATGATGAACGGTAAAAAAGGGCACCTTTTATATTATACAGCAGTCTAAAAAAACAAAAACAAATCCGATTGACTCACTAGCCAGATGTACTTTTTTATTTACAAGCATAATCACCTGCCTATTTAAAATACGACAGAACTTTCCCTCCAACCTAATATTACAAATTTTGTTTGTATACTCAAACAAATCGACATTTAAACTTGTATTAAAACACCCAGAAATCTAATTTTTTGCTAAAAAGTACTTTATTAACGAAGTAAATTCACAAAAGAAGTACGAGATTAAAACATAAGTTTAACATTAAGTAATTCAATATTTAATTAAAAAAAAACATTTTAACCCAGGATCCATTTCCCCCCATCTTACTCTATGTTGTAGTTATTTCTTGTCATTTTTAAGCTTCGAAATTAATATTTTTATAGAATATTGCAATTTTTTCAAAGATCGTTATATTTTTCCAAAATGTTTTATTCTTTAGCATTAATAATTCAATTACCCATTTTCCCCACTTTACAAATCACTGGAAAAAAGCTACATAAAATATTTTTCTTATTTTTTCATTGGAATGCATTAGAAGGATTATCTACTATATAAAACCCAAGAATATTGGTAAATAATTCGACTTTTTTTTGTTCATATGTTTTCATGCATCAAACTATTGCAAGTTTTTTATTTTGCTCAAACAAATCGACTTTTGGACTTGAATTTACATCAACCAGAAATTTAGTTTTTTTACTTAAATGTACTCAATTAAGCGAAGTAAATTTAAAAAAATAAAAACGAAATCGAAACATAAGTTTAACACAATGTGTAAATTATCTTTAATTTCCAAATACCCATTATCCATTTTCCCTCACTAAATGGGTAATGCGGTAATAATTTGAAAATAAAATTTTCGACTTTATGAGCAAAATATGTATAAAAGAATTCAAACTGTGATAGCCATAAGCCATTATTATCGAATGTTCAATTCCGGTTGTAACCATGCTACCACGTCGCATAAATACTCGTAATTTGTATGTAATTTGTATAAATAATCCAATAAACGCAACATTATAAATTCATTAGAAATTTTGTTTAAATCTAAATAAATTTTTTTTTTTTAATTTTATTCAATTGACTCCATTTTGTTTAGAAACAGAGCCCAGAATTTAGTTATTATCGAAAAGAATGCTTTTGCGAATTATTTTATATTTCGCATATAGGATAAATTCAGACACACTACATTAAGATAATTTATCATATTTTACATTTTGAAATAGTGTATTAAAAATTAAAAGGGAAACGAATCTTCAAACACTTTAACAAAGGAAAAAGAAGAGATTGTCTGTTACGCGGACGTTGTCAATCAATTTTGTATTCATACATTACAAAATATTCGTTTTGTAATGCAACGTATTGTTTCATAAAGCACTCAAAACTTCTTCGGAGACAAATCGATCGTTAGATATCAACGAGTGAAGATATATATTTGCTGGTGTGGTTTACCTGGAACACTTTTGTGGAATATGAACGTTTGCAAGGTGTATATCTAACATCTGGTGAACTCTTTTAAGCTTTTGACTGTGATTGCTACCAAGGGCCAAGCAACATAATGAGGTACGTGTTAATATTTACGTACATTTATTATGGACCGACCGTAAGTAATTACAATAATCATAATTGGGGATAGTAAACAGTAGTCATTATTAACGAAATTTTTTTTTAAACTTTAAAAAAAGTTACATTTAAATAACGAAGCATATTTTTTAAACATTTAAATAACGGATTTAAATTATGTCTTTTTTTTATTTGTAATTATATTTAAAAACACAATAGCAGTTAATGGTTTCAATTACTAAAAATACGGACAATGAGACTTGTATTAAATCTTCGTTCATTATATTTTGAACTATGACAAAAAAAAATTTTAAAAGTAGTTATGATTGAAAAATATTTTTTTTAATGGCAACAGAAGGCGGAAGATTTTTTACAGAAGCTATTTCAGAAAAATCTATATTTTAAAACACGGCAACTTTTAGAGAAGAACACAAGGGAACTTATACATTTGTTTAAACAAAAAATAACTAAATAATATTTTCTATAAATTTATGCTTAATAAACGTTGAAAAAAATCTAATTTTTGTATTAGTATACTAAAATAGAATATTTAGTATGTCCTTTTATATAAAAAAATATATATTATTTAAATTAACCCTAAAACTACCACTAAACCGTAACTGTGATTGGCAAGGCCATCCCTCTTCCCTTGATGCTCATAGGCTTGATATCCTGTTCAGGAATATCCAGTTTTCCAGTAATTCACCCAAAATTTATATTCACAAAAATACTTCCTTTTACAATATTTTTTTTAACTTAAAAATTTGAAGTACAATGTACAAGCTATCTTTTTACAATTAATTTTTTTAAATAATATTAAAAAAAAGTATGCACAGGAAAAATTAATTAAATATCCCAATCATGAAAACAACTTTACATTTGCAAAAATTGCTTGAACATCAATGGGTGAGGTCAAGTGCCTCCCCAATGAGCTAAAATAATAATAGACCACTTTACACCTTTTTGAGCAGAAGTAGACAAAATAATATATCCGCATAGGTTTACGTAGATTTAAAAACGCATTTATGACTTTCAAGAATACGTTTCGTGAATGTTATACAATAAATGTTTTGACATACTTACTTTCCTACAAACAAGAAAAAGAAGACGAAAGGAACCAAAAAAGTCAGTTTTAAATCTTTCCGTGACGTCATGTGAGATTCCTGCAAAGTGAAGGTAGAATGTTTTCTCAACCTTTCTTCCAAATTGTATGTATCAGCGCAACACGGTAAAGTACATTGTCGCTCAATGAGAGTACTCGCTCAAACGTTTATTATTATTTTAGCTCAATGTACCACCCTTAAACTTGAAGAAATACGTCTCCCGTCATTTGTTAAAAACGTTGATACTTCAGTATACTTTTACAATACCGCAAGTGTTTGAAATGCAAGGTTGTGTAAATGAATATATATGTGTGTAAATATTTTTATTTCCTTTTTTTTAAATTTTTATTCCATTTATATTACCTAATGGGAAATACAAAATATTTTTTAATGTTTTTTCAGTTCAAACTTTTGATATCAGGTTTTTACAGTTTCTACACAATTTAAAATACATAAAATCCGAAAAGAATTTCAAAAATAGTTTGTATGTGAACGAAGAAAGTTTATCAAAAAATGGATAATACTACCATAAATTTGTTTGAAAACGGTTCTAATTCTTTTTTGTTGTTTTAATTGCTATATAAACGTATTTTTAAACGTCTTAAAATTTAGGTCAATGCAATGTGCGTAAAAATTGTCCCCGAAGGGGGGTGGGGGGATAACTTT
Source organism: Troglohyphantes excavatus (assembly GCA_963932185.1). Classification (NCBI taxonomy): domain Eukaryota; kingdom Metazoa; phylum Arthropoda; class Arachnida; order Araneae; family Linyphiidae; genus Troglohyphantes; species Troglohyphantes excavatus. Next base: position 44,456,771 of record OZ010672.1, on the reverse strand, counting down.
TATCACGTAAACTACACACAAAAGGTTATGGAAATTAACAGATATATAATGATATTTAGCTGAATAAATACAAAATTTTTAAATAAAAATTGTTTAAATGGAAGGTTATGGTTATGAAAGATAAATCGGCTGAAAAGCTGTTACTTGAGAATTTTTTTATGTATTTTGATGTTGTGATTTGATTAATAAAACAGTCGAAGAATAAACAAATAATATGGTATTTAAATTTTCCCAAAGTGCCAAACTCGCTGACTCTATCAATACAAGGTATTCTAGTTCCAACTTATAAATACTCACTTCAAAAACAAATGCACAAATTTCATTTTTTAAACATACGTTTAAAAAATATTGTTAAAAATGTGTTGGGTTCATCCTTTCCTTTTATCACGTAAACTTATTCTTTCCTTTTATCACGTAAACTACACACAAAAGATTATGGAAAATAACAGATATATAATGATATTTAGCTGAATAAATACAAAATTTTTAGATAAAAATAAAAATTGTTTAAATGGAAGGTTATGGTTATGAAAGATAAATCGGCTGAAAAGCTGTTACTTGAGAATTTTTTTATGTATTTTGATGTTGTGATTTGATTAATAAAACAGAGTCGAAGAATAAACAAATAATATGGTATTTAAATTTTCCCAAAGTGCCAAACTCGCTGACTCAATCAATACAAGGTATTCTAGTTCCAACTCATAAATACTCACTTCAAAAACAAATGCACAAATTTCATTTTTTAAACATACGTTTAAAAAATATTGTTAAAAATTTGTTGGGTTCATTTTATAAAGAATGCTTTGGATGTTCTTATTTACAGTATTCGTAAGGGCAATCCCATATTAAATCCTCTCTTGAAAACATTTATCGAATCTTTTCCGGAGATAATATTTGAATATTTAAAAAGTTAAGAGATGCTGACACATGTTAGTTCCCATGCATAGTCACAGGGCTTCGCATTTATTTTAAGAAGTAAAACTGCATTTTGTTGGAAAACATAGTTTTAAATGTAGATATATTTGGGATTTTCAAGGATTCCCTAAGCATTGCTTGGTCTGCTTGCGTGCAAGGGACGGGCCTAGCGACGGATTGCAAACAAGAGCGCATTTAAAACAGATTTTTTTTTTAAACACTTTATATTTTCGACTTTTGGAGACAGCAATTTGTGGATAAAATGCTTTACTTCTTGTGGGATGGGTATTATAGGATGCACAACTTTTGTAGCAGCAAGTTTCAGTTTTTTAAGAGGGGGGGGGGAGGCTTAGAGAGTTCTTACTTTTAAAAAGTGTTTTAGATGAGGAGGATCATGGGAGTAAAGTTTTCGAAAATATTAGTGGGTTTATATATTAGGAAATATCTGCCCCGAAAAACGCAAAAAATATTAATAGCTCAGTATTCAGCATTCCATTACAGGAAAAATTTCATTAATTAGAATTCCCCGAAATACCGAATTACAGCGTGGTACGAACACATATGAATTGTCCCAAAATTTTTCGAAATGTCATTAAAAATTAAGAAGTATTTTGAAACCTGCAAACCCCCCTTTTAAATATAATTTTTTTTTTCGCTTTTAGAGTTCGTAGTCTGGAATACGGAACCCTAAAAAATGAAAGAAATTTCAGGGAATTATTTGTGTTGAAATTTGAAATTCAAACTCCCAAAAATGTATTTATTACCAGGTGCGTTAACTTTATGTAAAGTCTTTTTAAAATTACAAGATTCGGTTATTTTCTCAATTTGTTTTTATAAAACTATTTGTTAACACTAAACTTTTCTAGTCCATTTGCAGTACACTGCCGTCCTAAGTCTAAACAGCATATCTAAAAAAAACTGACTTTTGCCTATTAGAATTTTAGTAATTTAAGATTTTAACAGTTCTTTGATATATCGCACCCCAGCAAGAAAAGTGACATAAAAAATGCGGAATTTGAGAAAAATCAAACTAAAGATTACTATAAAACTTATATTGAAGTAGTATAAGCTTCATTTAAATTTCAGGTAAGTATTTATGGCGGTTAAATTATATTATATCCTATAGAATAGTAATATGGATCTGTAGCTCTGCTCTCGTGAAATGTGAGGTGTTATCAGGTAAATATAGGTGAGGTATTTGAGTTATGTCACTTTTCTTGCTTTTTTAAAACTAAAATCAAGAATAATTGTTACACAACACAAAACACTGACACTCTCAGCCAGAAAAACTGGCACAAATCGAAATAACACAGTAAAAAAAATACGTTCAGAGATAATTGGTTCAAGAAAAATGTCACATTTTGGATTATGACAATATTAAAAGTTATATTCAACTTGCTTTATTACAAGAAAAGTGTCACAACTCAAAATGTGCCGCTCTTCTTGATTGGCTCATGTACATCTTCCAGTAGCAACGCTGAAGTGCCACTGTTCTTGCCGTGACGAATCATAAACTAGTCTGACACAAATGCCCTCAGGTGGCATAGGCGTAGGAAGTAGGGGGCTGGGGGTGCTCGAGCCCCCCCAGGAATTATTTTGAAGGGGCTCAGCCCCCCCTAATATTATACAATTTTTTTTAAAAAAAATACTGAAAAAACCAATCGTAGAAAGAGAGAATTCCTACAAAGAGGCATTCGAAATGAAGCGCCTCTTATTCGAAATGAAGCGCCTCTTCTAAACGTGTTTTAAAGTGGAAGGAATTTGCTTTGAAAGGTACAGGAGGACAATGAGTTTCTTTCTCAACTGTTTCCAATCGAAGACGACTTGTACATATCATTAGTCATATGTCACCTTTTGTGAGAAACACCTGAAAATTACCTGGTTGTCGTCAACAGCTGTACTTCGTTTGCAAAATGCCTACAGCCATGTACCGCCATCTGGTTACTCGACCAGCCATGTCGGTAGTCATCTTCAAGGAATGTGAATGGCGACCAAAGCTGGGAATTGTATAGTTCGTCCCCATTTGTTTGTAATTTACTGGCTCTCACCGCTTATAGTCGATTTTAGCTGATTGATGATCCCCCCCCCCCCATTGTGAATGACCCATGTAGGGTTGTGTAGACAGTTTTCTATATAGGCTTTTCTGAAACTTGCCCCTAGGGGTCGAAGTCATGGAAGGGCTACAGCAACAAAAAAAATCCCTGGTGAGATCTTACCACCACATTACAGTTTCTTTTTTTAGTGTAAAGACAGCAATCTTAGGAAGCATTTCTTTTTACAAACGAATGGTAGTAGATTTCATCTGTCAGCATATTCCTCTGTTTTGTCAGTTAAGTAATTTTTTCTATATTCTAAAAGCAATTAAAAGTAATATCATCTTTTATAACGATAAATGTTTTGTAATTATGCTTATAAATTGGCAGTAACTCTAATTATAATGATGTTTAGTTCTGTTATACACTATTAAGTGAATGACACTAAGCATATGCTTAGGTTTAAAAACAAGTTAAGTTCATTTTAATCTTGAATTACATATAATAAATGAAATGTCATTGTAGAATTAGTGTAAGGAAAATGATTTTTTACATAAAGTCTAAATTGCTAATTATTTTATTGCATCAATAGAATACTAGTTATGGTCTATTTCATTTCAGTAATATTTAAAATGACAAATTTATATGTTTTCACAATAATATCTAATTTTATTTTTTTTTGTACTCAGTACTCTGGCTCACATACATTTTTTTTTATATTACGTCCTTTTTAAATGTCAGAAAAGCATAAATATAAAAGTTTAGTTTGAAAACTACTTATAAATTTATCAATTTAAGCATCTAAAATAAACGTAATTTCAAGTATTTATATAAATGTCTACAACGCTAAAGCTTTAAAGAATAATGTAAAAAATATGTTTTTAAATAAAAGAAAATATATTATTTATGGACATTTTATAAATTATAATCGTATTTACAATAATTTATTCCCTTTGAAATAATAAAACCACCAGGTTCATGCACTATTTTCTAAACAGCTTATATAGTTGAAATTTCTTCTTTTAAAAAATTACATTTTGTTAAAGAAAGTTAAATAGAGACGAATTCCTCAAATCTGAAAAAATTCATATTTTAGAGTACAATACGGACATTTGAAATTACTATGAACTTTTTCCTGATTACTTTATATTCTAAAGCTGTCCAAACAAAAACAGATACAATTTAAAACATTTAACAAGTTAACACTTGTTTGTAAAAATTTAAAGCATTGATTGTTTTTTAATTGTTTAATAGTTCGCAACTCCGTACTATTTTATATTGTATAACAATATATATATATTGAAAAAAAAATTCAGCCCCCCCTGAAAAAAAGAAGTTCCTACGCCACTGTCAGGTGGATAAATTACGAGATAGAGATGTGACGCTTTTCGTGCAAGCCGGGGCACCTCATACATATTTTTCAATGACATAACCTCAAAATTGTCTTTTTTTTAACTTGGGTGACTTTTCTTGCCGGGATGCGATATGTCTTATTTCTTTAGTAATTGTCAACTGATTATATATAAAATAGGCCTGCTTGCTTTGGAATAATGTCAGGTTCCTTGTAAAACCACTAAAGCCTTAACAGTTAACTAGTTTAAATTATATGTGCCTAGTGTATGTAAATCTTTTTCTTTTATTTCTCTCATTGTATAGATTTAACATTTTAAAGACCATTAGTGCTGGTCCCGTGAGGAGTCGCTGTGGCGAGGGTTTACTGTGCAAGTAGTTCATTGTTTAACCAAGGAGAAGAACTAATTTTTTTATGTATGTTAATAATTGTCCCAAATCAGACTACGCAGCAGTCTCGGGCCAATACCTGTTAACCTTCGGTATAGATCGGGGGCCTAGGACTGCAGTCATAAGTCATAACTCACAAACAATAGTAAGCAGGAAAAATGTAAAAATGAAAAAAGAAACACGATTGAGATGCACCTTTTAGGCTTAGGAGGACAGTACTATAAATAGCTGTTAATCCTATTTTATATCAAAAAGATGAGCCTTTTAATGTAACATCTCATTAGTTGGTAATATATTATGTTATTTAATGTAAAGTTATTGTAAAGTTGTTTTCAATGTTTGGAGGTTTGATTAATTTTTCCTGGCCATAATATTTCATGTTATTTTTTTAATTTGCAATTAAATTTTAAGAGATAGCTTGTAACTTGTACCTAAAAACCTTTAAATTTCAAACATATTGTAAAATGGAGTATTTTCATGAATTTAAATATTGAGTACATTGCTGGAAAAACTGGAGATCCTTGGACGTGATATCCCGTTCATGAGTGTCAGAGGGTTAATACAACAGGTTTACCTTTGAGCTGATTAAAGTGGGTCAAAATGGCCTCAAAAAGTGGGTATACAGGGGTACACAATGCAAGAAACAACTCTGGTGGATCGCCAATATTGAGAACCAAATATTTGGATAATTGTCGAATTAAAAATGTCTCGAAATAAAATTCTCAATGCTCTATGTAACGAAGGTTTAATTAAGCATCATGAACCAACAGTTTTAAGAAGGGAACAAATCCATTGGTTTTCCATTGCCCTTGTTCCGATCTTAAAACTGATGGTTCAATTTTAAAACACTATTTTTTCTATCCGCGATCTAACTAGATAAAAGTAAATCATTATACAACACTACATTATACTATATATAAATATTTAAAGTGTTCATTAACACATTACACATGCTTGAAGTATTAGGGAATTCAGTTATTTAATTTATTTCTAAAATTTATGCATTTATGTGCTGAAATACCGCTAGCAACCAAAGGGTAGCGAGTTCGAATACAGTTGATACCAGAGACTTGACAAAATGCAGTAAACTTGTGATCGGAGGGTTGCCAGATTCGCTGCGAAGTAACAATACGTCGTCCGAACTTACCTCCAGAGCCCCAGTTGCTCAGTTGGTAAGGCGTTCAGCTACTAATCAGAGGATTGGTGGTTCGAATCCGGGAAATGGACTTGACATAGAAAAGTAAAAAAGTAGTGATCTTGCGATCGGAGGGTTGTCAGCTTCGCTACAAAAATACTAGAAAGTCATCCAGAATATCCAACAAATTATACTGGCGTGTATACGGGACTGGTGCACGATAAATCTGATTGGGGTCCAAAGTCCCGACGTCTATTGAAGGCGTTGGGTGCCAGTTCAGGTGTTTCCTCGTCATCTGACCATGGTTCTAAAATAACGAGGTGCATGTATGAATGTGTATGTGTTCCCGGGTCTTTCCTTCGAGATTGACCCCGAACCGTCGCCAATAGCCCACTGTGCAGCTCTAGTGCAACGTTAATTAACCAAACCAAACCGAACTTGCCTCCAATTTCTACAGCGTGTATACGGAACTGGTGCAAGTTGGCTGATCGGGGTCCAATGTCCTGATGCCCATTGAGGTTGCGTCGGGTACCACCTCAGGTGTTGTCTTCGTCATCTGACCATGGTTCAAAAATAAGAGGAATTGTTCACGGGTCTTTCCTTCGAGAAAGACGCCGAACTGTCACCAATAGCCCAATGTGCAGCTCTAGTGCGATATTTATTAACTAAACAAAACCGTCTCGTAATTTTGAACTACGGTCAGGCAAAGATAAGGGGGCCCGGAAGCCCAGTGGATAAAGGCGTTCAGCTGGTAATCAGAGGATTGCTAGTTCGAGCCCGTGTGATGGACTTGACAAAGAAAAGTAAAAAAGTAGTGATCTTGCGATAGGAGGGTTTGCCAGCTGCGCTACAAAAATACTAGAAAGTCGTCCAGAACGTTCAACAAATTATACCGGCGTGTATACGAGGCTAGTGCACGATAAATCTAATCGGGGTCTAATGTTCTATCATCTATTGAGGTTGCGTCGAGTGATAGCTCAAGTGCTGTCCTCGTCATTTGACCATGGTTCAAAAATACGAGATTTTCCTTCGAGATAGGTCCCGAAACGTCGCCAATAGCCCACTGTGCATCTCTAGTGCGATGTTAATTAATCAAAAACCTCCCTGTGGTCAGGTGACGTGAACAACACCTGAGTAAGCACAATACCTCCTATAGAAGAAAGCCTATGCACGTATCTGTAACGTCACCCGAAAAAGTCCAATCAGTTGATTTTTCTCGGAAAACATCAACACTCTACAATTAATTTTGTAACTATCATTTACATGTATAAAAGATATCATTTTCATACCACGTTAATTATAATTTGTTGATAAATTTCAGTAAACTTAAAGTAAATAATAAATAAACTTCAAACAATTTAAGAATAATACTTTTTATATAAACAAACCAAACTTCCCGTCGACTTATATTTTATAGAAACATGTATATCAGAATACCTTTTTTCCGTTAACAATTCGGTTATCCTAAGTTAAGACTAGCTGTAATTCTTCTTTCAAAATCGATAAATGGCCAACAAAAATATTTTTAAGTTTAAAAAAATCCCGAAAAAAAACATTTCATCATAAAGATGCTGGACCAACCTTGAGCCTGTTGTTGGCTGTCAATATTTGTATTTGTATAAATAGTCATGTTATTAAATAAAAAAGTTATATCAACAGATACAAACAAATTAACTTGCCTGTGTCCTGGAGGAAAAATATTCTAAAAGTTTCTTTAAAAACAAGTACTGTATCTAGGCAATTTTTTGTTCTTTGTACATACATATAATAGCTAGTTCGATGGAGATTTTTTTGGGGGGGGTTGATTTATTTACGTTTTCCAGCTGCCTATTTCTGTTCTTGAATTGAGACTTATCACAGCCACATACACATTCATATATGCACCTCGTTATTTCAGAACCAAGGTCAGATGAGGAGGAAACACCTGAGCTGGCACCCAACGCAACCTCAATAGGCATTAGGACATTGGACCCCGGTCAGATTTATCGTGCACCAATTCCGTATACACTCCAGTATAATTTGTTGGGTGTTCTGAACGACTTTCTAGTATTTTTGTAGCGAAGCTGACAACCCTACGATCGCAAGATCACTACTTTTTTTACTTTTCTATGTCAATCGCAAGGGCTCGAACTAGCAATCCTCTGCTTACCAGCTGAACGCCTTTATCCAATGGGCAACTGAAGGCCCTAGTTCGACGTTTTCATTGAAAATTTTTTATAAAATGCAGTTAATTTGTGACCGGAGGATTGCCAGATTCGCTGCGAAGTAACAATAAGTCGCCCGAACTTACCTCCAATTTTTACGGCGTGTATACGGGACTGGAGCACGTTAAATTTGATCAAGGTCCAATGTCCTGACGCCTATTGAGGTTGCGTCGGATGCCTTATCTTCGTCATCTGACCAACAGCCCCTGTGCAGCTCTAATGCGACCCAAACCAATTAAAATTTTTATTAAAATTTCCCTAACAAAACCTTAAATGTAAAGCCAAGCTTTTGTCATAGTAGAATATAATAACATAAACAAATGGCATTCGGCATTATATATTCCCATGAAGTATGGGTAATATTCAAAAAATCTAATGTACAGTTAACTCAGTGTCTTGGTTTCAGCGCCATTTTCGCCCAAAATAGCAATTAACTGTTTTCAGAAATGTAGTAACCCTGCTAAGACGGGCCTTTTTTATATAGGAGGTATTGGCTGGCACACCACTCCCCAAACTACAACATTTGGATCACGGCCGAATTAAAAGTATACCAGTCCCGTTGACATGGCGAATGTTTTGACGGAGAACGCGGATCAAACTCGCAAAATTTCGATTCCAGGCTCGCCACTCTTCCAACAAGGCGACGCTGGCTAGATATGCGACGTACGGAGACCTTGGGAATCGTCACCTTATTAATTTTTTTTTTTTTTTTTTTTGTAAACTGTAAAGTAACACATTAAATAAGGGGCTATTAAGTTTTACAGTTTCATGCACAAATACGTTACAAAAACTTACATGCGTTTTTAATGATATTTAAAAAGCAATTTTCAAAACGTTTACAGAGGGACGCGATTACTCTGGTACCGGGGTAATCGAGTCACTCTGTAAACGTTTTGAAAATTGTTAATTTAAAGTAATGCAGCAATTAAACTTTCATTATTTTATTCCAAAATTGATTTTTATAGTCACCAGTAAAACTATTTTTGCTGACAAAAGTCACAGAATTACCTGTAAAATCAACCCCACTACAATCTGCATACACCCATTTACCACGAAAAGTGCACCGGTGCAACATTTCATTTGTGTTATAATCTCCACGAATTAGGCAAATTTCAACCCCATGGGGCCTTTACGATAGTGGGGCAATGTCGCGGACAGAAATATAGCTGAATATTAGAAGAATGCATATACACACTAATTACAGTTATAAATTAACATACCCTGTTGTGTTATGTCTAGTATACAATCAATAATGAGACAAGTATTAATCAGCTTAGTTATATTGTTAACATGATGAAGGAAAATGGTACGCTTAAATTCATAACAGACAAGATTCGAGTAACACGTTAAGGTTACAGTTAAACACTAGATACGGTTAACACAGACCCTACACCAACTTAAGTCAGAAATTAGAACGAAACAGTAAAAAACAATATTTTCCGCAATAACAACCTGTGCTAGTGAGAACCTTGATGATACTATGACAGTTTCTCCTATTATGCAGCACTTGTGACCTCCCCACCGGATATAGTTTGCTGTTTACGTCATACCCTCGCCCCTCCCCTACTTTGAATATGTATATTCTTTGAATTTCAGTTCTTTGAAATCGCAGTTTTTTTGGGTTTTTTTGTACAGACAATGAACATGGTGAAATTGCAAAAACCTAAACAGACCCGCCTTTTCTTTTTAAAAGCCATTTCGTTTCTGAAGCCATCTCATTTGTTCTTCTATGGACTAGTCAGTTTTGTTTGATGATTATTTAGATTGATTTTTTTCTATATCCTAGGAATTTCAGTGAGTATGGCTATTGGCCAAACAAGATGAAATTCCGAAAATTCTTACAATTAGTTTTTGATATTTCTCGACATCTCTATTTCAATCCCGTTTCCCAATGGCTTCGTTTATATTTTTAATGTGTTTCTATTGCAAGTATTTATTTTACAATATACTATTGTCGTTTTGTATCATAAAATTTTGCCTCTTAATTTTTATTCCTCCATCATAAGGCGACATCTAATATATAAATGAAATTTGGTACACAAAATCCTGACAGCAATATAATAATTAATCAAAAATTGCTAGCCATTACTAATAACTTCCACGTTAAGACTTTTTTTTGACAGAGACCAGTTTTAAACCCACATGTTTAGAATATTATTCTGACGTGCGCTTGGGAGATGCTTAGTGTGTTGTTTGCTTCAGGCAAATAATATTCTGCAGCCCATTTCTTTCTTGTTAATTTTTCACTTACATAATATGTGCTTTTAAATTTCAGTATTGAGTGAAAAGTTTACTGTATAATATTTTTTTGAACTTAATTGTAGAAAAATTCGAAGCCCGATAGAATATTTTGTTTTTATGTAACTAGAATGTCGATTCTTTCAAATTTAAATAAAGAAATGATAACGTCAAAATGATATCCGACACTAAGGAAATACAAATTAAACACATACAACTTTTTTTATGCTCGTGTTTTGTAATTTAAAAATTTGCAATATAAATGGAATTATAACAAAGTTGAAAATTTTAAAGAAAATATTCATTCATCTAATATTTTTATATGGCAATTCTATGCTTCTGAATTTTGTTCCAAATTAAGTACAACGACCAATTAGCACACAAAATAAGTTTTAGGTACTTGTATATTTTCCCGTTCCCACAATATCTGAAGAGAAGCTAGATTAAACTACAGTTTATAGAAATCGTCACAAAGATTGTGTAATCAATCTGGCCCAGTAGGAACATGCATGGTTGTACATATTAATGGTAATACTACCTTCAATAAAGATCAGCAAATGTTTTTCTATAGGAAAGATGGGAATCATAATTCTTAACATTTCTATAGCATGCAAGTTTCATATTGCTCTCTAAATTTTATCATGCTACCTAAAGTATGCATTAAGTTCAAGTCAGAAAGGGACAATTATTGAACCTTTTGCAATGGATTTTATATAAAGTTAATCAAGTATTGTTTACTTTGATTTTTTGGCTATCAAAAACATATCTTCTAACAAAATATCAATAACTCCTTAAAATAAAATATTTACTTTGAGATTGGTAAGGATACCTTTTTTTTAAAGTGAGAATTATGGAACAATTTTGTTAATCACTTCAACTATCCACCTTGAGACATGAATGGGTGTATGTTCAATCATGGCAAAAATGCCATTATGTTAGTTGTTTCAAGAAAGTTTGGAAATTGGGGTACCGAGATGTGCAATTAATGCGTTTTATTTCTAATAAATTTTAAGCATACGTAGAACATGAAAATTATTAGGAAAGTATTAACTAAGTGAATAGAACTTCATTCATATGTAAATTATAACTATAGTATCAAACTTGTAACTTGTTATTATCACATTTAGACAAGAGTTAACAGTATGGAATTATTCACTGTGTTACATGGCTTTGCCTTGTCCTTTATTATCAGTTTTATTAAAAATTTCAATTAAAGGATAGTTGCCTAGTACACTATTATAGTTACGTAATAAAAAGTTAGTTTATTGTAGTGCAAAATTAAAATGTTCAATAGTTAATAATCCTTAATCATCTCCTACCTCCTTGTTTGAAAGAAAAATGTGTTTTACTGTATCATAGAAGAACTTATATAATCTAATTTTAGCTATCTGGAAATGACAAATTGTAAAAATTTAACTTTAGCATAAATATACAAAGAACCAGAATTTCAATCTTTATTTTAACACCTTCGGTCAGTATACAAACATGTTTTTATATATTAGTTTATGAGTATTGTCTACATGACGTCAAACATTTCTAATAGCTGTGATGTTTTCTCTCCAATTAGTGGAAACTAAATTCATTTAAAAATGATTAAATCATTTTTTGTTTAATTCATTCCACTGACATATAGAATGGACAATTCTGCTGCAGCTAATAGCACAACAAGCAGAATAAAATTCATTGATTCTTGATAATTTAAAATGACTAACATTATTTAAATAAATTGATTAGATAAACTATTCAAATGCATTTTCTGAAAAAAAATTAATAACTCTTTTATAATATTTGGGCTGCCAACCCATCAACTAGTATGTATAGCGATATCACATAGTTATTTTCACAAGAAAACTATTTACACTCTTTGAAGCAATTGCAATGCGTGAGGCACCATCCTTTGTTTTTGATAAAGTACTATGGACAAGCGCATTCAGTTTTTCAGTACTTATCTCACTTTGAGGAAGCTCTCATGAGTATATTTGGAGGACTAGGGGAGGCATATATTCCTCTATTGTTTCTCAGTTAACAATCCCTGAGACTTCAAGCAGTTACCGCACACAAGAATATATGTACTTACAGCTGCAAAAGTCCAATTTAGATGCATATATTATATATAATTATGGGAGACAACATTTAATTCAAATGGAATCCCTTCTCTCTAGTTGCAGCCAAAAGTCTTTCTTTCATTATTTCTTCTGATGAGTAATCTGGTAATTTTAGATAATGAGCACAAGTATTCACTGATGGATAACTACCATCTGATGCATCCACTTTACGAACTACAGTTAGCCTTGGATGAAGATTAGCTAATCCTCCAGGAGGTAAAGATGAACAACCAGTAGCAAATTGAAGAAAAGATTTTCTTTCCTTTCCATCCATTTTCACCAAGACATTCACAAAATTTTGAAAGCCAAGACTAAAAATTTTAAATGTTTAGTTTAAGCAATCATATTACTAATAAAATACAAACAGACAAATTGTTTCAGATTACTGAAAGTAACAATATAAACAGAAATGATACAAGCAGTATTAAAAAAAATATTTTACATTAGTTACGGTAGAGATATACTATATCTATTTGCAAATAACTTAATTCACAAGCAAGCTAACTCTAAAAATTACCAGATTTTTCATTCTAATACCAATATAAAATTACAAGAATTTTATGCTGAATATTTCAATTTCAAAATTAGTAATTCATAAAGTTAAATGAGTTTAACCCTCTGAGTCACCAGTTTATTCAAGAATAAAAAAACATTTTTAAATTTATAAATATATTATTTTTAATTTATTTCAAATCTTTTTATTGGGGTATAAATTAAAAACATCTCACTAAACACGATTTTTACGTGTTTTAAAATAAATTTATTAAAATTAAATAGCTTTTGCAGGGTTTATTTATGAACATTTCTATTTGTCTAAAAATGCACTGTTCTGTTATGGTTATCATCCAACGCTTTATCTTAAATTAAGTTGCTCATATTTTCATAAAAATAAAATCTAACTAATCATGCATCTAAGTATGAAAATTTTATATCTTATACAGTATGATTAAAAATAAATTATAATAAATCAGTTGCATTTTTTTATATTGAACTCATTTCTCTAATAATAATGTCTGAATTTTTTAATTAATCACTTCATCAAACCGGAAGGTTAATATCGATTTGTATATCATACAGCATTCTTTCTTCGGAAAAACTCAAATTTTATATGCTCACTCAGCAATTATCAGACAAAATATCCTTTCGCTCGCTACTGCGCTAAAAACTTTGGAAATAGTCAGCAAATTTGGCGATTTTGTATGGGTTGTGGCAATACATTTAATTCATTTTTGATACAGAATAACATTTTTAGAATTTAGATTAAATTCTAAATTTTTTTTTAATTATATTACCTTTTACACAATTACGATTTTAATTTATTTATATATGAATCTTTAAAGAACATTAACAATAGTTTTATGCCAATTCTGTGTTTTGTTTAACGAACATAAATACAGAATCTTGTGTTTAGGGCAGATAATATTCTAATAAATATTAAAATTCGTCTTTTTTATATTTTACTGAAATTTACTCGATTAAAATTTTAAAATATTATATTAAGAAACAATTTGAATATATTTGTATACATAAACAAATATAAAAATAATTGTCTGTACCTATTTGTTTGAATTCAAGATTTAATAAAAGTATTTGCATCTGTTTTTTTATTGGTCGCTAAACCATTAAAATGGTACTAATTGTTAAAATATTTAAAAAAACATACTTTGTACTTCAAAATATTCTACCATATACCAAACTAACATTATAAAAAATATCTTAATTATATTTGGAAATGTTTTCACTGCAGCTTCACAACAGACTACATGTAACGGAATTCCAGTGAGAAGTGTATCAAGCCATATATTTGATTATAAATGGAGATTTACAAAGCTTATTTACATAACATATTTTTTAAGAAGTGGTTTTATATGTGGTTTTAAATGTAAACCAAAACATTTCATATTTATTTGGAGCAGTACTACAGATTTTAAGAAAGAAATGAAATAGAGTATAAATAAATGAAAGAAATGCATTTCTGAAAAGTAATTGACAATTTTTCATCTTTACTTTGGTGATTTCGAAATCTGAAACCCCGAGTCGAATGGAATTAAAATAATCACCAAGTAGTTGCTGAGTACTTAAAAAATCACTCGGTTGATTAAAAGTTGCAATGCAATTATCATTCGTGTGCTGCTAGCTTAGAGATTTGGGTTTTTCAACTAGTTGTTTACCTTTAGCGAAATAAGAAATTTGTTAAATTAAATATTTTGCATTAAGTTTTTTAATGTAGTGTGTGGTTTGTTATCAACACTGAACCAGTATTATTTTTCAATTTGTATTGTTGTTTTCTCGCTTAATAAATTTGAAACATTTTTTGTTTTGATTTGTGTTATTGCATATTTTTATATATTGTTTTGAAATTTCATGACAACTTTTCATTAATACACTCAGCAGCTATTCTGAACAAAATTCTAGCTACTTTTTTTGTAACATCTGTGAGCTATTTTTGAAAGCCAATAATTTAAAAAGATTAATCTTACCTTTCTCTTGTAAACCCTAATTTTGGTTCTGTAAAGGTAAGTATGTCTTCTTTTGTCCAAGTTGGATTTTGATCTCCACAAAGCATTAATCTGACTTCTTCTGGACTGAAAGCTCCAAGTTTTTCCATTGGGAACACAACATTGAAACCAGCTTTAGAAAATTAAATACTTTAGTAATACTTCTAAAAATTGTAATTTTTAAAAAAATAATTTTATACTTATATATACACATTAGTATTAAACTTCTTCAGATATATTGCATATTTCTATCACAGTTAATATTTTAAGGCTATTCATAGGAAAATTGTATTTTTAAATGTTTAATTGTATGTTTACAGTATATATTTAGATTACACATGCAAAAATAATAATATACATAATAATTATAATTTAAAAATAATAACTCAAAATAATTTCCAAAAATTATTCATTCCTTAAGAGAAAAAAATAAAAATAAATATTATATAAAACTGAATTGCATGTGATTTTTATATATATTTTATATGATAATGTGCATATTTTTTAAGAAAAATTAAAAACATTTAATACAAAATACTTACATTTAAAGGCTTCCATTTGCTTGCGAATACCAGTGTGAAGGCAGAAGTCTGTCATTAATTCAACATATTCTTCAACATTGTCTAAAGACACTTCCTACAAATAAAATATCAGGTTGTTAAGTGATTTGTAATTAACAGTAAAGCACACAAATGCATAATACATATAAACACTGTTTAAAAACAAAAATTATGCCTCATTAAATATTTTGTGTTGACATTATGTATAAAATAACACTAACAATGCTTAGTTAAAAGCTTAAAACAAAATGAACACTTATTAAAAAGATCTCAGCTTGGTATGTCAAACGAGGTTCTACGCAGTGTTAGGGATTGAAGTCATACCAAAAAACACATGCTTGCAACAAGACAATTTAAATATACTACATATGAAATATTTTATTTGAAGGAAATATTTTATTTGAATATTTTATTGATTTAAAAATCAGCTACAAAATTCATTAGGTATTTGGATTTAACTAGTAGAAATATCAACCAGCCATATTTGAACTTCATTCTCTAACTGAAATCTCTTATTGTTGGCAATTACTTGTAAAGTATTGAAAAACTTCTGCAAAGTGGGGAATAAAAAATTCGTATGGTGAAGCAAGGTTCTTTTGTTGCATAACTAACATGCTACTGTAAACACTACCTGAATACTTTTGGTACTTTTAAAGACATATAACAAAGCAATAGAGTCAACTCTAGCTTGAAATATTTCTAGCCTAAGTTTCAACATCAAATGATGATCCAATTTAAAAGCAAATGAAAACACTAGTGTATAATATAACCATAGGAGAATTAATTGTTTTGCCATCTCCAGTATAATAACTGCATCAGCACCTGTTTTAAGTATAACATCACAGGGCAAGCTAACAGTCAGCTTTTGTTGTAATGAAATTAATTGTATAATAAAGAATGCAATAAATGACCAAATTCAAGATAAAAAAAACTATAAAAAGAGAACATTTTGACATTAAAATATCAAAATATATATTAAATAATTTACAAATAAAACTGACAATTATGCTGATTCGCATGTCTTTTGTTAAATGGAAGAGACACTTTCTTGAAACAATAATTCCAATTCAGGATAAAAATATTTCATAAAACATGAACAAAACTTTACTAACATGTTGCCTGTCAACTAAGATATCTTATAGTATTAACATGGAGTTCAAATTTACTGTGGCAGTCAACAAGTTAAATAATTATTTTTATAAAAACCGTAGACTGTTTTAACAGTTTAAAAATTGCATATGAATGAACCTTTAGGTATTCATTGATGGGAAGTTCATTGGGTTTTAGATTGCCAGAATTCCAAGTGTACTAAACCACTAGCTACATGGTTAAGCATGTGCCCTACAATTGAGTTATGTGACCCTATGCATAAGTTTTATAATTATTTTTTTTTATAACAATTTAAGTTTATAACTTAATACGTACTACATTTTCTCCGCCTGGTTTTAAATCAACTGCAGTGAAACCATAAACTTCCGATGGAGGAAAATATTGAAAAGTTAATCTGAAACATAAGAGGAAATATAAGTATTTTTTTTAAATAAGAAAAACTAAAATCATTCATAAAATAGTTGGGTACCATAGCATAGAACTAGCTATGAAGACCTAATCATAAAGTGAATAAGTATAATTTCAATGTGTTTATTTTATGTAATTGGTTGGAATGTCACACTAGATAGTAGATAGTTAGTGAATACAGCAAAATGATTAGAACTGTATGGGTTGCTTTATTGAAATTTTAAAATGTAACAAAAAGATTATTTTATTTTTATGCTAAATGTAAAACTTTGTAAGTTAGTGGTATATAGATTCTATCATAATGTATTTTCACGAATACCATACGTGCTGTATCTACTGCAAATTTTTCATGTGGATACATATTCGATTGTATCATTTATTTAAATGTATAATTTTATTCAATCATCTTCTAGCCTTCATTAAAAAAAAATAGCTTTGTCAAAAAGATATTTAAATGACAATCAAAAACATTTTCGTACACAGTAGGAGTGACATTTTCCTTTTGACATTTTCTGCATTCACTATATATCCACATAGCTTTATAGATTTTAAATGCATACCATATATACAATTTTCACTTACGTTAAATCTTCAATTTTTACAGCCATTCCAGGATTTGGGCTATTTGGCGTAGGTATACTTAAATTTTTTAATTGGTTTATACGATCTTCTTTGGAAAGACTTCTTTCAGCTAATATGTAATGCTTTTTTGTGGCAAGCTCTTGCAATTGTTTTAAAAACTTTGCTTGCAGTTCGTTAACCTATAGCAAAAACATTATATTATAAAATATAATATTTACTTTAATACAATATTACTGTGAAAAAAGATTATAAAGTATATACCGTATATACTCGCGTATAAGCCGATCCGCGTATAAGCCGACCCCCTAATTTTAGCACGATTTTTTGTCCAAAATCGGAAACTCGCGTATAAGCCGAGTTGTATTTTCGTACATGAAAAATTCCAATTAAAATCGGCAAATCCTCGAAAAAAGAGTAACATTTTAATTAGAAAAATAAATATTTAAGCCAAGAAATTAAAAGTTTAAAGAAAGTGGCTGGAGAAACGGCCTTCCTTGAAGTTCGCGACGATTAATCGGGCTTAAAAGTATGTACCACTCGCGATGTTCTGGTGTCTTTCAAACCTCCATCGGACTTCTTAAATTAAATCTGCCTTATTATCAAATAAAATATTTTAAACCACATACTTAAATACAAAAATGTGCAATTTCTAATCCTTAACATCGTTTTGTAAAGATTTAAAAACTTAGAAAACATCAACTATTTTCTGTCAACATCGTTGACTACTGTCGCTATTAAATACGGATGAGCATTTTTTTAATCCATCTCGGAAAGACATACTACTATTTTAGGTATAAATATATATTTCTTATTAAAATATTTGGTTTTTAATTACGAAATAAATGACTTGAAAGTAGAACTGGAATTCGCCGAAGTAACGTCCCGATTTTAACGCTTTAAAAAGCCAATTCCATCCAAAATACTAATAAAACAACTATTAATATCTGTACATAATATCCTCAAGGAATAAAATATGTATTGGGGAAATAAATTTTGTTTAATTATTGCAATCGAGCAAGAAAGACATTGACTTTAAAGTGGTGTCATTCGCTACGCACGATGTCAACTTTTTAGTCTTCCATCCAAAATTTTATTAAAGTAACGTATACTAGCTTCATAAATTCTACAAACCAATTAAATATTTATAAAAATATATACTTTTTATTTAGTTAAACTGATTATTTATGTGAGTAGTATAATTTTGCGTTACGATTACTGCGCGATGCACAGAACGCCCTTTAGTCAGCACGTGACGCACATTCTCGATCTCGGATATGTGTCGGCGCGTTTTAGAAGAATCTGCTTAATTTCAACTTCTCTCCTTTTCCTATATTAGGCAAATTATATTAGAAATTTTACTGACCCGCGTATAAGCCGACCCCCCTACTTTTTGATGAAAATTTTGACTTAAATTTCTCGGCTTATACGCAAGTATATACGGTAATAGTTTCTAAATATATATACATTATACAGAAAAGTAGCTATATGTGAAGATACCATATGTTATATGTCAGGAATCAACATACTGAATTTTAACTTAATATTGTAGTATTACAAACTTTTAGAGCTCACTCTAACTACAAACTTAATTAAAAGGCAGATAAGAAAAAAATAGCTTGAGAGGGTGATGAGTAAATCAACTACAGTTACAAAAGCTGCAACTATTTGAAAAATATTTAAGCTTACATTTTGGTTGCAGAACATAACATAATAGCATTAGACTGTATATGCAATTAAAAAAAACTTTTAAATGAAACCAAAAATGTACCCTTATTAAAAAGATGTGCAAGATTTGTTGAGACTTTGAGGTTGATCAATAAAGTGTCTAGCTTATTTTAGAAAAGGTTTAACTTTTTGCTCATATCTTAAGTTTCTTTCATTTTTGCATTTTTGACTAATTGCACTGCACTGTCAAGCATTTATTTTCAAGTTTCCTATTATTTACACTGTGTCTAGCGTTTTTTTAATACTATTTAACAAACTATTATTTTCAAGAATATATGTTTATTAAAAATATAAATATTGCATCTGAATTTTAAATTTATTTGATAGCCTATGAATAAACATTGTAGTTTAATAAAGTATCACAAGATGAAATAAAATGATATACATAAATAACTCAGGATAACTTATTCTTAAAAAAAAATATGCTATTATAATGATGTACTTATAGTTTAAAATAAAATTTTGTCCTATTCAAAACTGAAGCTTATCTTTAATAAACTGATTTATAAGATTTCACCCAGTTGTGAGAAAGTATAACAATAATGTAGTAAATTAACATTATGGGAGTGCAGTTATTTCTGTATTATAGTTTCTACATTTAATCTCTTATATATATATAAAAAAACTTTATTATATTAATGAACAAATGATTTGTGTATATCTGCAAAACACTTTAGTTTGAAGCAATAATCTAAGATTGGGAAGTGGAATATATTTTGTATCATTAGCAGTATATGAGTTTAAATAGAATTTAAGTATATAAATGCAAAATAAATCATTTGGAATCAAATTGAAGTGCAAGTCAGATTTTTAGCACTATTTACCTCAAGAAAATCTTCATAACCTAAAATATCATGAAACCAGGAATATGAAGGTTCTGGTGGGGACTTTTTGTACTTTTTATTTTTCTTTGTTTGTTCTTCAGATAGAACAACATAAAGATCATCTTCTGTAAATGAAGACACCATTGAAGAAACTGAAGGACTAGATACTGCTTCTCTATAAAAAAAATTAAAAATTGTACTAATAAATATAAAAATTAAATAACAAAATATATTATTCAAATGAAAATCAGATTGAAATATCATTTGAATAAGCAACAGCACAAAACAAATGAATATATTATGGAAATGTTAAAGAGACATAGCCATAACCTTTTATTAAATTAACAATAGTGTATTCAAAACTTTTATTTAAAGTAAATAAATTAAAAGCAACTGAATAAGGACACATTTTTTTTCTTCAATTTAGCGTGGGTGCTGTCACTTTTCACAATTATAACCCCCACCTGTTTAAACAAGTCTGGCTATGTCACTGCAAAATAATGTATTATATCTGGTAAAAATGCCGAAAAAGTATTTTGACCAAATTACAAAGAATTGCCTATGAAGATAATGTTACAAATTTTGGGTAATAATCACTGTATTCGAGTATTGAGGACTTAACAAACTAAAGTCTATTTCACCAATGTCGCATGCCTCTTACATGCAACAATTCTTACCAGCTGCTGCTCGTTACATTAACGAAGTCTTTTACAACTTCACCTGTATATAGATACAATTGCTACCGCATAGGTACAATTGCTACTGTTATTGCTGATGCTCCACTGTGTACTAGTTTTTTTTAAACTACAGTACATTTAATAACATTTACATGCATTTCCCACAAATTATTAAGGAAAAAGTCATACATTATTATAAATACAAGTTACTATAAAGAATAAAATAAATATAGAAAAGTTTCAGATATTTATCATTAAAAATATGCCAAACATTTTTTTAAAAAGTACATAGATTTTGTATAAATTTAAACAATTAATCTTACCTGTCTTTCATTTTACTTAGAACTTCTCCATGGCACATAAGTTTCAAAAATGGGCGTGAAAGTGGTAAATCCACTAATCGATTATCTTGAAATCCTTTAGCCAAAAACATTCCCAGAAAATGAAAGTAAGATTGAACACTTTCAATAATTTCGCTATCTTGTGGTAATGGAGATGGGAAAAGACCATATGTATTGCTTATATAGTAGCCTGGTGGCTTGACTAGTCCACTCTCTATTTTCGGCTAAATATAAATAATAAAAGCAATTACTAAATAATGCACTTCATGTTTATTATTTAAATAATAAAAAGGACCAGAATTAATATTAAAAATATTCTATACATACTAATACAATCCCCCCCCCCCCTCCCCACAAAAAATATATATTTCAAATATTGATTTTGAAATAACAACACCTAATTTCAGCTAAAAAAAAAAAAAACATTTATATTACACTGCAATTTCTGTGTTCCAAATAGCAACGTAATATCTTCATTGCCGATCTTTTTTAAAAATTAGGTTTTTCGTACTTATCCATTTGTTTGCATAAAACATTTAGTGTGCTTCTAAAAACATACATTATAATAATTTTTTTTAAGCTTTTTGCTGACTTTTTTTTTTAGCTGAAGTATATAGCAAGTTCATAATTTATTTGTTTCAATATATTTTTTTTTTAAATAGTTAGTAAGCGGCCTATACCTTAAAACCAACTGGTGTTGAGTAAAAAAAAGCATGGGGATGCGAGATGCTAAAATAACTCTTCATTTCAAACTTTCTTTTGATGTACTACCCAAAGTGACCTAGTAATTATGACAGATTTGCATGAGAAAAGCCATTTCTTCTTTGTTGAATCCCTTTTCCAAACATATCATTAATATACAGACATTTGTTATTGAAAAGAGATATTTTATTTTCTGTCTTATCCTAATTTTTTTACAGCATCATTCTTTAATTATGACAACCAGACACAATCTTATACTGCATTTAACCATTAATAAAAATGTAACTTAAAATTACATGCTTTTTAGAAAGTTTTATGTAAAAACTCATAATTACTCACTGATATAGTTGAAGTGTCTCTTATATCATCCGAGCAAAGCCACAACCTCAAATCCTTCCTTTGTAACTCTGCAGCAACTAACGTGAAAAATTCTAATGTTGGACCTAAACCAGTACCTTCTTCATCAGTAAATTCAACCTGAAAAATATATTTGAAATATAAATAAAACTATATTTTTGCTAAGAAGTTTAAAGCTATTCAAAAATAGAAGTATGCAGGAAAGAGAAACATTATCACTTAAGCCGTGTTACTACAGCCGTTACTTTACTGTGTGTTAATGTTTACTTACTTGGACTTGCGTAGTAACAACTTTGATCATGGATCCATTGTAGAAGAGGAGTCATGATGTCACTTTCGATATGTCATTACATATGTATTCGACATGTATTAGCTATGTAATCACATTCATAATTTTTTTTCTAATTCATTCATAAAAATATCTTGTACTTAATGAACATGATGTAACTTTTTGAAGCTATTTTTGAAAAGATATTTTTCTTATAAAAGTAGTATTGTTTGGGATGAGGTGAAAGTGGATTTTCGAGATGGTAAAATAATTGTGGAAAGGGTGGTATATGGAGATGTTAATAAGTCTACAGTATTGTAATGGAGGTGGAGAGAGTATAGGTGAAGTAATTGGATAGCTGAGATGTGGTTAAGGGAGTGAATGCGACTATATACGAGTAGGTGAGCGCAAGAATGGCCCAACCCCACAAATATACTTTACGAAGAAAACAGAGATTGAATATTTTTGTCAACAAAGAAGTGTTTGAAGTCAAAAACAAACTATGAACCCTTTCTAGCGAAAATTACGGGAAAATGGGTTAGACCGATATTGCTTCAGTAAATTCGTATTGTGTAAGAAAGTTTAGTATCATAAAATGAGTTTAAGGTGGAAGTTGATTTTTAAAATACAAGAATAAATGTGCAAGACAAGAGGTGGTTACACAGAGTTGGTTAAAAGTATACGATAGTCTGATTTGATCAATTCATTATAATTAATTGATTGGATTCATTCGATTTGTGCAAATTCATGGATTCGTTAGATTTGAGGGATTCGTTCGAACAAATCAAACGAACCAAACAAATTGATTACATTGAACGAATGGATGAAAACAATCAAATCATAAAATCAATTCAATTAGAAAGAATCGATCAAACTAATTAAATTGAACAAATCGATTAAATCAAACAACTCTAACGGAATGAAGAAATTGAATAAATCGAACAAATTTATCAAATTGAAGGCATCAAACAAATTGGACATAATGTACAACAAAAATAGACTATGATCTTTCTTTCCACAGTAAGAGACTGATGTCGTATGTATTTCAATGTATTAATTTTTTATGGTCAATCTTTGACTGTAGAATTAACAACGCTACTGAACATGGTGAAGCGTACTATGCTTAAGCAGTTACACATTTTCCAATTCACAAGTCAATCGCGAGTATTTTTTTCATTCGTAATTTTGAAGAGATGACCCGTGTTATGAGTCACTCCTGTTCTGAGTTGTTGGCTTCAAGGTTATGATGACATTCTTTACTACAGTCCATTCATGCTCTTCGAAAGGTAACACGGCTTAAGCAATGACATGTGAAATTGTTCTAATTACAATGGTTTCAACTCTTTCAAATAATAAAGTAGTTAAGAATTTTTTTTATCTTATATTATTACTTTTTTTCATTCTTGTTCTAACCATGGGGGTCGAGTGGGTGGTTAAAAAAAGAAGTTACAAACAGAAAAATATATATATATAATTATATACATGTATTAACAAAATATAATAATATTGTTCTCCATATTCCCCCTTGGTATATAATGTTAAATATTTCCATTTGTGGACTTTAAAATCCATAAATTTTTCAACTTAAAAAATTACTTGAAATTTTTATGAAGAATAAAAGTCTATGCATTGTCACTTTTTTTAATGACTTAGTTTACCATTCATAAACTCATTTTAAAGATACCACTAGTAATATAATCCTTTCAGTAGGAAATAAAGTATCTGCAATATTTTTTCTTTAACACATAAGAATGATAGTAAGAAATAGATGCGTTTTAAAAGTAATATTATACCTTATAATTTCTTCCCTAAGATCCTAGCTTTACTGAAAATTATATATAATCAGAAGCAATGCATCACATTTTCTGCTCTCACATTGATGTCAATAAAGTTCTGCTTTTATAAGTTTTAATAGATATTGTTATAAAATCTTCCACTTACACTAAATATGTATAAAATATATAGAATATAATTAACATCATCAAGATATTTTTAAAACAAACCTCAATTACTTTTCCACAAATGTAAAATCCCTTGCTATCTCTATAGCTAAATAGATTTTTTTTAAACAATATTTTATTTATTTTAAATTAAATATAATAAACAAATGCAAATATTATCCTACACATAACTGTTAATAGACAAAATTTGAATATAATTAAAAATATCTTAATGAGACAAAGCATCCAAACTTAGAATAAGATTAAAAGAAAAAATACTCGCCTCTAAAATGCTTTTACGAGCAGCGTGCACTTTAACAACTTGCATTGCCCACTCTAATAAATGTTCTCCACGAGGTACTTTTACTCTTTCATGTTTTAATCTGCCAATTCGATACTCATGTGGATCATCTCGCCTAGGAGATGGTCCACGATTCCTCTCCAATGCCATATCTCTTTGATTTTGTAGCCAGACGATTGATCTAATTAAAAAAAAATCGATTAAATTATCTTATAGTCTTAATGATTTTAACTCGAATTCTAATATACTTTTTGATAACTAAAGTAAAATTATCAGTGTTATTTAAATAATTTTTAAACAGCATTTTTCATAAAGGCATTTTAAAATTAAAATGTCATGTAAGCATAACATTATATTTTAGAGCATTGATAGAAATAAATATTACCTAGATGCACCAAAAGCTGTACAAGTGAAATACAGGCTTCTAGTGTCAAAAGGGAATATCATAGGACAGGAATAAGTAAGATATTCACACCAATCAGGTTGTGCACCAGAAGACAATACTAATGGATCCTATAAAGATAATATTTTTTACATAACATGTCAAACGTTAATTGTCTGTGATGCCAATTAAATAAAATACAAAATATAATATTAGTATTTTATTTAATTGTAGGCAATATTAAGTTAAGATATTAACTAAAAAATAAGTTTGCACAAAAATAGTATTATCAACATAAGGACACCTACAAGTTCCATAAATAGTCACAGGCTTTAATACGTTACTGAAAGTAGAATTATAATCAGTAAATATTAAAACTTTTCAAAATCTCTTAACCTTTAGAAGGCGGGTTTGATTTTAACATGGGATTCTGGCCAAAAAATTGGCCAAATGCCCAGTAGAAGTTAAATGAACTCACACTATTTAAGAAGTTGTTTAGCTAAGAGTTATTACATATTTAACAGTTCAAATCAGTACAGCGGATAAGAAATAAGGCGTAAATAATATGGTAAAAGTTACTGTAAATACTATAAAAAATAATTAATATATTACCATTAATACATTGCTAACACAAACAAGTGAATGTATTTTTTCAAATTATTATATTTACAGGTTATTTTACATGAAATTTAACTTTATAATAAAGCAATGAGTATTATATACCTGTCTGTTAGTGTATATATATTTATCTGTTAAGTATAGTTATGGGTGATTCTGTTATCACAATAGTTTTCCCTCCATTTTTTCCCATTTCATCTTTATTTTAATAGTGCTTTTGTGATTTGACTTTATGATTTAAGTTTTTAGCGTGTGCTACAAGTTTATAAAAGGGAGGAGTGTTTCTTTAGTCATAACTATGTTTAACACTACTTATACGAGTTTAACAAGTAACCAGTTACAAGAAAACATTTTCTTACTCAATAATCTTCCAATTATATTTTAATCTTTTTCATGTATACTTTTTTATAAATTTCTTATATTTTCTACTTTTTTTGGTGGAATCATGATATTGTTATAATGATTAGATTCATTGGTGACGGAACCGGTTTGGCAGCTGCCATACCTACCTTCATCCAAATAATGTGTTTTACAAAAAGAGTCTAGAAATAAATTATGAAATGTCAAATAGTAAAAATGTCAGCTCTTTCTTCCTGCCATACATCTTTGAAATAAGTTCTGGCGACACTAATTAGATAGATTTCTTATACAATGTTTGGTTATTCAAATATACAATGGAAATACCAAAATCCGGACGTCTAACAACCAGAATATTTTAATATCCATATTTTTTTTGCTTTTCTTTTAAAAAAATTCTAAACAAAATAGACATACCCAGAATAAATGCAATGTTACGAAATTCTGGGTCTGCTACAATAAGGTTATCAGTTATAGGGAAACATTAATGATTTGTGTCTGGCAATTTTTAATGCCTTCTGGCTGCAATAAAATAATTGGCAGCTATGTTCTGTAATTTGTTTATTTCTTTTTATAGCTTTAGCGTCTATGTGAAAGAAAATTGAAATTCTCAGTGAAAAGTTCGTTCCAGATTAGAATTCAGACTTTCTTTCGTAGAGAGAATATGATGATCTAAAATCTAGAATTTTCAGGAATCAACAAAGTGTGGACGTTTCCAGAAATTGGAACTTTCTACGATATATATTAGGTTGCTTTACATATATTTTTCTTAAATGGTTCTTTCTAAAAACTATAACAAACAAACCTGTAGTTGCTGGACTAGCTTAGTAGTTATTTTCTTGCTGATAAAGTCATCAACAGGAACTTGGAATGAAGAATCTTCCCAACCTGTAAATAAAAGAGTGCTTTAAGGATATTTTCAAGTAAAAGGTTTGATTACAATTTTAACTAAGTGGTAGGGTTTTTATTTCATTAGGCAAGTTAAGTTCATGCTTCAGTTTTGCACAGAAAGTATGGAATGTTTATTGTGGAAAATCCAAAATATTCCAAAATCTGGAATCAACGAAATCTTGAGAATTTTGAATGCAAGATTTTTTACTGCATATATACTTACTATGAGAAATTTCTTTTGAGAGTACATAAACTAGTCTCAGGACTTGAAGTACTTCTTCAACTGAACAACCTGTAGGCTCCATTGACACAGATGGTAGATTACAGGAATTGATGCCTCCAAAATTTTGTTCCCATGTCTTCATAGAATCTTTTGATTGAAATTTACCAGTCGCTTTTGAATCCTAAAAGAATGCAAAATAAAACATAAATTTAAATTTTAAGGATTAATTAATGGGCAACAGATTATAGCGAATTAGATCATGTAATACAGATGCTGCAAAACAAACAACTTTTGTTATTTAAAATGGAAATTTTACAGTTTCTGAATTTTGAAAAAATCATCTCACTTAACACGTTTGCTGCCACTGACGCGCTGGCGCATCAGCATGGCGCTACCTCCCATGCCGGCGACGCTCTGGGACGACGATCGAGTATGATAAGTAAACTGCTTGATTTTTAGTTCGGATTTGGAGGTTGAACGATGAGGTTTTTGAGGCACGTTAGTGAAGCATTATTTTTATATTTTTAGTGCTTATTTCTTTTAAACTGTGACTTTATCAATATCGTTATGTAATGTGTAAATAATTTCGCAGAAAAATTATGAGAAGCGCTAGAGCGTCAGTGGCATACAGATGATAAGTTGAATGTGAGGTGCCACTGACGCTCTAGAGCGTCCGAAATTTTTTTACACTAAAAACACGAAAATAAAAGGTTTTTCCTTTTTTCTGGTTTTACTATTAAAATATAAGGAACGTTTTTAATCATTAAAACACTTTTAAATTCGGCTTCTGAGGATGGATATATAAATTTTGGTGGCAGCGAATGTGTTAATGAAGAACTCAAATCTAACATATATAATAATCGTAAATTATTCCAAGGAAAAACTATA
Source organism: Troglohyphantes excavatus (assembly GCA_963932185.1). Lineage (NCBI taxonomy): Eukaryota > Metazoa > Arthropoda > Arachnida > Araneae > Linyphiidae > Troglohyphantes > Troglohyphantes excavatus. The sequence goes on along the minus strand of OZ010672.1, from coordinate 44,428,749 downwards.
TTTATTAGAAAATATTGATAAAAGACATATGAAATTTATTTTAATATTTAGCATGCCATGCATTTATTAATGCACAGATCCCAATGAAGGACACTAGTGAAAGGCATTTCATTATTTCAGAGGTATTGTGTGGGTCATCAATGAACAGCAAAGCAGACGTTATGCTCGAGCTATTGATCTGAGCTGTCGGTCACACATCTTTGTATTTCATTAAGTAAAGTGAATGCCATGGTTCTATTATATATTGCTGAGAATTGACCTGAGAAAATTATTTGAAAGTAACAATGTATGCTCAATTGGTAAGGAATGTAGTAACGAGCACCAGTGACTGCAGATAAAGTTTGATTTTTTTTAATAAATGCACCCAAATAATAAAACTATCGAAACTCTTAACAAACTAAACATACAAACCAAATACCATTTTCTAACCATTTCTTATAAAATTCTATGACAATTAACATATCAGATTTTATAATCAGATTTTAATCTGTTAAAATGAAGAGAAGGATAAACTTACCTTAACTTTTTTATCTTTAGCTTCTTTATAAACAATTCTAGGAGAGAGAATAAAAATATATTCATTATTTTCAACATTACACAATAAAATTCATTGAAGTATAAAAATGTAAAGCAAATAAGACAATTGAATCTGAAATAAGAATTTATAAAAAATAATACTATCGGGATCTAGCCTTTGCTCACTAACTGTCTGTAACCTAAGAATTATTATGTAGATATATTTTATTTGCTTCACAAAATATTGCTCACTTTACTTAGTGTAGGATAATCATCCTAGCGTAAAAGTGTTTCAGAACCATATAAGCAATAAAAAATGTTTAAAAATAAATACAAAATTATAGTGTGAAGCAAGAATGCTAGATTTATCTCCCCAAATTCAACTTTTGGGAAAATCATAAAAGTAATCCTCTTTACTCAAACAAATTATTTCTGAAAAATAAATTATTTCTGAAAAATAAATTATGGGTGAATAGTAAATATGAACAAAACAAAGCCTCCAACAAAATTGCAAATAATTGCTCTCAAAACTTTTATTCGTCTATTGTATTTTATTAAGTTATCCAGTCATAAAAATTGTGTTTACATTTTTGGATTACAAAGAAAGTCTATCACTAAATTAATATACAATAGATTTTGCTTCTATTTTGAATTAATTTTATTCTCATTAATGTTTTTAAAAAGAAAGTTACAAAACAATTTACAAAATATCCTAAGCCATCTGACGGAGCTAAACAACTTAAGTCGTATATTGATTTCTAAACTTTTCTAAGTTTTTCTTAGCAATACACATAAACTTTAAATTCATAAAAATATTTCATGTTGAAATATATTTCAAATATACAGTGTTGTGTTTGTAGGAAGTTATATCTATTAAAACAATAAAATAAAAAAATATGCACATTATACATACATTGAAAATATAAAATAAAACATTTTGCAAAGAAAAGAACTTTACAATTTTGACAGTTTTTCAAACGGTCAGCAGGTTAAGAAGGCTAAATGGACAATTCCCACGTTTTCTAAAAATGAGTAAAAACTACTTTTTTTAAATGAGAAAACCATGCTGATTTCAAATATCCACACGATAATCACCAAAAAAAATTACTTTGTTAAGTATAATGAAAGGAAAATCACAAAATTTGACTCCTTCTCGAATCGCTCTGCTATTGGCTGCTCCGATTATGACGTACCAATAACCTAAACACAGATCAGCGTATTTGGGGTAAAGCGTTCTTCTCGTTACTTTCCGATGACCGTTCCTTGTATTTGGAGATTGATGATGGTTGAAAAAAAATGCAAATTTTGACATCATAAAGTTAAAATAATTTAACAAACTAAATAATTAATATTGCTTACGTTCTTTACCTTTGTAGTGAATGTCAAACATAAAAATTTTCTTGACCTATTCGATTCCCTTGTTTCGGATATTATATGCTAAATATAAAATATAGGTCCGTTCTAAATCGGCATTTGTTGTTAATGTGAGACCTGTGTATTCACCGTTTGCATGTTTTTCTAATATAACTTTATAATTATCATTTAAATATATCATATAACATTTAAGTTCAACGTTATTTTCAATTTTACTGCATTTGATAAAGGGCATAAAGTTTGAAGTTTATTTTCTTTCCTGAAAAAAAACAAAAAACACACATGCTTAATAGTTGACGGTAGTCTTATTTCCATCAATCAACAAGTTTATGGTGCTGCTTGAGATTGAATCCATCAACAAATCGTTTGTTGCATACTTCACATGAGAGCGGCTTTTCTCCTGTATACAAAAGAAAGTGCTGCTTGAGAGTGAATCTACGAGTAAAATGTTTGTTGCATACTTCACATGAGTGTGGTTTTTCACCTCTATGCACAAAAAGGTGGCGCTTGAGATCGAAAACAGAAGTAAATTGTTTGTTGCATACTTCACAAGAATGTAGCTTTTTTCCTGTATACACAAAAAGGTGCTGCTTGAGATGGGATTTAAGAGAGTAAATGTTTTACTGCATACTTCACATTTTGCTGCTTTTCTCCAGTATGCAAGAACATGTGCCGCATGAGATCAGAGCCACGAGTAAATTGCTTGTTGCACACTTGACATGCAGTTTTTTTTCCTGCATGAATTAACAAGTGAGCTTTGAGATTAGACTTATTTCCAAATTGTTTGTTGCATACTTCGCACGAGTGTGGTTTTTCTCCTGTATGCAAGACAAAATTGCTGCTTGAGTTTGAATCTACTAGTAAAATGCTTGTTGCATACTTCACGAATGTGGTTTTTCACCTGTATGCACAAAAAGGTGGCGCTTGAGATAGGATCCCGAAGAATAAATTTTTTACTGCATACTTCACATTTGTGCAGCTTTTTTCCTGCATGAATTAACAAGTGAGCTTCGACTTATTTCTAAATTGTTTGCTGCATAATTTACATGTAGTTGGATTTTTTCCTGTATTTAAGAGATAACTTTTAATACTTGACTTTTGAATCAATTGCGAATTTTGATCTTGGTTTGCAAATAGAATAGATAATCGGCTGCGTGGATGCATGACTGCTGTTCAGAATCATTCTTTAATGTAAGCATTTTCTGACGCAGTTATCCGAATACTTCAGTCAGTCAGTGATACATGACTAGTTGTTATACTATAGTTCATCAGGATATGAATATTTCACGTATTCTGTGCAACTGTGGGGCTTTGTTTGGAACTTTTCGAGTTAGGGATGCAAAATTGAAAAGCTACCATTCAAGATTTGTCCAAAATATCCGAAAATGAAATTATTACACCCCCGAATTCGCCTTCAAATTTTCTACAGAACTAACCTATTTTATTTGCCTGAAACAAATTTTGTCAAAATGGAATTTTTTGTGAAGATTTAAATATATTCAAGAACCAATAAATGCATTTAGAAAAAGTTATCTGCGTTTCCCCATGAATCGCCTTATGTGACAAAACATGTTTTGAGTGTTTGGCTCCCCAATTGCAAGGATAAATTGTGTCCGTTATATTAGATTTAATTGTACACAATCGCTACAACTTGTCTTTATTGAGCTAATATATGTACACAGTTTTTGGACTATAAGGGAAGATCTGCTGCAAATAGTCGTGACGGTGTGTTTCGCTTCTTCCGCCCGAGACCTAGCGAAGATCATGTACCAGGTGTCTCGGTTTCTCCTTCGCCGCGGTACGTCACAGTCTCTTCGCGCGCTTCTGGCCTGATTTCGCGCACTTTTAAGAAGACCAACTTTGAAGTCATATAAAAAAAAAAATACGAATCAGAAAGTGAAAATTTTGCGATGGATGACTCTTTTTCGATTGTCCAAATTGAATAAAAAAATAATAATAAAATGTGGGAATTGTCCATTGGTCCTATTCATTCCATTTAAGTAAAAAGTTAATTATTAATAAATAAATTATAAGGAAAATGCTATAAATTTGTACAAGATGTCAAAAAATAATAATTTTTTTATTAGTAGTAAGATGAATAGATAAAACAATTTTCTAGTTTTATACACTTTCAAAATTAATTGCATTCATTTCCAAGCCGAATAAATGTGAATGTCAATTTTTCTATTACTCAAGTAAATTTTATTTTTGTAAGAATGTTTTTTTAACAACTACATATATTAAAATGATAGATTTTAAGCTAAAAAAATATTTTTATATTGTTTTAAATACATACGTGTATGTTGGCTCCCAAATACGTCTAATTTTATCTTGACGAGTTCCCATTTGCGATTGTTGCATCACTTGTTGTACTGAATGAAATATTGTCCAGTCAAGATTTGAAAGCTCTAATGCAACGTCTGTCACCTATATAATATAAATGTATAATAATCCAGCTTTTTTAAGTTAAGATCTAGTTTTTATTTAAATGTTTATATTTTGAAGATTTAATATTTATATTATATATTATAAAAATATTACAAAGATTAAAAAATACCAAAATGATAATTGCCATGTAGAAAGAACTCAGTAATTAAAAGAAATACAACTATATTAGCTTAATTTAAAACATAAGTGAATAATTTTAAATTGTCTTTTATTATTTGTCAGTTCAAAACTCAAACAGGCTGGGTGTCAAATCACCAGATCTAACCAATTGCAATGAGTCTAAAAATGGCAATCAAAAGAAACTTTAGTTTACAAAATATTTTTTTTAAGATTAATACTAGCACATAGGTGGAATAAAAATAAAATTGCATATTTCACCTAAACATTATAAGGCATCTTTTGTTTATTTCAATAATGAATTAAGGGGAAAAACAATGCTAGTTCACCTAGAGCGAGTTTTCAAAAAAATATAAATATTTAATCTAAAAAAATTGTCATAACATATTTTGTCCAATATCTCTAAAAATTAGATTATTACATCACTGTAATCGCCGACAATTTTCCAGCTCTTTTATTCACCCAAAACATGTTTACGACATTGAAATTAACTTATAAAGATTGAAATCTGTACACGAGTCAATGCATTTAGAAAAAGTTATTATCGTTTTCCAACCAATCACCTTAATGTGACAGGTTATTGTTTGCTGCTTACTTTTCAACTGTTATTTACAGTTGAAATGAAAATCTAACTTTCTGCACAGTTTAAAATGTTAATATTCGTCATGATGTGCAGAATCAAAAGTAAAAGCATAAAATGACAAACTAACTGTACTTACACCTGGTATATTTGGGCCTTTAAGCTGTAATGATAACCTTGGTTGAGATGGAGATGACTGCCTATCATCTGCTTCGGCAATGTCGGAACCTAGAATTTGTAAAATATGTTAAAACATTTTGAAGTTAATAGCAATAAAGCGTAAACAGGGCGGCAACAATTTCTGGAAAAAAGATTCCCTGATATTTCCCGGATTCCCAAATATTTCCCAGATTTTACAATAACATAAAGAAATGTTGCAATACATGCTTGTATAGAAACAAAGTATCCACGCTACAATGATCCAATAACTATATTGCATTATAAATGAAAAATACTTATATTTTATATTTCCTATTCCAATTTTCAATAAATCACATATTCATTTGTCCCTCACATGTTGCTTACAATTCAAGGTCCAATGCTGATTTTGCTTCTCCGTCCAGCAATGGTTCACGTTTTTACAAAAATAAAACTTAAAATATAAAAATGCGCATAACCATGCTTTTTTTTTTTTTAAATCTATTTCAGAAATAAAAGGAACTATTGACAACTAAATACCTAGAATAGAAGGCACAATAGACGATAATTGTTGTTTTAATGATCCAAATTTGAAAATTTCCCTGATTTTTTGAAAATTTCCCTGACTTTTCCAGAATTAAAATTTTCCATGATAATTCTCTGATTTCCCGGTTTTCCAGGTTATGTTGCCACCCTGGTAAACAACACTTACGACATTACCGATTATTTTTTTTACAAAACTTCACAGCCCAATTTAAAGGAAAGAAAAAAACTTTTACTTTGAAGTTTATACAATATAAAAAACATTTTTAACAAAAACAGGACAAATAGAAAATTAAAATACTTTTAACAAATTATAACGATAAAAAGTTTTATTACCGAAACTTTACATACCTGGAGCAGGAATATCTAAATCTGATATTTGATTTACATTGGTCCTACCAGGTCTTGGATCAAAAGCTGGAATAAGAGCAGAAAATTGACGCTTTAAGACAAAATCATCATCCCAACTTCTTGGTTTTCCATTTTCTGTGTCAGCTTCATCATCCTAAAAACAAAAATACATATATGGTAATATCTCAAAAATATAAAAATACAATAGACAAAAATATTAGTAAAAAGTATAATAAAAAAAAGAGTTCTGTAAGAGTAATTCCAAACACTTTATTACAGGATTTCTTAAACAATTTAGAAACATCGAGAATATGTTAAATAATTTTTTAATGCTATTGTGTTTGTTACAATGTTTCCAAAGGGGCAGTTTTAAATTGAGAAAACAATTTATCAGTTGGTTGAATTAATGCCATTACAAAAGCTGCAGAATGAGCTATTGTTCAGGATCTAACCCAAAAGAAAGACCTACGAATGCCGCCTTGTAATTTTGCAACATGGTTAGACATCTAAACTAAACAACTTTTGAGCTAATATCCTAACTTCCATACCATGACTAACAAATTTGAAGGGATTTAGACCACGCCAGATTCAACATAAACATTCCCATCTACACAGTAATGTTCAGTAAGACAACGAGGATAGAACTTGTGATTCCTTCGTTCATCAGCTTGAAGCTCTTTCCTTTCAACTAAGCCATGTAGGCCTATAAATTGAAAACTAATTTCCTTTAAATTTAAATCATTAAAAATTACAAAATTTTCGCAGTTTATACAAAGATATTTTATTTACTTAATTCGGCCTGAATTTTGTGCATAGCAGTTTGAGAACATGGTGTTTGTAAAGAGACTTCTTCAACTATATAATTTCAAAGGAATTTTTGCAATGTATATACTTAGCAGGTATGAATAAAATGTAAGGCCTCTAAAAAGTGGATTCATATAAATGAATCCAAGTTCTATCTGTTACTCTTCATTATTTATATGAATGGGGATAGTTTCTATAAAGACATGAATATTATGAGTATTCAATTGATAAATTAATTTATTAAAATTTTTAAATAAGAAAATGCAAATCTCCATACAGTTATATCCTCAAAGCCATTGTCATCTTCATTTTCATCATCATCTTCATTTTCGTCATCTTCTGGATCTGGCAATTCTTCATCATCATCCAGATCCACCAAAAGTGTTGTAGCACGGCAACTGTCTAAGAAATCTTGTTCGCTTTCACTAGAAGTGGATGTGAGACTAACAGTCAAAGATTGACCATATGATCCTGCAGAGGCTGTGCCACAAGCTGAATGATTTCCAGATAATGCAGAAGTAGTTGTAGTTGTCAAACTAGGGTAGCTTTGAGCAGTTGTTAATGGGCCTCCTTTAAATTAAAAGAAACAAGTTGAAAAAAGTATTTAAATTTTAATCAGCATTCTTTAAATTTTAACAGGCTCTTTAATCTTTAAAAAGCAATATCATATTTGCAAATGAGCTTTTAATAACCAAAATAGCTATGCTTACAAAACAGATATTAAGATTATTTTTCATAAATTAACTGATTTCATGGTTGTTGCAAGTTTTAAAAATCTAAAATGTTTTAATTTTTTGTTTAAGCAAAAAAGGTCTACAAATGAGAATATATACAATAATGAAAAATGTTATGTTTTAAACAAAATAAATAAATGAGCTATAACATTCTTGCAAGTAGGCATGCACTATATTTGATTATATTAAAAATCAGTAGACTTTCAAAACAAATTCTACATATTATGAAAGAAATCAATATTGAGCTTTAATACCAATCAAACACTTTTTGTGTATAAAGTCAGACTAAAAAAAAGCTCTGAATTTATCTCAAGTAGCAACTTGAATCATCTTTAGAGTTTTATAACCATTTTTATAAAGCGTAACTAGAATCTTAAATACAAGTTAAGAAAGTTACCAGCATTAGAAACTTTAAAACTATACAAGTATTTGTAAAGTTGATACCCATTATATGCATTATTAATGGTTTTTTTTCTAACCTAATTGCTTATAAGCAGAGTAAAATGCAAAAATGTATCTTTTTTGAATACCATACCTGAAGCAGCTAGATTAACAATTGTAGCACTTTCTGATGGTGTTTCAATAACAGGCATTTCTCCAAGAAGATCAGCAAGTATTTCTATATAGAAAGAAATTCTATGTTTTTAAAAGTTTCTAGCATTACACATTAACTATTACTTTTTGTAAAATTTACATTTACAATCAGGAACGCAGATAGGGGGGAGGAGGGTTCCAAACCCCTCCCATTGAAATTGAAGTAAAAGAATATTAAAAACCGAATTACTGTAAAAGTATAGCTTTTTTTTTAAGGGGGGAGGAAGAATACCCCTTTGAGCATGGGAGTATTGAGAGAAACATGATGATGCCACGTTAGGTTTAGTTTGAAATATAAATAAATATAACAAAGGGAGAAGATCACATAATTTCATTAATATTAAAATACTTCATCATAAGTTGCTAGTTTATTCTGAAACAAAACCATTCCCCATGTTTTCTTATTATTTTAACGGTTTTCAATTTATTGGTTTTGTTGACTTGAGAAAACACCTGCTCTTCTTTTATTTTTATCTAAATTTTTAGAAAAAAAAGCAAGCGATTTCTATTCTTACTTTTTTGTACCCTTTCTTCTTTGACTTAAACCAGTCACCTTATATTTCTTTTATTTTTGACCTTAAATTCTAAAAATAGATCAGATCCTGATTTTATCAAATGTCTATGGAACTTTTTACATTAAAATGTATAGTATGGAGTAATCTATAGGCTACGAATGTCTGAGCATTTTTTACAGTATTTTGAGAATAAATCTTGTCTTATTACACTCTTTGTGATTTTGTTCCGGTCGTCAGGCCCGTCGTAACATGAAGGGCTGAAGAGAAAACGCCCCCCTCCCCCCTTCATGCCCGAAGACAATTAATATTAACAAATGAAAGCGAGGAAAGATTAGAAATTGCCCAATGTATAGGATTAAACTTAAATTAAACTTCTGAGCGGACACTGCACTGGAACATGCGTGCAATAAATAATACTTTTGAGAAAACTATTTAATATTACTTAATCTATAAAAAAAGTTGGAACTGGGAATTTTTTAGCCGTGTTGAGCTGGGTATTTCAATCGTTAAGTTTGGTTTGGTTAGATAACATCGCATTAGAGCTGCAGTTATAACAGTTCGGAACCCATCTTGAAGTAAAGACCCGGGAACAATGCCTTGTATTTTTGGACCAGGGTCAGATAACGAGGACAACACCTGAGTGGCACCCGGCGCCGTTAAATTAGAAATTTCGAATCGTTAAGTTGGGAATTTTGAATCGTTAAGTTTGAAATGTCTTATTTCAATGCCAATTGGGTGCACAATGCAATGAGTCTTTAACTCACACAATACTTTAGAATGTAGCCTTTATATTATTCTTTACCAGCTTCGGTTAACTAAAACACTTATTAGATCTTTAAATTACCATAACTACAAATTCTCTAACTAATCGTCACACATATATTATATATACACATATATTACATATTATATTCTCAAATTTTAAATTTGTTTTCTAAATTTATTTCATAATTAGAGTGATTTACTAATTTTAAAAACAATTATTGACAACTGTTAAAAATAGTTAATAACTATGATAACTGTTGCAGTTTCGATATTTATTTGCCAACATATTCCTGTTAACTTGAATGAAAATTAATAATTTTTTTAGAGAAAAAAATTGGTGGGAGGGGAGAAGTTTGTTGATTTTTTTGAGAGGTTAAGGAGTAGGTGGGGGGGGGGGGGGGGGGGGAGTGGGGCATAAGGTACCTAAAAATCTGTTGTTGCCCAGTCACTGAACCCCATGAAAAATTTATACCTACGTGATTGTGTACAATGTACAAAAAAAATTACAATTCTCATATTGTAATTAAACTGTTTCTTTAATTTGAAATTAAACAATGATAATTTCAAGGTGACAGGTGAATATAAAATCATGACTCATATAAGTCTTTACTCAATGTTTTATGATCATTACATAATGATATTGATTATAATGCTATATTTCAAAAATTTACGCACATTGGTATTAAATTTTCTATTGAATTAAACAAAATTAATGTCAATTGTGCTATTTGTCCTGTAGTTGCAGTATCAAAATATATCACTCTAAAATAGAAGTTCGATGATGATACCCACATATAACTGATTTTAAAAATATTTCATGTAAAACAAAGTTACATATCTAAGAGATACAGCAAGTGATAACTCTTCAACAAATCAAGAAATTCTAATTATCACTTTAAAAATCAAATACAAAACAAAAATAAATCAAATTATGTAATAATTTCAAATAAAGATAAGCCTACTTACCAGAAAAATTTGAAGACAAAGCTAACCGGACAAGGCTACCAACATTATTTGAGCCTCTGTTGAAAAATGAATTTGCTGTACTGGAATTAGAGGCATTGCCATTGGCTCTTCTACGAGCAACAGCAGCAAATGTCTCCAACAAGCTTACAGTTGAATCACTAACATTTGTATTGGATAAATTTGGTGCACTAACACTCATTGCATTACCAGAAGATGCAGAGTCTCTACAATTCTGATGTTGATTATCCATACTGTTTCTTTCATTAGAGCTGGGTCGGTGTATGTTTTCAGATAGGTGAAGATTTTCAATAGAATCTGCAATAGATGATACTTCTTCAACTTCTTCTCTAGTAGGTGAAAGACCAACTCCCATAGATACACTGCAGAATTCATTTCTCATTAATAATGCTTTATTAGGCAGAACCTTGACAGTACTATTGTTTTCTAAATCAGAAGCACTCGCAACAGCAGCCTCAGCACTAGCACTAGACAGGACATTTTCTGCTAACATTTCTGCAGCTTGCTATTAAAGAAATTAGGAAAATGAAACAAAAAAATGCCAATTAAGAATGTAATATAATCATTAATTTTAAACAGAAAAATTCAAAATAACTGCTTTAATAAATTAAATACACAAAAAGAATATTAAAGCATGTTTTTATGTTATTTAACTTTATAACTACAAAATCAACCAGTTTATAAAAATGAAAAGGTTGCAAAACATTTTCAAAGCAGCTTTAAAGCTGAAATTTAGGTTTTATCATCTAAAAGATAACCTAATGATAATGCTTTAGAATATTTATGGTTTAATCCTTTGAAACCCAATGGGACACAGTTGTACTATATGTTCAAGAAATCAGGATTGAAAAATGTAAAACTATGTAAACCATGCATATTCAATGTTTAAAAAATATTCTTTAATCAAAGAATATTTTTAGAGGCTCTTTGGGGAAATTTAAAAATAAATTGTGCTTTAAATGTGTACATATAATATATTATGAGCATTAAATAGAAAGTTCTTACCTTAACCGACAAGTGTTCAGATAAATTACTTGGGTCTCCAACTACGGAAGATGAACTCACAGGAAGTGCTGATGTTTCGCAAGTTCCAAATGTACTTAAAATATATTTGCATTAAAATATTGCTTTTCAGTACTAAATAAAAAGTTTGAAGATTAATTTATTGAAATACCTGCTTGGAACACTTCCTCTAGCTGATGATGTATCTGTTGTAATGGTTCTTGCAACTTTCATACCAGCAGATGTCAAAGATGATCCAATTGTTGAAGTAACAGACTTAGCACGCTGCTTTAAACTTGCTATTGCAGAAGCAGAACTAGCTGCTGAGGCAAGATGAGCTTCAGGGTCAAAGCCTGGTACAAGTTTCAAATCATACTTTCCTTCTGCTCCCATTCGATATGAATTTGCACCACCCTGATCCCATGCAACATCTATCCAACCTGTAACATCCAATAGATTCCATACTCAAAATATTGTATAAAATTCAGAATTTTCTAGGTAATATTCAAAAACATTCATTTACAAATGTGAGAAACAGATTGGATATTGATATTAAGTGATGTGAATTTAACAATAGCTTGTTAAGTATTGAGGTTCAGGGAATATATAGGAATTTGGGCTAATCAAGATGTCCAAGTAAAAAAGGAAATAAAATTTATATGAGTAGAATATAATAGAAGTATTTTTGAATTTTAATAAGAAAGTATATTTTATGTTTTGAACTACATATTTTTATTTTATATCTGATTCATGGATTCCCTAGGTACATATGATTTATTTTTTGATTATTTTTAGTAACTAAAAAAAACCTTAAATCCCCTAATGCTTTAGTTATTACAAACATATTCAAACACATATAATAATCTTCAAAAAATAATTATCTCATATAATATTCTAATTCAAATGTTTATTAAATGATTAACTCAAGAAATACTGCTATTAAACTGGAGAAAAATGTAATATTATATCTTACTATTTCTAAAAATCTTAAGTTAGTCTGAAATCTAAACACAAGTCTTGAGTTTAACATGAAGTTTAATTTATTCCTGTACATATTATCCCTTTCCAATCTTAAAATCCTTACTAATAAGGGAGGACAGGTATAGTGTTTGTTTGCTGAAATTTAGAAAATTGGAGATCAAATTTTGATGATACTTGGTAAAATCATAGTCTTAACGAATCTTAACAAGCTTAAAATAGAAATTCAGAAGTTTTTTTTTACTCTATTTTATGTTGATATGTTAAATAGGCATAAAGTAATTATAACTTCTCTTCCCATCCATGGCTCCCAATTTTTTTATGTTTGACTGTGCGTAACTTTTTACTGTATGCATCTACTTTGCTTTTTTTTTTAAATGTTCTCATTTTATAGATTTTTCTTAAACATCCAGTTTTCCCAAGAATATAAAAAATTTAAAAACAACTATTCGGTAGTATTTTCATTTAATTAAGGCATTGTCTTATATATTTAAATGGTACCTTGTTTTAACCTCAGGAAAAGGATGGATATGTTTGCTAGGTGTTAATAAGTATATATTAAATTATATATATATTGTACCATTATGTAGTTCTCCTGATATAGTTCCTTCTCCTGGAGGACTCCCATCTTGGTCTCTCCATTTCCAGTCAGGACCTCGAATGATTCTTGCACCAAGAATCATGTACTTAATTTGTTGCTTCACAGACCTCCGTTGACGTCGTAAATTAGCCTCTGCTTCTTTAGCAGCTTTGCCTATAAGATACCATAAAATAAATTGTATGCAACTGTTAGTGTATTTAAATATTTGATATTAGAATCAATTATATGACTATCTATGTAGAAGCACTTTTTTAAAAGAAAAATGAACTAAATCACGATTAGAAAACCGCTTGAGACATTTAAAAGGAAATGAGATAAGAAGTGAAAATAAGAAGTTTCTAAGGACCTAAAAGCAATTTTAAAGGACCTTAAAAATTAAATATTTTTAATAAATTATAAAAAAATCCTTGTAGGGAAAATAAGGTTCACACATTTTTTTATAAAAATACTAACAAGGTAAAATTCCATTATTTGGAATTGTAGAACTTTTTATTCAATCTTTTTCAAGAATTTTTTTTTATGAACTATTTTCTGGGGTCTGTCCGGGTTATTTAAATAAGGTTATATTTTTGCAATTTTTTTTTTAATTTTGGAAAAAAAATTCCAATTATTTAAATATTTTTTGGGGAAATCCTATGCAAGAATAAAAACTATATTTAACCTTTATGTCCTATAACGGCAGTAAACAACTGAAATCAAAGATACTTTTCAGTAAATCTTACACAAATGCCAAACGAGAGACAATGCATCAAGATAAATGATCTTTCACCACGAATTGTGCAAAACATCGTAAAAGTTTATAGATTGAATGGTTTTTAGTTAAAAACTAACGTCGTACAAGAATTATGCAATAAGCTATTAGCGACGGTTCAAGATCTATCCCAAAGGAAAGTCTCAGGACCATATCGGTTGGTTGAAATAAGGTTGCACCAGAGCTACACAATGGGCTATTAGTGACGATTCAGGATCTACTCCGAAGGAAAGACACGAGAACAGTACCTCGTAATCTTGAACAATTGTCAAATGACAAGGACAACACCTCCATGCACTTGTGTAGGGGTTGTGGTGCAATATTGACTTCAGTACTGCAAGCTTGTAATCGGATGGTTGGTTGGTTGGTTGGTTGGTTGTGTGGGGGTTTATGGCACAAGGGCCAAATATGGCCAAGCTGCGCCAACTTGTAATCGGAGGATTTAGAGTTTCATTCCTCGTCCGAAAAAAACCTACACAGCGTACGAGGGACTAATGCACCTTAAATTTCCATTATCTAAATATTCTTAAATCAGGTGTTGTCCTCGTCATTTGACCATGGTACAAAATTATGAAGTAGTGTTCCCTGATCTTTCCTTTCTGGGTAGATCCCGAACCGTCGCTAATAGCCTATTGTGCAGCTCCAGTATAATGTTAATTCAAGCAGCAATGATTAGTCTAAAATATTTTAAACGGGGATCGTTATGGCAAGGTAGGAAGATTACCGAGCCCATTATCAAAGGTTTGAGAATCTGATCCTCTTCTAAAGAAGAGAAAAGAGCTCATGATCGGAGGTTTAAGAGTTCCATGCTTATCATTCGCCCAGAAATTACTATGTAGAGGATTGGTTGGTTGAATTAACTTCGCACCAGACTGCACAGTAGGCTATTCGCAACTGTTGAGGGTCAATCTCTAAGGAAAGAACCAAGATCAATTATATTTTTCAAATGCACGATTGCTTGAAATGGCTCTGATGTTTTCATTTCCAGCCTCGATTCAATGAATGCACGCATAGTTTTTATGGAAGGCACAGCCTTTTTTAAATTTATCTTTGGAAGAAGTTTGCATTCTTTATTCTTCTGCTTCTGAGAGCGATCTAATCAAAAGCTGCTATAGAGTGTATTGCATTTTCGTTTTGTCGCCATTATTCGCAGCGACAAATCAACACCACACAAAAGCCTAAGTGAAAGTGATAAGGGGGCCCGAGTGTTGGCTGGTTCTTCAGGTTTTAAGTGAGTTGCTTTCTGGACGGTGGGTAATGTTCCAAGAAAGTGACTCACTTTACCAAAAACCTCAGCTGGCTTGAGGGACGATAAACCATTAATCTTCATCGTTGGAAGCTGCTTTAAAGAGGATGGGAAAACAGCCCAGGAAATCCAGTCTGGCAACATTCAAACAAAGGGTGAGGCACAGGTAGGAATCCATTGTACATATCCCCTTTCAATAACGCACAATAAGAAAGAGAATGTGGAAATTTCATATTTGCTAAAGGTTCTTCAAAATCCATAGTTTTGAAAGGAAAACAAAATTTTGAGTTGTGAAAAAACTTCCAATTATAGAAAACATGGACAAAAAACTTCGCATTAAAGAGATAAAAATACATTAAAAAAATAATGAAGGTCCAGGGAAATCGATTTTTTTCGAAATATCGAAAAATTCGAGTTCTTGCGAGTCTACTGTATACATAAAAATTAGATTTTTAAAAAATGCTGCATTAATAAAGCAATACACCATACTGTAAAGCAAAACATGTAGAAAAGCAATACATGGTATTAAAAAAATTAGATAAATAAAACTAATATTGACATTAAAAACAAATGTGACTTCAATTGAATAAATATGCAACCTTAAATATAAAGAAACATACAAAATAAAAACTATAAAAAAAAATCATACCCAAATCATCACAAACTCCTGTGACAGTTCCATATATCTCAAAACCAGAGAGTGAGAGATAATGTGTCTGTCCACTGGCATTCTTTCCAGTTTGCTGTAACCTTATATGCCGCCAACCTTGTTCTTCATCACTGGGAGATTCCAATGGCCAAGATGCAGTTGAGCCAGGTTCATTCAAAGCACAATCATCAATGTGAGTGAATAACGTCAACCAACTTGATCCATCTTTTGACACTTGAAATAGCCAGTTCCGTAAAGCAGATCTACAGAAATTTAAAATCTTTAATTTATCTACTATAAAAAATAAAGCACTTAGGGCTGATATGGTCACACCTCATTAACAAAAAAACGAGATACTTAAAAGTTTTCTTATTAACCATAAAAAGTTGTGTTCACCTTTTAAGTTAAAATTTTATATAATTTAAAATAATTTCTTATATTTGTGAAGAATTAAGATATTGTGCTGACCTTAGAACTATTTTGAATCTTATAATTTACCTGCCAATCATGTTCGAATAAAAAAAAATTAAGAAAAAGGTTAGTAGAACGTAGTACGAAATTAAATGACAAGAAACTTACACAACTAACGACTTGAAAAATTTTACCGTTTGCGAAAAATGCAGGAAAGTCCACAAAGGAAAAAACTTATAGGCTGCAGATTTATTTATACAATCACAATGCTGATGTTCATATTCACACTTAGAAATCTTTTAACACTTTTTATGGTATGGAAGAAATTCAGTGCTATACACCTTCTACACATTACATTAAAATATATTTTGAGAATGAAGAAGATCCCCCAGCTTCCTTTACAGAACAGTTTGGACATATGACCATAAAATCATTTGAAAACAAAAGTGTGCAATGTTTTTTTTAATTCAGTAAAAGCCTGTTTATCAGGAATTACAAGGAAATGGGAGTTTCCTGTTAAACAAATTTTCCGATTAATTGAATGTTACTTTTTTCTCGCCAAATTTCGATTATTATGAAATATTTGGTTTAAATTTAGGGTTACTGGAAACAAACACTCTTAAACAATTTATAATACTATAAGAAAACCGTATCCAAGATTACAATTTCGTTTTAGGACTACCAAAAATTTCCGAACACCTGCAGAGAGCAGAGTTGGAAATATATTGATTGTTTCTATTGATTACAAGTAAAACATGCTGTTTTAATCAGCAAAATAGTGTCATGAATAATTAAATATAAAAAGTATTCTGGGATCCATCATTACTGGGATCTGATTTCACAGTATACTATTTCCAATTGAAAACAATTCACAATTATACACAAAGTATGCTATAGATTATTTGAAATTAATTAATCTTTTTCATTTCCACCCCAACTAATTCATCATTTACATTTGTTATGATAAAACGCAATGGGATCAAGGATTCCGAATTATTTTAATGTTTTTTGCTTTTCACAAGACGTGTTTCTTGTAAAAAAAATTCTACCTGCACTGCATTCTGCGAGAACTGTGGCATAATATATATTTTAAATAGGATTTTTTTTATTTCTTGTATAAAATAATTTTAATAGGATTTTTCATTTGATAAAATTAAAAAGAGATACAATCTTAAAGATACTTTTCGTTTTCATTGATGCTTTGAAACGAATATAATTTTAGACCCATCCATATAATAGGTCTCATTAAATTATTTATAATTTTAAAATAATTTTTAAAAAACCTTTAAAGGTAGTAATCTTACCTTCCGTAACCTCTAGCATGACGCAAAGTGTAGCGATTAGGTATTAACCAAAGACCAAGATCTATAGCAAACCAAGCTCTCCTAAAGAAAAGAAAATGACAAAATTATCAAATTGATATAAAATAATTGTGAATTAAATTTTAGATTAAAATATTTATAGTTGTGAAAAAATACAAATTCAGTTCTCTTGTGATGCCTTAATGGTAAATACAATTAAGTAAAATAGCTATATATAATAACTATCAATGCAGCAAACATTTTCCACACTCACAGCACATTTAACTTAAAATTAATTACCATATTTATTAATTGCAAGATTTAATAACTGCACATTCATTTGTATGCATGGACGAAATTGTAGGTGCACCCACTTATTAATATTAATCATTATATATGTATATTAATTTAAGACAATTTAGGGTTATAATTTTTTTAAGTAATATTGGTCAGTAATTAATTTTATTAAGTAATATCTGTATCTTCAATGGAAGAAATAATTTATTATAAAAGTACAAACTTTTTGAATTAAGTTAATTCCATAGAAAATAAAAAGTTTGACATGTTCAAATACATTAAGGATTGTCATTTACAGTAGACGCTGCTTTAAGTTTTCACAGTTAATGTTATCACTCTAATATTATCAGTCACGTCACTTATATCAAAATACAAAAAAAAATTCTACTTTTTTGTAATCAAAAGTTTGTTTACTGTTATCAATTTATAAATTTTATTTTCCTTAAATTGGCAAAAAAGAAAAGTTTTTTTTTTTTTTAAATTTGTAAACTGTTTTTTAAATTTGGTCAGAAATGTATTCACGCCTTCCTTAAAAATGGAGAAGGCTTTGTCATTTGACCCAGGCAGGATACCGAGGAGCTATTGGTCAAACGATTAAATTGGTAGTAAAAGTGGAACTTTCATGTTGATAAAAGCTGCTTTGAAAGGCACAAAGAGAACATGCACCATTTTTAGACTTTACCATAGTTTATACAGTTTGTGAAAAACTTTCTTTTTCATTTTCCACAATGAAAAGAAAAGGGAAAGATCCGAATCTTAAGGAAAAGGTTTAAATTTTAAATCTGTATGATAAATTGTTGAAAATGAGCCAAAGAAATGCACTTTTGAAAGAAAATCTGAATTGCAAAAAAAGTGATGGAAAAGACAAAGAAGTTGAATCAGCATTGAAATTTTGGTTCACAAATGTTCACGAGAAGGACGCTAGTGTTAATAATTCAATGTTGCTTCATAAAGCTAAAGATTTAGCTACAAAATTAAGAAAAGAAAACTTATAGCCACAGAAGGATGGTTCCACCATCGGAAAAAGAGGCAAAACACACTCTACAGAAGAACATACGGTAAATAAAAGTATGTCGATAAGCAGCCGCACACCAGTAGATTAAAGAAGAATGTCTGAAACTAATTGCCATGACTTATTGCCTGATGATGCAGACAAAACTGGCCAGTGAGAAATGAAATTTCATAAAAAAAAAGCATTATTAAAACAAATATTTTAGTCAAATTAGTAAATTGAATAAAATAGAATAAATAGCAGCCATCAACTCTTAAAAACTCAGTAACAGTCTTTCTAAAAATAAGTTATTCTGCAATTTTAAGAAATCTACTTTTTTAAACAATTTTTTACCTTTGAAATAAAACATTTGTTTTTATAATTTTTGGTTTATTTTGATGCTGGAATATTCACTGTATTTTGGTTAATGTTAATTTATTCCACAGACTATTTTTTAATCCATTTAAAACTTTTTTTCTGTATTCTAACATAACCAAAAAATGGCAATTATTGTAATCGAAATGTGTTTTTGTAGTTCACAATTTCTTTTATAAAACAGGCATGTAACTTATTTTTATTAACATATAAACAGTGTTTATATATTGTATGTAATTCTTGTCATTTAGAAGCTTCAAAATCTTTTTTTGTGGAATATTGCTCTTTTATCGAAGATCGTTAAATTTTTTCGAATTTTTTATTTATTGGCATTAATAATTAATTAGTTTACACATTTTACCCCACCTTGCTAAAATAAATAAAATAGTTTTTTAGTATTTTTATTGTAATATTTAAAAGGTTTCTGTTCTATACATAACAAAGGGATATTGGTAAATAATTCGAGTTTTCTAGTTTATATATATAGAAGTTTTCACAAATCACACTATAGCAAGTTTTTTTGTAAACTCAAACAAATCAACTTCTGGAATGGCTTTAAATCATCCAGAAATTTTAATTTTTTGCGGAAATGTACTCCGCTAAATGGAGTATTGTTTTTAAAAAAGAATGACATCATAACATTTTTTTAACAATGTGTAATTTATATTCCAATATACCCATTTTATCCCACCTTACCCTACTGTAGAATTTTACAGCAACACTATGTAAATAAACGTTGTCTGTGGAAATCAACGTTGTCATTATTTGTTAATGTGTAAAAATATGCATTTTTTTAGCATTAATCTTTTTTCGTCTATTATAATAACTCAGTTATTGTTAAAAAATCATTTTTGTCTTGATTTGATCACATTAAGCAGTGTAGACTGTATTTTAATAATAAAGGAAATAACAGTGTGTATCATGTACTCAACTACCATCTCGTACAAAATATTGGGTGAAAATCAAGGATACATTAATTCCGAGCCACAACAACAACATCCAATAAAGCTAACTCATTTGAAGTCAGCACCAATGGCATGTTAAGATATAGTTACTACTAGGTATTGATATTCAGTAACAAAAATATGGAAATTTGATTTTTAAATCTCAGGAAAATAAGATAATGCAAATGTGTACAAAAATAAATGTAATTGTAAAATTTGTCACAAATATAGTTAATTGCCATGTAAAAATATGATTTTTTTTTTTATTCGAATTTCATTAAAGGCATCGATAATTTTGAATCCAGATACAATGGAATGTTGAGATTTGTATTTTGAATAATTAATACAAAAAATATACATTAAAAATGATTAAATGAGTGCATACTTGTCATCGTTAGTGTGACAATTTAGGGCAGAAGCTTCTCGACTTAAAATATCTTCAAGTCTACCATAAGGAAGATTTCGACCTTCTGATGCTGTAACCATTACAAGACCAACCTGTGCAGGATTAACCCATTCAGTTACAGATCTATAGAAAAACCAAAGATTAGTTTATTAAATTTTAGCAATCAAACATAACACAAAATAAAATATCCTTTACTTAATAACACTCAAGTTTGTAACTTAAAATTTATTACACCATTCCTTTATTTATAAAATTTTGGAAAAACAAAAATTGTTTCATTGACAGCATTGTCCAATATAATAAAAGTGTAAAAATGATGTACAAAAGTAAACCATTCTTGCAACATTTCCTAAGGTATAGAATAAATTACTTACAATTTAGTTGATATCTTATATAATTTACAAAAACGAAAGTGTGTGTTTGTGCTCTTATTACCGTGCTCTTATGTGCTCTTATTATTTATTATTACTCTTAAAGTGTAAAAATGATGTACAAAAGTAAACCATTCTTGCAACATTTCCTAAGGTATAGAATAAATTACTTACAATTTAGTTGATATCTTATATAATTTACAAAAACGAAAGTGTGTGTTTGTGCTCTTATTACCGCTAATCTCAAAAATGATGTAACAGATCACCATGAAAATTGGCATAGGCAAAGAATGCAGTCTGGAGCAAATTTTAGGCTGACATTTAGAAAACAAGAACCTCAGAAAGTTGCAAAAATATTGAAAAAATACATTTTTAATTACATGTACAAAACAAATGGCAACAGCTTAAAATTTATGTTTGTTTAAGGTGTAATGGGAACTACTTCATGTAATTTAAAATATCAAGTCAAATACAATTTTAAATCAATTTTTGTTGTCATGGTAACTAGATTGCGCATTTTGAATGAAAAACAAATTAAAACAGAATATGCATTAAAAGTTTAAAATCATGTCAGTCATAGAATTGGAACCTGACAAATTTCTTCATATATACATGTCATTATATTAAATAGAAACTTAAACACGTAATATTTTAACTGAATTCTACGAGTATAATCTTTCTTGAAAATCTTCAATTTACATTTGTCGATGGTAAAAAAAAAAATGTAGCTATTTTGTGTTTTTATTTTGCACTAATTCAGCGATGAATGAAATCTGCGTAAACACTAACTTTACTGCAAAATAAACAATCTTTATAAACGTCTTAATGAAAAGGGCGTCAATTTTTTTAATTGGAATCAACGAAAATCTAATATACACATTGAAAGTAAGCGATCAAAATTTGCTTTTTCGAAATACCTATTTCCTTAGGGTTTACTAAAAGTTTCTAACAGAAAACCTCCCAGTTACATAAATTTAAAAAAATATTGCCTTGCATGATTGCCTTGAAATTATGCTATACCTAATATGATCCAGTAAATGATATTTTCATAAGAGCATTTCTTTTTTATTTGGACAATAATAAAGTCGAAATTTCACAATAAACAAATTAAAATTCAACATCTTTACCAAAGTTTTTTACATTCTAATAATATTTTTTTAACCCGTGTTAAACTGTGGGTAACAACTAGTAATTAATAAAAACTACCCTTTAAGGCTATTTTCTAGGTATTTTGAGATACACTATACTAATCTGTAAAACAAAAACTAAATAAAATATTACAATCTTTAAGTGACTTTTACCTGCCATTTGTGCCTATCCAATATATGACTCCGTTGTCGTCAAAATCTTTTTGATGTGCAAAATATATCTTCATGTCAGGTTCTTTTAATTTTTTCACAAAGGAAAATGTTGACCGATCATAATCATACCATTGTTTTGCAACCTGAAATTTAAATTTACACTTTTAACTTAAAAAGGCTGCAAATAATACTTAATTATTCATTTAATACAAAATTGTATTCCACAAAATTCTGTTTGAAGACAACAACAAAATTGCTTAAAAAATCAACAAAATTACAATTTTTTTTTTTTTTTTGAAAATTCATTCTCTCCATTCCATGTCTATGTTATTGGGGAAGATTTCTCATAGTAAAAAAAGCAGGTTTTGTGTCTGGGAGCAACTTCTCCGAAGTATTCCAAATAATACATTGCCCTAGATGCCTCCACCCCTTGTTTATACATTGAACTAATCAGATAAGTAGCAAACCCACCATAATAGAGCGTGAAAAATACTTCCATTTTAAACTCAATCTAATAACAAAATTGAGCACCTGTTAAATTTGAAAGTTATTTTAGACTATGCAATAGTATATCAAATCAAGCACATTGTACAGCTGTTGACAATTTAGGCAAAAATGTATAAATTCACCACCTCAGAGATAATGTGCCCCCCACCTTTCAAGTTCCTGGAATCTGCAGATAATTAACCTATGATAAATTCTGAGCTCATCCATACCAATAAAATTTACATTGAGTTATGTTTTGTAACTATTCTCTATTTAACGCAATACCTATGTTACTTGGACCCTTTATTATGTGATTGGAGGAGTTCAAAACTTTGAGTGTAGCGGCACTGTTTTAGCTTAACAAGGAACAATTGCAATCAAAGTTTTTTTTTTAATTTTTTGCCTCTACTTGATGTGCTGACCCACAGTAAAACAGTTTACACGTTTTTGAATACCAGAAGTAGTTAAAACTGTGCAGTTTGAAATGGCCACAAAAGACCATTTCAATTAGCTAGTCATCGTATCTTCTATCGCAAATAATATTTATTTCTTCAAATGTGGAGTTTGAAGGGTCAAATAATTCATTTTAGCTATCAAAAGTTTTTAAATTCTGTTAATTTATTAAATCTGAAAGGAGGTCCAATCATCACAGAAACGGGTCGATTTACGAAAAAAAAATTCAACTCACAAATTCCAATAAAATTGTTCTTAAAGGTGTTTTTATTTCTGATAGGTGTATGGACTCAATATGCCAATCAGAAATAAAGACTGTTAAGAACAATTCTATTGAAATTTGCTTGAGGTTGGACATTTATTTTGTAAATTGGCCAGTTTCTCTGATCCATAGTTTTGGATCTAATGAATTAACAAAATTTCAAATTTCTGATAGCTGAAACTAATTCCTTGACCCTTAAAACCCTAGATTAGACAAGCTTTCCCACACTATTACATTTCGATTAGAAAACTGCTCATTTTTTCAGCACACCCTAATATATAAGATTCCCTTCTATATAAAATAAAGGTATACATGTTTGATTTCTATAGAAGTACAGTTTATAACCTTAAACAACTGAAATTTTGTACTGGGGCATCAAGAGATCTATAAATTTTCTTATCACCGCAGGGTAAACACAGAAGAGTGTCCTCCCTCTAACAGCCATGCATTAGCTTTAGAACATGGAACCTATGTAAAAATGGCTTGCCTTACATAACACAATAGAGTACTTGAATATTTTTTTTAATCTTTAAAAGACACATATGCATATTATATAGACGTCTTTTTCAGCAATAAGGCATAGAGAAAATAACAAAAAAAATCAATTGAAATGCTGCTTTTAAATACTATGGCATTCTTAACATTGGGAAAAGTATTCTGTAAATTGACTACATCAATAATAAAGTTGAAAACACATAAAATTTATAGGAAAAAGAATAATTACCATTTTCACTAAATGCTTTTCTAACTGACCAACAGTAGTCAGTGGTTCCATTTTTAAACCTCTTCCACTTCTATCAATCAATGTGGTCTCACCAGGTGCTCTTTCAAGTCGAAATCGCAATCTTCTAGTTAATATCTAACAAATAAAAAGAAAGAAGTTCTTTAAGGCAAACCGAAAAATATATATTGCAGGATGTTAATGATATGCCTTAAAGTATTCACCTTATACTGTCACAGTGAATTTTTAATATATCTAAGCATTTAGGAGAAATTTGCCGTAAGTGCTATATTAAAACTATGCTACAAAAACTTAAGTAGAGTAAATGACATAATTACCTGCAATCCATTACCACTACCATTAGTATCATACAAATAAACAGGTAATTTTTCAATTGATTCGAGAACAGCAACAAGTTTTCGCACCAATGCAATAGAAGGTAACAAGGAGCTATAAAAAACAATCATCATATATATTATTTCCGTAGTAAAGATCCATTTTACGCCCTTTACACGCAATGAATTTTAACACATGAGGAATCAAAATAATTTCATGGACCAGTGATGAATCCTACTTTCATATCGTTTTTTTCTAATGTGTTTAAAATAATTATTTGTAACGGGTTTTATTAAACAAATCATTGATATGCTGCCATCTATATTAAACTTTTTTTATTTTGTGGCCAAACGAATGGGGGGGGGGGGGGGTCATGCAATAATTATCAGCTGGGCTAGCTAGTTTATTACTAGTTTGTTACTAGCTAGTTATTAGCTATTAGAAGAAAACATGTTTTGTAATATTAAGGTGATTTGTGGGAAAATGAAAATAACTTATTTAATATGAAAGTTAGAGACAAATTCAATGATGTAATAACCTATTTAAAAAAATTAACAAAACAAGTTTTCAATGTTTGCTCTTCAATTATACTTTATACAGAGAGGAAAATGGTTTATTAAACACTGGAATAATTCTGAAATTACACTAAACTTTAAGATAATGAAAAATAAAACTACTGTATAGTAAGAAAGCACTTTTTCCATTAATTAAATTTGTAAAGGTAGTGAGAAAGTGTGTAATTCATAACACTAAAATTAACTATACCTCATTACATTTGTCTGTTCAGTAAAGCATTTTTTAAAAATTGCAACTCTGTCCTTCTGAAGTTTATTTGAATGGCAAAGAACACTGCTTCCATCTTCAAATTTCTAGCAATAAATTAAGATAAATTAGTTTCAAAACTTTGAAACGTTTATGAAATATTTATAAAATTATAGTCTAACAAAAAAATTTAAACTTTTGCATACATTTTTGCCCAACAACTTAAGAAGTGCCTGAACAACTCCACTACTGTAAAGTTCATAAGCAGACACAGCTCTTTCATCATGTAGAAGTGCAGCAAGATCATTTAAAGCAGAAAGAAGAATAATTTTCCAATCATTTGCCTATAAAAATATAAAATGAATCAAATAAAATTGTGTTATAATAAAGTAATTTAATATCATTAAGTTTATGTAAGAGAACACATGAGTATATTTTTAATTTCACATTAATATATCCAAAACATTTAACAAAAATTGTTTAGTATTTTAATAGTAATGATAGCATAATAAGTAAAATATTTTAGGCATGATAACATTTCCACATTAGTATACTTATATCAGCAAATTCAAATACACCTTATAGAAACTAAATTATAAATATTGAAAGTTAAAAGATAAAATTTTAATTCTTGGAATCCCATGCCCAAGTAAGATAATATTTCTTCATTAACAAAAAGTAGCAGGCTATTTGTCCAACAACTCGACCGGATAGTAGTGAACAGCTAAAAGAAATAATAATTCCTAACTGTGTGATATAAGTGCCAATCATTCAACAAAAGAACAAGTTTTGTGACTTGATCTTCCATTTTCTTTTTATCTGGACTTCATTAAGTTTCATTCATCTTTTTAATATATTTGGTTGAAAAAATTAAAGTTTTTTTATCATGGCGATGTGTAATTTTTGCTTTTGTATACTACTTGTTTAACACTACCCAATCAATAAATTATTATTTAATATTTTCTTTTGTGTGATTTCCTCTCAAACTAACTACTATAACACAAAGGAGTGCAAAAAAATAAAAATAAAGCATATATGAACTTACAGCAAGTAAATTGGAGTTGGGATTAGACATCTGTTTTTGACATGCTCTTTCCACCTGACTCACAATATTACAAAGGTTCGCTACCATGCCTCTTGGATGAGCTTGAGCAGATTTAAAATAATTATCATACAGTTCTCTAGCTTGGTTTTTAACCTAAAAATGTAAATAGTTTTAGCAGCATAATAGTTTTATATAATAACTGAAAATATATGTACGTAACTATAAAAGTAATGAATCTCCACAGTTCAAAGATTTTTTTTTACCTTTGTCAACCTGATCAAATTGTAAAAAAGGAATGTTTTTAAAACACTGCTCCTATTAAAAGAATCTAAAATTAATTTCAAAGAATCAGATCATTTCATTCAATTGGGCATAATAATTATTTAGGGGTATTCCAATGATACCAGGACTGAGAAGTAAATTAAATTATTAATAATTAGGTGGCTTGGCCGCCAAGTGTCAAGTCCAAAACAGTTTCAAGACATGAGCGTTTAAAAAAGTTTGCAACACGGCTTGGCTATCATGTTAAATGGAATAACAAATACAACTCATTATTGAGCAACCTATTGAACTTGGAGCCACACTACTTAGTAAAATGATAGACCTAGTTGCCTAGTAATGGAAAATGGTATTAGTTCATTTTCAAATTTTTGTGACTTATACCACTTGGCGGTTCAACTGCCCAATTAATAAGGAATACAAGGTATATATTAACTTCTTGCTATACTAAGATTTTATATTTCAAATAAAAAAAATTGCATTGAATTCTACTAAGTAAACTATAAAATAGCTCCAATACAATATGTATACTTTACTATCCATTAAAAACTATCTATTTGACCTCGTATTGATGGGGAATAACATTGGTAATTTCTGAGAAGTATATGCATTTTTTTTTTAAATTGAAGTTGACTCGTCGACACTCAAGCCAGTGACTTTTTGTTCTGAAATCCTGCACTGTACCGACGAAGCTACAAAGGAACGATATATTTTTTTTAATGTTTCTTTATGCAACATTTCTAAAATAGTTATAATCATTTAAAAAACTAAATAGAATTTTACAAATTCGAGCCTCAGGTGCACATCTTGAGGTTGAATAGTACATATATATAAATCTCAAACCATTTATATGCAGAGGAAGTAAGTGTTTTGTGATCCACAGACTCTTTATTTAATTGTTTTAGGTAATTTTGAGACAATATGCAAAATATTTACAAAATTTTATAACAAATTACAAATGTTAAAATATAGTAAAATTAAAATAGTAACTATATATATACATGAAAAGTAAACAAGGCAAAAACTAAATCCTTTAAGCTATCTTGTGATTTATGTTATTTCAATAAAATGTTAAGTTAACATAGAATGTATTAGCTTAACTAATACATAAGTTGAACAAACCTTTTGTTTTAGCGCTTCAAGTTTTGATTTTAAACGTTTTCCTTTCTTTCCAGCCCATCCAGCAGAAAATTCTGGACCTAAAGATGTTTCGGCAGTAAACGAGTGTTTTGTTCCACGATTTGATTCAAAAATAAATCCAGGCAAATCTTCTTTTAATACTGTAGCTTGCTATAAAAAATTAATAGTTTTAGTGAAAAAAAATGCATTACATATGCACAATGCATTTTGTTTAAAAAATATTAAATTACACTAAATCAGAGTTAAAATAATTTTTAACTAAAAATTTCAACAACTATTCAAGGACTTAAAATATATAATTTTTTAATTTTTAAGCACTTACCAATGTTGATAACTGTTTAATATTTGTGTACAGTAGTTTATTACAAGGTTGCTACTCTAAGGCAGCGTTCAAAATTAGGAGATAAAAGTTAGGCATCATTGGCACCTAGCAATTTTTTATTAGTCACCAAAATATTCTTCTTAGGCATAATTTTAAAATAATTCAAAATGATTAAGCAGAGCTGTCAAGTGTTGCAATATTTTCGTAACCACTAAAGCTTCTTTTGCATAAAATTGGAAACATGTTTCTATTTGTACTCTAAAAATATCACTGTCTTACTGACAAAATTAATAAAATGTAGGAGAAAAATTATTGAAAATTCCATTTTATTATTAAAAACTTTTGAGAGATTGGCAGCTTTAATAAGTGTATGTATATATAAAAACTTATAATGATAATAAGCAAAAGATATACATTTTATAATTTAAAGTGAAATTTTTGTATTAACGTAAGGCATTATATTGACAAGCTTTTACTTAAAGTCTGGTCGTCTTTTTCGGCTACTTTATACGTCATTTGGAATTATGTAAAAAATTATGACTATGCGTAAAAATATGGTCCTCAAACTGAAGATTTTCGGTGCAAAATACAACTAACAACTACTAATTTCGAACGCTGCTCTTATGAAATTTTTTCTGACTAATATTTAGATTATCAAGCAATTGAAAAGTATTTTGAATTTTTATCTTCGCAAGATAAAAATTCTTTTAAAATAAACCTGTATACGAGTCCACCAATCAGATAAAGTTCATACCTGTTGACCATCAGAATTATGAATACTAATTTCCCCATCCCTTTTACAGAAAAGTGACCAGTTTCCAACTACCAATCGTGTAGCCC
The DNA here is from genome assembly GCA_963932185.1 of Troglohyphantes excavatus. Taxonomy (NCBI): domain Eukaryota; kingdom Metazoa; phylum Arthropoda; class Arachnida; order Araneae; family Linyphiidae; genus Troglohyphantes; species Troglohyphantes excavatus. The sequence goes on along the minus strand of OZ010672.1, from coordinate 44,400,016 downwards.
CAGGTGCAGATAAAATGGGTTGACTTTGAGATCCTGCTTTAACCTGACTCCTAGCACGTTGCAGCTTTTCCAAAAATTCTCCTCGATTTTCTATGAAAAAATATAAAGACATAAACAGCAGAACTTGTTATACTAGCTTTACACTTAAAATGTACAGAGACGGAATTGAAATATTTTGTTAGCAATGACTTGTTTGGTAGTGAATCATATTAACAGAACACAACTACCATTGTATTTTACTAATATGATCATGATATTTTCAAAATTCAAAAAATTATAATTTAGAATACAGATTCAGCAAATGCAACAAATATTATTTCATAATACCTGAACTATCAGATCCAGTTTCGGGACTGCCACTTGAGTACATAGTTGCTAATTTTCCATCAAGAATAAACCTAAACCATCCATTACTACCATTTGAAAGTTCTAAAGCTGCAGCATCACTCCATAAATATAAGCAGTCACGACCACGTACTATACTCCAGTCTCTCCAATGATACGGCTTTCCAGGTAATATTTCTTTTGCATCTTCCATTAAAATGTCATCATCCTTTGGAAAATTAGAAAATTAGGTGCAGAAATTATAAAGGTTGCATTACATAAACTATGAAAGTAGTATTTAAAATTATAATAAATAAATTAAAGTTTATTCTGCAAACTTTCAGTTGATGGCAACTTTAGCCAAAATGCTAACTTGGGAAATATTTCTTGGCTTTTGAAATTGAATCATACTTAGGTTTTGTGCCAAAAGAACGAAGGGACAAGCTATTATATCTGTCTGTGTTATTACCTTCCTGATAAAAAAGAATACATATATAAAATTTACATTAATTATATATTTGAAAAGGTCAAATATACAAAAAGTCAAAGATTAATAAAATAAAAATGGTTAATCAGAATTTGTGAAAAGAAAACAATAAATTTATAATTACCCCATCTTCCTTTATCTTCTTAGTTTCATCATCACTATCACTGGGACCAGCTAATGCCAAGACTTTTGTAAATACACCAAGACGAGCAAAATGATCTAAATATATTTCTCTTGCTTTTAACATAAGATCATTAATTATATTTAATGTTTGTAATAACACATCTTCTTCTTCCTGCAAATATAATATTTATTGTTCAGTATTGTTATATTCAAAAAGGGCAATGTGAAATGATATGTATGTTCATCTGAATTCAAATGAATTCTATATACCATGCATCACAATTTTTCTTTTATTGGTTCCTCCACAACAATAAATAAAAATAATGTATTGTTAAACCAAATAGATTTAAAGTGCATCTATTGCATATAATAATTATAAACTTGAAGTTCCCTCTAAATATTTCACATAATTTGATTCCAAAATCATTGGATATAAGTTTTTTTTATGTTAAACACAACAGCATCTGGTAACCAACATAGTGAAATTTGGTTACAAATATACTTTATTAGGCAATATACGGGGATAAAAATAATTTTAAAAAATACGAACATAAATAATTTTATTTCATTTATTGCGAAATCAATATTTTAAAACATTTGTTTTAGTTTTTTATGTGTAGAGTACTTGCACACCAGATAAACTAAGAATAATTAAAACTGTGAGATTACACAAGTGACAATAAGCATTGTCTGTTGTAATTACTTTATCAACCCTAGTAGCATTCATTACATTGCAAATTTGACAGGACGTATTTTGAAGACATCCTTTTATTGCATTTATAAAATAACATATAGCATTATAACAACAGATATACCAATACTTTTTAAAACCTAATATCTTTTTTTAACAATTGTTACTTTTTAAAATGTTCAATATATTTTAGCTGCTGGAAGGACGTCCCTCATTATAACTAATTTGATTTTTCTCCATAAAATGTCCACTGTTAATTTGATTTGACTTAAATGGCACACACAAGCATGTGTGCAGACACATACATATAAAGTTATTACAAGGTTGTAAAAAATTCGGAATTATGATTACATTTTTATATTAGATTAAACCATTTTTCAATATGTAGAAATTATGACTAAATCCAGGATAGGATGATACCCAATTTGTAACAATGCATAAAAGTTAGAATCATGACAAAACCAAATTGCAAAGCTTACAACAAACTGGATACTTTGTTACAATATTATGTTCTAATGAAGATATGGCAAGTGCCTTAAAGAATGTATTTTTAAAAAGCTGATTTTAACTTTTAGGTAAAACATTATTTGGAATCAACTAAAATTACATGAAACAGTAATAGTAATTCATTCAAATTGAAAAAAAAAATTTATAACTATATTCGACTAAGTGCATATTATTATAAGGTTAGACACATCTATCGAGTCCTTTTTTTTATACTGGTTTTCTTATTATATAATATAATTATTATATTCTTAGATCAAAATTTAATCATATGAAAGATATAGTGAATACACAAGGTATGCATTGAATATATTACAAAGAATGCATGATTGATTCATCAGTATAATGACATTTTTTTACAACTAGAAAATATTCACCCCGTGACAACATTGCATATCTACAAGAAATATATAAAAAATAGTATTACACTTGCCTCACTGTCCAACACACTAGATATCACTTCAGTCAAGACAGTTGCAAAATTTTTGTTCCCCACATCCGAGTGAGAGAACTCCACTAACAAATTTGGACTAATATAATGAATCATTTTCCTAATGAGATTTAAACTTGCTTTCCTGAAATAAAATATGTTATTTTTTTTATTCTAATATGGAAGTCACAAAAATTATAATGCATTTACATTTATCAATGAGTATTAGTATTGCAGGATACAAAAATATCTAATGCATTCTTATCAAACATACCAATTTTGGTAAAAAACAAAAAAATAAAAATTCCCCAAAACAGGAATATGTTAATATTAGACTACTGGTCAAAGAAGAAAGGGTACTGTTCTATGGTTTTTAGAATAAAGAACTTTGAGTGTTGTTGATAGCATTTAAAACATAAGATTTTAAATTCCACTTAAAACCAATAGATTCTTTAAATGCCATAAAATAAGTGTATTTTTAAATTTTAAAAAATTGGGTGCATTAGATTGGTAAAAACTGGAGATAACAGAATAAGAGATTTTACAAATGAAATATAAAATTTAAACTCTTAGTGAAAACCAATGTACTTTGGAATTTCCTTGGCCACTTAGAGAGTTAACGTCAAAAACTGCTATCTAAAAACTGCACAAGAGAAAAACTGAATAAGTTTTTTCCTGATTTTTTGGATACTTAGAATTTTTTTTAATAATTTTTATAACTATAATAAGTTTTAAGTTGGAGATTTTTTTTATAAAATATTTAAAGCCACACTACAGAAAAAACAAATTATTATTAAGTTTTCTCCTTTATTCCTAACTATAAACTGTCCTATTAAAGAAATTATAGTTATTGCCTTAAGCTTAAACTTTAAATTAAAGCTACGAGATGTCACGTCAAAACTGGTTTGAAGATCAGTGATGCAGGCATCCCTTATTAAAATACAGTTTGTTTATTGCAAAGCTTACAAAAACACATTTTGAATGTATGAAATATGGTATACATGTAATTATCCAAAAAATGTACCTTCTTAGGTTACTGGATGTTTAAGTTATATAAAAGTGGTAAAATGACACTGTTTTGATATTTTATTTTACAAAATTATTTGACTGATCTAATTTCTTCATGGTAGTCCAATTATTATTTTATGTTTAATTAACAGAATGGTGGTATCCAGTATACCTATGTTACATGTGATGTTACATATGATATAAATACAAAAACATTTTGAATTTATCAAATAATAATCAGACAATAAATAATCGTGGAATCTTTGATTTGCCAAAATTGCAATAAAAGAGAATTTCAGAACTAATGAAAATATGATCTTTTATCTGTATTTACCACTGAGTAATCATGAGAGGTAAAACCATAAAGAAAATTAATATAACTTTTAATTGGATTATGATAAGAGTTTGAGAGAATAATATCTTGACAAAATCTTAAGCCAAATTATACATACCTTACAGAGCGTATCATAGACCTTTGGTACAACTTGCAAAATACAGGAAGCAACTGTTTTAAATAAAGAGGTGCCATTTCAGGATCCCCTTTTGGCTCACTGTCATAATCAAGTTCAATTTGCTTTTTCTCGCCTAATTTTGCACTTTCCGAGACAGGACACATCCATTCCCCTAAAAAATTATAAATAGCTACATAAAATGAGATAAAAATATGACTCGAACAATGATAATTGTTAATGCTCTTCAAAACTAATTTTCTCAATAATTAGATTCTTATAGTAAATGTAAAATGACAATTAGTAAATAAAATTAAACAACATCTATGGCACAAAATAAGTCGTAAGAACTTACACAATATTGAAATTATCTTGGTGATATTAAATAAAATATTTAAAAAATGCAATCTTGAATACTAATGTTTGAAATTGAGAAAATAAACAATTTTTTTCAAATTTCTCTTAAAGTAATATACAGAATGTAATGAAATTTAGTACAATTACATAATATTATAAGATCACAATTTGTACCATACAACAGCAAAGGTAGCTCTCATTATTTGAGTTATGCTCATGATCATATTTTCTTTTTAAAAATTATGTTTCAGGAAATAGTTTTTTTAAAAAAATAGTAAGAATAAGAGAAATTTTATATACTTAAAAATTAAAGCTGATGCTTTTATTAAACTAAAATATTTTGTAATATAAGCAATGAGTGACATTAATATGTTAACATTACAAGCCATTGTATGAAATTCATGTAAACTTTTTTATATTGTTAAGAGTAAACATAATTTTAATATAAAATGTAGTTTTATACTATTTTAACATTGTGAAAAAGTGTGTGTACCAACCAGGAGATTGGAGAATAGCTGCCACCTCTCTGTGGCCTTCGTCATTTCGTTCTCTCGCTTTATCCAAAGGTGTTTTTCCATCTTCATCCCTTAAATCTGGATTTGCACCATGCCTTAGGAGAACCTATATAAAATGTTAACATTAGATAGAATTCTCAAAAGATTTATTTAGAGTGAATAATGCAGCCAAACAATTTTATACAATAGTGTCCTTAAGATTTTCAAAATGGGTGCCAATAGAGAATATATACATTAATGTATTATACAGACACGATCCATTCAAAAGCTCATTTTGCTTCTAAATAAGTGAAAAAATGCTATTTCTATCTATAGCCACTTCATAAATTAAAATATAAAAAGCCAAAACCAACTGTTCGGAAGGGCATAATAAACCCCAAACAACTGCTCCAGGATGTACTGTTATCTGGTGGTCCCCAAATCAACTATTCATCTGACCATGGTCCAAAAATATGAGGCAGTGTGTAAACCGTCACCAATAGTCTACTGTGCAAAACTAGTAGGATGTTAATTCAATCAAACCAAAATCGACAGCTCAAAGGGACGAAAACTTAGAAGGGTTTCTATTATAAGACCAGAGGGACTCGATCCATCTAGCTAGAAAAAAAAAGATGTTGCAGGACGAAACTTGCCTACAAGGGCGATTAAAAAGTGCTTTTGGGACTCTACTTACAGTCAGAACCACGAAACATGCAACGTTTTTAATCATCCGGCATTTAATTATCAAAAGTATTGATTGATTGAATGTGTTAAAAAAAATTGTGATTGACAAAAAGTCTTCATTTAAATTAAAGGTCTGTGGCGGCTGAGAAGTTACAGTATCAAGCTCATAATCTGAGAATTGTGTCAATAGCCAATTGTGTAAGAATAGTGAGACTTTAATTTGACTAACCAATCAATCATCAGTCAAATATGATAACCAAAATTATAGAACAAAGTAAGGACCAACAAAATAAGTGATTTGATCGCATTTTTTTGGTCTTAAGTAGAAATATCATGTAACCGAACACAGGCGAAAAGGGTTTTACATGAGACGTCATTTCAGCAGATTATAGGAAAGGGAGAGGCAATGAACAAAAGCTTCGCAAACAGAAGGTAAATAAGATGTTCTGTATGACATTGCTGGGCTCCAATTGCTTTATTTTCAAGATTTTACATATAAAGGAGCTTAATTTTCTATCAAACAGCTACTACAAAATTTATGTCATTCATAAAAAAAGTTTATGTCAATTGCGCTATTAGATACAAAGTTATAGTGTCGAAATTTCACACCCTAAAAACATAAAATGAGTTTTATATCAAAATTAAGAGCTTCAAGAATTTCATCTCATACTTTGCCTAAATAGCATTAGTAGGCATTTTATAGAACGCCTATGCAAAGAATACACTAGATTAACAAATTTGTTTATTTCATACTTTACATGAAAACGTAAGGCATTCTATAGAATGCCTGGATTTCATACTTTGCCGGTAACATATATAATTAATCCAGAAATCTGTGCATAGACTTTTTGTCAACATTCATGTTTTATAAAGCATTTTGCATGAAATTGTATAATGTAGATATCTAGAATGACATTGACATATATATAAAAATGCAATTTGCAAAATTAAAATGCTTCCAAATAAGATTTTCTATTAGTACAAAATACTGTACATTATAACAATACTTTAGAATAGTTCAATACAAATGAATGCTGATATTTAAATAAGATACAAACCTTTGCTACTCCTGGCCTCCCAAAACAAGCTGCATAATGCAAAGATGATGATCTTTGACCTTTATTGACATCTGCTCCACGTTCACATAAAAATTCAACCATTTCTTGTGTACCAAAAGCTGATGCCCAATTCAGTAATGTTTGGCCAACGTCATCCATAAAATTAACTTCAATACCTATAAATAGAAAACTTGCAGGCTTTAAAATTTCCTTTTAAAAAATACAAATAGTTAACATTTTAGGACTGCTTAACAACTTATGATTTAATTACCAATTTAAAAGCAGCTAGATTTTTTTTAAGTGACTTAGAAACAAGTGAATATTTTTAGAAAGTTTATAACAAGAAGGCTCTCCTATTAAACAAGAAATCTTTTAATAATTTATAAATAATACCTTTTTACCTTCAAAACATTATCCTCAATTGCTAAAATACTTCACAATCTTAATTTCAGTGTCTTCTCTCCATTAATAAATTAAAACTCACCCAGATCAAAGACTAAACTTACACTCTAAATAATTGGGGAAATTAAAATATTCTTTGGCAACAAAGCAGTATTTTCCACATTGGCCAATCAAAAAGCTTTTAATATTTAGATTAAAAAAACACAATACCCATGCATGAACAAAAATTAATAACCCATCCATTGCCAAAAATTTTGAAAATAAGATTTTACATTCTTTTAATTTCATTTGTGTAAAATTAATGTTTTTATTTTACTTACACAGTATGTGTGTGTTTTAAGATCCTTTTTTTCTAAATAGAATGTTACTATGATTTTTTTCAGAATAGCTTCATATCTTCCTCGGATAATGAAGTTGACATTTTTTTTTAAGTTTTAGAATACTCAAATAGAAGTAAATCAAGTATTAGCTAGTTGCCACAGTCTTCACAACCAGAATTAAATGCAAACATAAGTAATATACACTCATGTCCAAAATGTAACATGACAGCCATTTCTGGAGATATTTTCATGATGCCTAGCCACAATAGAGTGAAACTTAGTAAACATGTATACTACAATTTATACAATTTAAAAAAAGAGAGAAACAATATAATACTTTAAATTTGAAATAGTAATGTGTGGAACAAACAGTCCACCCAGATGACCATATAGCTAAAAGCAAATAAAATAATGTTCTAAACTTGAATAAGGAACGTGACTAATTGAAGAGCTGAGTAGATGAACATGTAAATTGAAAATTTAGAGATTTGGAGAAAAACAAATTTAAGTTTATAAGATAAAAACTGAAAGCCATTTTATTTGAAGACTTAGCAAAATAAAGAACATTCTATATTTACATCAGACTATAATATGTGTTTTCTTACAGAAATGTCTATTTCTAAAAATTGTCACTTAACATGTTCTTTGTCTCAGCTCTTACAGCAATGCAAGCCTTCGCACAATTCTTCACACTCTCAATTTAAGGTATTAATGTGGTACTAAGTTGTTTTAGGTTAAAAAATGCTTAGGTTAAAAAATGCTTAACAATAGGGGAGGGGCAGTACTGATTCAATTTGTTCTTATACCAGAATATTCCGCCATGGTCACCAGTTTTTCTAGAAAGGCACAATATTTTTCAACTACAATAATTACTTTATTTTTGAATATGTTTTTAATTTAATTGATTTAGTATCAATTAAAAGCTGCCTTTTTAAAAATAAACAAGATTTTTTTTAATTATTAAATGTCCTTATAATTTAATTTAAATTATTATGAAGGCAAAATAACTTGACAATTTTTGTAATGTCTTCAACTACAGCATTTCCATTCTATCCAACAAACACCATTCAATTATGTAATAAATTTTTAGGGATCCTTATTAATTTAACTATTTTATAGACAAAGCTTTTCAAAAACAGCTCAATGAGAAGACTTTATAATTGCTGTAGTATTTTTATAAGTTGAAATAATTGTTATTTTATTGAGAAAATAAAGGATAAGCAAATCCTATTAGTTGGAATGTGGATGTAGCTATTCTTGTTTCTTGATAAAAAAAATGGTTTAGCAAAACCATTTTTAACAATTTAATAAAAATTTTCAAACACAGTTAAACCTCTCATCTAGTTGCAATCCATTTGTGTGGAATCAGAAATAAGAAGACTTAGATTTCAAGTCGATTTTTTTTTTCAATTTTAATTACTTTACAAACATTATATTTACATTAAGTTTTATTATATCTTCATGATTATTTATTAAAGTATTAAGTTCTCACCTCCAGAATCTATGGCATCTATTAAAGCATCAGTATCTTTACTACGAATGCAATCAATCAGCTGTCGATGAGTTCTTTCTCCAGCAGTATCAACACGACGTAGACTAGGTATTCTAGCAGGAGGCACCCCTCCTTGAGAAGACTTAGGCAATGCTTTTCTTCCTTCAAATAATAGCACCAAAAGTAGATCTACCAAACGCATTGTATCTAAAACACACCTAGAAAACATAATTTTATACATATATAAAAATTCATAAGCAATGTAAGAGATAGGATGGATATAATTGGATACAGTAGAGTGTGAAAAACATTTTAATTAACTTCAAAAAATCCTCCTACCTTTCATCACCTTGAACAGCTGATTCTATTGCAGCAGGAAGATCAGACCGATGTAGATCCTACAAAGTTTAAATATATCCATGTATAAATTTCTTTTAGCTTTATATATAAAATAAATTACTCTAATTCCTATTTTTAAGATAATAAAATAGTAATCTTACATAAGTTATGCTGGGAGATCCTCGAAATAGAGTAGACAGTAAACTAATTGTTGTTGATATGCTAGATGATGTTTTAACTTCTGGAGATCCAGGAGAGGATGACGAGTTATTGACAGAAGCAGGTAACGTAACACTATTTAATTTCACTAATAGTCTATTTACAAGTCCATGCTCAGCTAAAGGGGCAGGGTCAATACCTCTGCGAGTAAACCTATCAGCTAATGAAGCGAAACATCTTAAAGCACCATCAGACACCTGTAAAAATTACATTTTAGGTTAATAAAACATTGCGGCTATAAGAGAAGATTTTTCATACTTAGTGCATATTACAAATATGAAAGTTTCAGATTCTTATAAAAATACAACGCAAAATTTCTTTAATATTATAGAAATACTGCCTGGAAAAAAATATCACATTACTCTGTATTTTATGAGCACTTTAAAAAATAAACACTGAAAACTAGAAAACTACTTAGTTAGGGCAAAAGATAAAATTATTTTTATTTTAAGAAGCTACCTTCAATTCTTGCCTACTGTTACATGAAAAAAAATATTGTAACAAACTACATATTCAAGCTGATTTGTGTGAAAATATCAAGCTTGCAGCTAAATTTTGACAAGATTATGAACCAAAATGAAAGATTTTACTCACACATGCAGTCCGAAAATCAGCGCAGTAACTAACTGAAGTGACTATTACAATGTTTTCATGCATTTAAATGAGTGTTAAATGTGCAAGTAAGGGACAAAAATTAATTAAACTTCTATTTGGTGGTGTATATTTTCTATGTATTTGTTGGGTAAATTGAGAGTCCATATTCAGAGTAAAAGCTGCCAAAATTAAAAGATATTATAAAATTAATTTCAGAATTATCTTCATGTCATTTTCATGTTTAAACAAAATTTAAATGTATACATGCAAAGATAGGGGGAGGGGGGGGGGACTTCCACGAGCATAGATGAAAAGAGGGGTTCCGGGTCCCATATTAATTTTAGATGGGGGTCAGTGAATTAATGCTAAGTGGGAAACGCTGATCTGGATTATAATTTTTTTTGAGAGTTTAACATTGAAGCAATGTTTTCTAATATTTAATACAAACAGAGTTTCAACAATCATTTATGATGATGAATATATTATCAGTGGCTAGCTACTCAAAATTATGAGGGGGCTCAACTATTTCCATTCCTAGAATATTTACTAATAATTAAATAAATGCTAATTAGCAATTATGCTAATTAGTAGATAATTAGCAATTAGTTGTTAATTATAAAAGAAAATTCCTTACTGAAGACATTGCATAAATTTCTTAAGACATTAACAATTTTTGGTAGAAAATTTTGACTAGGGGGGGGGGGGAGGTGCCTGAGTTCTCCTCCCCTTTCCTATGCATATGTATATCATACAAAAACAATATTTTATACAATTCAATTTTGTATATACGCTAGTTATATATACTTACATGCGTATCATCATGTTTAAACAACACAGAGAGAGCTTCGACGCAACTTGGAAGGCTAGCATCATGTGGTTCCATTTTCCCACAAAGTCTAGATACAACAGCCATAGCAGAATGTAAAGTATCCTTATGAACTAATGAACCAATATCACGAATAAATGATAAAACACAATTCAAACCACTTGCATCAAAAACAGCTCCTGCTTCCCTAGTACATATAAGCTCTAAAACCTGAAAAATACAAGTTAGTATGATCATATCATTATAAATAAGTTCAAATTTTTATATCAACAGGACATGTAAATAGATAAGATATTAAATAAAGTTTTACATATTTTATTAATTTGGAATAATGTTTTAGGAAATGTGTGCATTTAATATTGACAAGGTTTACAAAACAGAAAATAAAATAAACCACCAAAAACTTAATTTGTTAAGCATGTAGGCTAAAAGTAACTTTAGAAATTATTATACATTCATATTTGAAAAATAATACAAATGCTTTAAAAAAACGAACATAAGCTAAATAACCCATAGTTAAACATTTTATGAACAGGTTGTCTGCCAAGTGGTGTAATTCCAAAAAAATCCAAAATTGAACAAACACCATTTAGCATTTCTAGGCAGCTAAATCTATCAATTGATCAAAAGTTGTAGGTCCTAGTTCAATAGGTTGTCCAACAATGAGCACCACTTAGCAGCCCATATGCTACTTTAAAAAATAAATCACAATTAAAGAAAAAAAAACTATAATTGCCTTGATGCATTGCTCAGCTAAATCTTTGCTTGCTCTTGAAGAAACATCTGCCACAACCAAACGGTTGCAAATTGCCTTAATAGCTCCATCAACAGCAACAATACGTCTAGTGCATTCTGCTGAAACATCTAAGTAATATGTGATTGCTCGAGCTGTAACTTCAAGCACATTATCTGGAGCACACTCGTCTAAAAAAATGCGACAGAGAGCAGGGAGAAATGTTCTTGGAGGGCAACTGAAAAGATTAAAAACTTATATTAGAATATTGTAAAATATGATTATTTCTATATATAGAACAGAAGTACACAATTTTAGATACTACTATTCTTTATTTTAATAAACAAGCTTCTACAGAATCTACTTATCAAGTACACATTTTTATTTTTCTCATTATAGACAAATACAATAGTCTGTCACTTTCTACACATTTTAATTGATGCACAACAAGATTGAATACATACTGTATTTCAATTATTATAGCATCTGTTTCAAATAGTGGAAATGTTGTGTAATACCATTTCTATGCAAATAACAAGGCATAAATTTGTATTGGGCTCATGGGTCAGTGCTTCCCCCCCCCCCCCCCCCCCAAACATTTTGGAAAAATAATTCAACTTCAATTAAGTGTATGCTTAAAGTTAAAGTCATGAACCCCTCTACTAATTTTGAAAACTTTATGCCTATGTCAGTGTTCATTTCATTCTAGGCGTTTATTGAAGGGCGGCCCGTTCTTTTCACTTTCTGTTAGTGCCCTCATGACCTTTTTTTTTCCAAACTGCCGCCCTTTCTCGGATTAAATGCGGTCCCTTTTACTTTTTTAAGTCAAGCACAAGCGCCCTTGCTGCCCTATCTGTTTTTAAAAAAGATATTGATTTCAAATTTTTAAGTGCAAATCGAAATTAAGTTAGTTATGATGACAGAAGAAAAACAAACTACTTTTTAGCTAAGCGTGTTGAGCAATCGCGGTGATACGGGGGTAATTTCAAGCACGGTGCATTCCATAAATCCTATTTGTTGGCTATGCCCGCATGTGAAATACTAGGGTTTTTTGATTTAAGTATTTTTTTCATGAGTTTTGTACAGGGAATGATTAGGTAACTTTTATTTAGTTGCTTTTATATGGTTGCGAAATAACGTCAATTTTCATTAAGCTTGCGACGCGATGAGTGAGCAAGGATGTGGCGACCTTGGATTTGGAAAATCGGCGACGGGCGCGATTCAGTAGCTCAAATTCGACCTACATACCCTACCAATCTTTATATTTTAAACAATTTTATAACCTAGAATAGTAAGGAGACATAAAGAGCTAAATTAATGCTATGTAAATGTAATTTTTTTAGCATTACATCGATCTCCGAAACTGCTAAAATTCCGATTAAAAAAAGTCTAAATCCGCGGTGGCGATACAGCAAATTTTTTCGATCCCACGTTTAAAAAGTTATTTGTACATGTGAAAATTTCCCCCAAACCTCATTAAGACTTATTTGCACCCCTTGTGAGGACATATGACATCGACGAATTTAACGTGCCACTGTCACAGCGGATTATTTATGATGCGCGAAAGGAACGAATCTGACAACCAGACCTTTGATTACCAGATCATTACACACATGCTGTGAATCGAACCCACGTCCTTCTGCTGCTGAGGAGTCTGACTTTGAAAGAATCACAGTAAACGGAAAGGAAGGTTAGTAGGACCGTCACACAAAATGTTTTTTTTTCTTTTTTTAGAAACAAGAAATTTTCCAACTTAACGATTCGAAATTCCCAAATTAACGGCGTCAGGTGCCCCGCTCAGGTGTTGTCCTCGTTACCTGACTATGGTTCAAAAATACGAGGCATTGTTTCCGGGACTTTTCTTCGAGATGGGGCCCGAAACGTCGCCAATAGCTCAATATGCAGTTCTAGAGTGAAGTTAATTAACCAAACTTAATGATTCGAAATTCCCAACATAGCAGTGCTAAAAATTCCTAGTTCTAACTTTTCGACATTTTTCAACTTTTTTTATAGATTAGGTAATATTAAACAGTTCTCTTGAAAGTATTGATTTGTTGCACGTATGTTTAAATGCAGTGTCCGTTCAAAGGTATAAATTAAGTTTAATCTTACAAGTTGGGCAATTTCTAATCTTCCCTCGCTCACAGTTGCTAATAATATTAATTTTCTTCAGGCATAAATTTTCCCAAATCAGAGATTTTTAAAACTCAAAATTCCCAACTTTTAAGATTTCCAGAATATTAGGGAGGATCGTGTTAAGTCTATCTAAAAACTTATGATATTTTTACAAAAAAGCATTATTACGTGAATACGTCTTTAAAATCGATAAAAGGCACATCGTCGCATAGGGGATAAATGACATACCATTGTGTAGAGGAAGGTGGCCGCGCCGACCAGATTGGCAATTAATCCATTCTTCCTTCTGACCTTTGAAACGCCGACCCAATCTTTTTTTTGTAAATATAAAATCATGTTTTTTTTTATAAATTATTAATCGCAGGAACAGTATATTAAATGTCACCCCACTTCCCAATAATTTGCACACAAAAAAGTGCACGAGGTCAAATAATCACTGAATATTTAACCTGCACCAACACCTTCTGCCCGATTCTATAAAAATCATCTTTGAGTTCTTCTAGATAGCTCGCTACTGTATAAATATTTTTAAAAACAGTTTAAGAAACCATTTAACATGATACCGTTTTAGCATCATAATTATACTTATAAACAAAATATTAATAATTTAATTATTTTAATCGTACTTTATTTAGATAGCGTTGCAATTAAATGCAATACTATATTACAATGCATTTTAATTTTAAAGCAAATTGTTTAAAAAGCGCTATTATAAAAGCTTAAAATTCTTTGAGAGCTGTCAGCAAGATTCTTGTCAAGAAGAAATTAATATTCTAACCTAAAAGCTGTTTTAAAAAACTCAATTGTAATTCGATTATCTATAGAATGCATATTTTTTTTAATTTTGTATTTGAATTTTCATTATTTATAATTCAAATTATAAAAAAAAATACACAATAATTTATTCTCTCAAACTAAGAAACTCTGAATTTGTATTTTATCATTTAATTGGAAGTTAAAAATCTTTCTTCAAGGTGGCCAGGAAAATAATTTTTTCTATAATAGCATTTTTTTTTTTTTTTAAGAATTCTACCAAACAGATCACAGTAATTTTTCCCTTTATTTCACTTTTTATTATTTTGTTAGGATATTTCGTTTCTGGATAAATAACTTTAGACTTCCAAATAACACAATTTCTAAAATTTGCTGCCAGAGCGTTAGCAAGGTTTCTGTTTTAACTCGGCCTTTCGGCACTAAATCTGTTTGTAAATTTGTTTGTTACGCAATTACGACAAAACGTGTTGTTTGATTTTATTTAAATTTGGCATGAAAGTTCTTTGAAGTCATTAAAAACGACGTATATGTTTTGTTTATTTGGTCACGAGGTTTATTGTTCCCAGAACTACTAGTTATAGTAATTTAATTATTTTGTTACTATTTGGAACTGGAATTAAATTAAACAAAGTAAATAAAATAAACCTTGTTTAATTACGATTTAACGTTTTAATTTGAAAAAAACATGTACAAAATTATTAAATTAGATGCTTTATTAATTTGTAAGTATAAAAATATTAAATAATTATCAATAAGTACAGATAATTACGATAACTTACTTAATTGGTGTTAGTTATAATAAATAACAATAAAACAACACAAAAAGTAATCTTTATTGCGATTTTATTGGAATAAAACAAATTTTCTCAATTTATAAATAGTGCAAATAATAATGTTCTTATGGAACACTTCGTTTTAAATTATAATATAAATGCTTTTACATAACATGCCATTTAGCGTTTTAGTAACTTTTCAGAAACATCGTAAAAGGAAATGTGATGTTATTAATGATTTGTGAAATTTCCTTTTAAAAAAATCCTGATCTAACGTCTAAACTAGTTAAACACTATAATCCAATTATTACGTAAAATAGTTCGCCAACCGTATTAGAAATATAGTTGAAACAGCATCAAACAAAAGCTAGCGATAAAAATCGCCATACTGGAAGCCAAAATGCCTAACACAATCGGGTTTGTCGCCGTATTGGTTACTTTTACCGCTTGCTTTTGATGCTGTTTCAACTACATTTTGACTACGGTTGGCGAGCTATTTTACATAATAGTAATTGGATTATAGTATTTAACGAGTTTAGACGTTAGATCAGGATTTTTTCCTTTACGGTCTCAAATTTCCTTTTAAGGGTGTTTCTGAAAAGTTACTAAAATGCTAAATTACATTTTACGTAAAAGCACTTATATTATAATTGAAAACGAAGAGTTTTATAAAAACACAATTATTTACATTAATAATATAGTAAACAAATTTGTTTTATTCCGATAAAATTGCATTAAGGATTATTTATTGATTATAAACTTAGACCAACTAAATAAGTTATTGTAACTATTTGTGAATTCGCTTATTGATTGTTATTTAATAATTCTTATACAATTACTAATTAATTAAGCATATAATTTCATAGTATTTTTTGTATATTTTCAAATTAAAACGTTAAATCACAACATTTTAATATTTGTTATTTATTTATTTATTACTTGTTTAATAAATCATAATTCGGTTTATTTTATTTTATTTATTTACAGTACAAAATAATAACTAAATTACTGTAAGTTGTAGTTCTGGGAACAGTAGACCTCGTGACCAAATAAAAAAAAAACATACGTCGTTTTTAATGACTTCAAGGCCAAATTTAAAGAAAATCGAATAATGCGTTTGGTCGTAACTGCGTAACAAACAAATTTACAAACAGGCGAAGTGACGAAAAGTAGAGTTAAAACAATTATAATAATTTTTAACCTTGAATTATAATAAACCTTGCTAACGTTCGGACAACAAATTTTAGAAATTAGGTTATTTGGATGTCTAAAGTTATTTATCCAGAAATTAACTGTTCATGACAAAATATTAAAAAGTTAAAAAGAAAAATTAGCCTCATCTGTTTGACAGAATTTTATTAAAAAAAATTGCTAATACAGAAAAAAATATTTTTCTGGTCATTTTAAAGAAAGATTTTTAACTTCTAATTCAATGATAAAATACATATTCAGACAACGTCTTAGTTTGAGAAAGTTTGAGGAATAATGGGTTAATTGCCAAACTGGTCGACGCGGCCACCTTCCTTTACACTATGGTATGTCATTTATCCTTGATGCGGCGATGTACCTTTTACCGATTTAAATAGATTGTTTAATTTTATTATTTATTTGTTTGTCATATAATTATTAAATCATTGACAATTACTAATTAACAACTAATTGATAATTAATTACTAATAATAAATTAATTAATAAACACTTAATTCATTTAAATAACTTAACCATTCTCCGTAATTAAAAAAAATATTTTTCCGCAAAAACGTAGGACTGTAGGATTGATTGTCTTGGTGTCACAATCGTATCTCAACCCACGTGACATTTGCTGAACAACGGAGTTAAAGTAAAGAGGCCTTTCTGAGATCTATCGGAATTCAGTTGGCGCCATAAAAGATAATTGTAGGTTGATTGTACATGTGTAAAGGATTACTTTTCTTAACACTTGAAATGGGGCAGTGGTTGAGCCGGAAGTCACAATGCATAAATCCAAAAAATTGCTTACTTTGAAGGAAAGTATTTTCCAAGAAAGGATTGTGAATGACTTCTGTTAAAAAATTAATGCCCCTAATTGTGATCCTCTTCGCTCCCTCACAATGCCGGTGGAATTTTCCTTCCCGTTTTTTGAAAGAGCCCATCCTTATAATCAATTTTCGCTTCAGATAAATAGTGAACTTTTTATCCGTTTGGCAGAATATTTGCGATCTTCGTCAAATGGGGATATCGCACGAAAATTGATATAGTTATTAACTCTAATTTCGTTTGAATCTACCGAATGGAACTTCCAGATGGCACTTTTTTTAAAGAATTTTTTCAGTCATAAAAACTTTAAAATTGTAGAAATTCACTAAACGCGATCTGCTGCTATCTCTTTTGAAAGACTTACAATTCTTTTGCATCTGATAAATAAATGTTTATACTTCACTACTTTCTATTTCATCATGATTTGATTTGCACTACATAACAAAATTGCATTATATTTTCCGAAAATATATTTAATTTACGAAATTGAAGTTTAGGACCTAGTCATTTGCAGCTATATAAATTGATTTTTGGAAGAAGCTTGTTTAATTTTGTTTGACTGGTATTAACGTTCTACTTGTTTTACTGCTCATATATTTTTTACATTTGAAACTTCTCCCCTTCCCCCTTTATGAAATTTGAGATTGTAAAACTTTTTTACAAGGAACTCTAGAAAATTTGAGGATTTCGAAATTTTCTCTTTGGGTAATTTTAGTTTTTTTTTTTTAGCCTGTACCATGTCTGTAATTCTAATATTTACCTACTGGGGGGTTCAACTGTGTACTTGGATCTTTTGATTTATACGCAAGTATAGTAAAGCAAGTATGGCACGAAGTTACGTTATAATGATATTACGGAATTTTCTTTATATAAATGGCCACCGAAGATCATTAAATTGAAAACAACAGCCAAGGACTGATGTTTTGATTGTATATTGTGTTAAAAGAAGATTATGAAATATTGACTCTTTGCAAGGTCTTAATTTAAGATAGGAAAAAGGATATTATTGTGCAATTTGAAATTTAGATTTGTTCTAACTCAACCAAAAGACATTTTAATTTTATTTAAAAAAAAACACTACTGTTAGGGATTTTTTTATATATAATGATTTTATGGTGCAGTTTCTTTGAATTTTTTTTCTTGTGAAATTTTAAACATTTCTAAAAAAAACACTAAAATATACAAACTTTAAGAAATTAGAAAATTCTGGCCTTTCTGAAAAAATCCAGTGAAAGGTAAGGAAAGTGCCCTTTCGGTCAACAAAAAGTGCCCTTTCACTCGATAGAAAGTGCAATTTACATAACAAAAAGTGCCCTTTTGGACAAATCCACCCTGCCCTTATTTAAAACTATGTGAACACTCAACTTTCAGAACAATTTCACTGCAGACTATTATTCTTATGAAATAATACCTTACAAATTCATATGCACGAACTTTCTAGGTTTAAATTGATATATTACACTTAGAGTTTGGTTAAAATTTTAATTTTTCTGACTTTTGTTTGTTTCTGATGATGTGCAATGTTTTTGAAGCGATGTGTGTGATATGTCACACTTCTCCGGTAACCCCCCTCCCCCCTTTTGTCAGAAAGTGTGTCACTGCTTTATGCACCCCCCCCCCCCGGTCATGCGTAACACCATTTGTAGACGGCCCCTTAGTATATTTAAAAAAAATAGCTTTTTTTATATTTGTTATTTCAATTTCACTTGTTCAGCGACCTTTTTAGTTTTACCCAATATAAGTAAAATATTTTAAAGAAATCTTGAAATGAAGTAAAGATTCTTGGAATGTTATCTAACAAATATGCCTAGTCCCACAAAATATTACAATAATGCCGGAGGGGGTGGGGGATGGAGGTATAACTACTACAGTATAAATTAGTTTGGATTCTATATTGCATTGAATATCCATTAGACATTCCTTAAACCCTTTAGATCGCAAATATATATTAAATATACCAAAGTTAAAAGTTTAGAATTAAAGAAAGTTAAAGTTTATTAATATACTAAAATTCGAATAAAAATCCAGTTCAGGAGCAACTGAGAACTTCTCAATTTTTTTTTCTGTCATCATGTCAGCCGATTTAGCAATAATATCATATCATTAGTATAAAACTTCTCAAAATTTGATTCTCATTGCGTAGTTAAAGGGTTAAATTTCTCTTGTTCGGGCAAAAAAAAAAAAAAAAAAAGCGTTTCCTATCAAGATACTTTCTTATCTCGGCAGCCGCAGATAACTAAACGTCGAAATAAAGTTCTGTTTTAAGCATAGCGAGGTCAAGATTCATGTTATTGTTTCCGGTTATTTTTGAATAAAAACGGAGAATGTCCATAAATAAATCCCCCAATTCGCATTTGAGGGAACGAAAGAACGCCACTGACGAACGACTTAATAATAAGGCAATGGCTGATCGTGGCAGGACTCTCTGCTATTTCAGTAGTTAGAGAATAAAAAAAATAGTTTTACTCGCTACAGGAAATCAAGCAGATGTCGAGCACTATCTCATGGGCTGCCCAAAACTGGAGGAAGCGGGGGAAAGTAAAATAAACAAGGGCTTTAGGATTTAAATATATCCAGCAAAGAGAAAGGCTTGATCGCCAAAGTTATAACTTCCTTCGAAAAAGGGTTTCTTTTAACGGTAATGTCAAGCTGCGTCGGTTTGGTTTGGTTTTGTTAATTAACGTCGCACTAGAGCTGCACAGTGGGCTATTGGCGACGGTTCAGGGTCAATCTCGAAGGAAAGACCCCACACATACACATTCACACACACATTCATACATGCACCTCGTTATTTTAGAACCATGGTCAGATGACGAGGAAACACCTGAACTGGCACCCAACGCCTTCAATAGACGTCGGGACTTTGGACCCCGATCAGATTTATCGTGCACCAGTCCCGTATACACGCCAGTATAATTTGTTGGATATTCTGGACGGCTTTCTAATATTTTTGTCAAGCTGCGTCGGAGCTCGTATTGTCCTTGTTATCTGACCATGGTTCAAAACTACGAGGCATTGTTCCCGGGTCTTTCCTTCGAGATATGCCCCGAACCGTCGCCAATAGCCCAATGTGCAGCTCTAGTGCGACGTTATTTAAACAAACCTAGCTGCGTCGGATAGTGCAGGTTCAAGGAAATAATACATATTTCGGTGAAGATTATTAGCGATAATACCCTAATATTATCACAGTTAAAGTGAAACATAATTAATACTCTAATAAAAATATGGTGAATTAGTAACGCAACACTACTTTGCCATGCCCAGTGGCGGATTTAACAGGCGGCAAATGGACAGTTGCCGCCTGGGCCCCCTTGTTTTGAACCCATTTGGGGGCCCCTCGACTCCCAAAATTAAAGACTTACAATCCTTTTGCATCTGATAAATAAATGTTTATACTTCACTACTTTCTATTTCATCATAATTTGATTTGCACTACATAACAAAATTGCATTATATTTTCCGAAAATATATTTAATTTACGAAATTGAAGTTTAGGACTAGTCATTTGCAGCTATAAAATTGATTTTTGGAAGAAGCTTGTTTAATTTTGTTTGACTGGTATTAACGTTCTAATTGTTTTACTGCTCATATATTTTTTAGTCCGGGAGGGAAATAATTGTTTCTGTTATATTTTAGCATATTTCAATAAACATTTCACTGTATGATTTTCTGTCCGGATTACCCTTACTCTTTCTCATATGAGCAGAAATGTGCTCCTTGTTCAACGTGCCCCGAGTCCACTTTTCTTTACAAGACCCGATTACCCAAAAACTACGTGCAGACAAAACATACACTTCAGATTTATGATAATTCTCCAAATCCTCCTACGACGCGGGGTCTTGATTCTTCTAAGGTGCCCCTTAGCAGAATAAGTGGGGAATTGCTCAAAGTTAAAAGTACAAACTGACATCTTGTAACGCAAATCGTTGAAAATATTTTATATAAAGCTCATATTGTCAGTGGCGTAGCCAGCATTGGGTTACTTTGGGTCAGAACCTCCCTCCCCATAGCCAGTTTAAAATAAAAATTATTTTTTTGAAAAATAACAAGTAAAAAAAAAACGAAGATTTTTTTTTTTTTATTTCTATAGAGAAATTATACATCGCACCTCCTGGTCTCCTGCTCCTTTCCCTTTTGACCCCTGAAGGGATGATTTTAAAGAGAACAGTGGTCAAACAACACCTTGAAGACAGAACATTCGACTTTTTTCGGGGGGGGGGGGGGACGATGGGATAGTAGGTCTGTATGATTTGACTTGGTTGTTTGTACATGTAAAGAAATTCACAATGCATCAAACCAGAAATTGCTTGCTTTAAAGTAAGGTATTTTTCCTGAAAAGACCCATTCATCCCCCTATGTGCTTTAAGAAAGGATTGTAAATGACTTCTGTAAAAAAAAAAACACCCTAATTGTGATCCCCTTCGTTTTCTCACAATGGCGGTAGAAATTTTTCCCCTTCTCAAAAATGAGTTTTCTGAGACGTTGTATGTCTCTCATTTGCCATTTGAATTTGAAAATCGCTCCAGTACTGCATGTGCTTTCTAAGCTTATCTGAATTACCATTTTCACGGTATGCCGTCATCAAAACATAAAGTATTGGAAGATTCAAGACAAAAGAAAGGAGCATCGTGAAAAAAATTTGCTGATATGTTTAAAGTATGTACTCCTTTTCTTATTCAAATATTTTTTGATTATTGAGATTATCTTTGAAAATACCCAAAACAAACTAATTTTTTATTCAATTACATTTACAAATTAGTTTTCTGTCACTCAGAGGTGTTACTTTTCACGCGGAAACGCGGTTTTCCGCTTTTTTTTAAATTTGGGTTTTGATCTTTCCCAAGATTTATGCACATTCGTTTGAAAATTTTTATGGGGGATTATTAAAAAGTTATATTCTACT
Organism: Troglohyphantes excavatus; assembly: GCA_963932185.1. Lineage (NCBI taxonomy): Eukaryota > Metazoa > Arthropoda > Arachnida > Araneae > Linyphiidae > Troglohyphantes > Troglohyphantes excavatus. Next base: position 44,377,880 of record OZ010672.1, on the reverse strand, counting down.
ATTATAAATACGAAGGACACATAATTGGAAAAGTTGGCTCTATTTAGGAAGGGTAGGGTCAACAGATTCTCGTTTAAATCTGTGTTCATAACCTTTTCTGGATTTTTTTTTCTGCGGCGCTGCATCGCGTGCTGATGATTAGGCAAGCATTTTCCCATTGTCTAGCTTCACAGATTCTACAAATCAACGTTTTTTTATAATAATATATTTCTTATTCAGTCATTTGATTTTTTACGAGCAACGCCAATTTCTGTTATGATTTTGCCGCAATGCGCCGTTTTGCTACGTCACGCAACCAATGAAACCTCCTCCCCCATGTCACGCCACAGTCATACATGATAAAATTAACAGGAAAATAATGATTATTATTCTGTTAATTTTAATTATATAATAAAGAATTATTTACATATTTAAAATTACTACTTAAAAATTATTATTATTAATTAAAATTACTAATTTAACATTGCTTCAATCCGGACCTCCCATCAATATCTAGCTACAGACTTAAATCCCAGTAATATGTCAGCCAGGTTTGTTAGTAATTTAAGTTAGGAAATGACTGAAGATTGACCTGCGAAAATTAAGCTTTTAATTTACATCTTATTTCTAATTTATATATATATTTAATTAAAATTATAAATTAAAATTTAAAACTACTGCTATGAAATAATATCATAAATTAAAATTTTAATTTAAAACTACCACTTAAATTAAAAAATATTATAAATTAAATTTACTAATTTAAAATTACTACTTAAAAATTATTATGATTAATTAAAATTATTAATTAAAATTGCTAATTTAAAATTATTAATTAAATTTTATTCAAATTATTAATTAAATTTTATTAAAACTATTAATTATTTTTTTTCTTCAAATTTTTAATTAAATTTTATTTAAATTATTAATTAAATTTAATTAAAATGATTAATTAAAATTACTAGTTAAAAATTGTTCAAATCAATTAATAAAAAAAATTGGTTTTGGTCGGACCAAAAATAATTTATGAACCCCCCCTCCCCTTCGGACAATCCTGGCTACGCCACTGCATATTGTATTTGTGTTGAACAGGGCCTAATTTACCATTAGGCACGTAAGGACTGGGTCTAGGGTCTCCCGAGATGGAGGTCTCACAACTTTCATTTAAGTACACATAAATTGTAGAAAAGTTGCCTAGGTTTTGAAACATTCGTTATTTACTGCAATTGCATAACTTTTCAGCAATTTTTCAAAAAAGTTGTAATTATAGTTTTTTAAAAGAATAATTGACATTTGCGTGATTTTTCATTCTTTGAAACTATTTTTTGCGACAGGGGCGTGTTAAATGAAATAAATCAACGTGCAAAAATAGATAAAAAAAGTTCAACTTTATTAATTTATTTTCAAATATTTCATTAAAGATTTCAGTTTAATTAGAGTAAATTTGACCGTCTTAACATTTTTGTGGTCCTATTAATGGACTTTGTGCGACTGTAATGAAATTGATTGTTTAAAAAAGAAACTATTATAGATATTTTGGGGTGGTCAGTAATATATCTAATATGCTGTGTAAAATAATTTCTCTTGAATAAATGAGACACTGTTGTAAATGTTCAGGCTGAACGTATTTTTTTTTTCAAAAAAGGAAAGTTTTCGTTCGTTTAAATAAAAAATTCGTCGAACAATTGTAATGAAAATTATTTCTATAGGTTATTCAATGCAATATAAACTGAATACAGTATCAAAAGAGTATATCAGATTGTATAACTTGGCTAGTTAAGTTCATAAAATTTTCAAATTGACATATTTTAATTTTATAATACAGTCAAACGCGAAATCGCTTATCAGTTGTTGCTGTTAAAACCAAAAAAGTATTTTTTTTACAATAAGTTATCCTTCCCCCTTACCGCGCATGAAAGACCCCCTGCTAAATATGTAACACGTAATATATAAACCCTCCCGCCTATGTATGAAACTGGGCCCCTCGAAGGCTTTGCCGCCTGGGCCTTTTTCCTTAAATCCGCCACTGGCCATGCCCGTGGAAGAAAGAGTAACTGTAAAAGCAAAGTTTTGAAGTAGAACATGTACAGCGTGACTGTTGGTACACAAGAGGGGGCGGGGCGTGCATAAAGCTGTGACAGGAGTAGGGATGAGATGATAATTGAGTAACAGTTAGAAAATATCATTATTTCAATTTCAAATAATTAAAAATATTATTTTTGAGAAATAACAGTTCTTTTCAAATCCTCAAAAATATAATTTTTCGAAATCGAACTAATTAGGTTCTTTAAACGATCAATAGATGGCGCTGTTTCGTTTTATCATATATTTAACTTGATATTCATCAAGGATTCCGTCTTTCACCTTGGATCAAATATCCCAAGCTGTGCGAATTTTATCATACAGTGTTGGATTTTTAGAAGCTGTGTGACTTTTAAAATACTGTTACGATCACTGATCTACGATCCTCTGCGATATAACTGTTTCATTTTGCATCGTTCTGAAGACTGTTGTATCGTTGTATTTTTTTTATCAAAATATTGTAATAACCATTTGAATCCAAGGACATTGTAGTATGATAAATCTTTTTAATATTATCGATGCCGTCTCGCATCGGTGTTTAGGGTGTTTGTTGTTATTTGCGATGTGGTTCGTTGTTTGAGAACATGAAGGCGAAGTATGTTTAATTCGGCGCTGGTGGGAAAGGAAGGAGGGGGTGGGGAAGAATGGTTTTGCGTTATTACTGACTCAGTTCTCGCTTTCTGCTGGGTATTTTGTTTATACAGATCGGTCGCTGAGGGTGCTTTTTTTGCGGATTCTTTTAAAGTGCGGATGTTTTTTTTTTCTTTTTCTTATGGTGCTGTTGCATTTGAATAAGTATTGTCGAAGTTATTTTGTTGACTATATATATATATATATATATATATATATATATACACGCATTGTTTGTAAATATCTGAATAAATGCACTGAATATAGTTTTCGCGTAGACATTTTATGAACATATTTTTGGAGGAAAGTAAATAGCTTTAATTTTTTAGAGCATATAGAAATGAATTAATGCTTTTCAAATTAAATTATATTGTACTGTAAAAGAAAATTTTGCTTAATTTTTTTTTTTTTTTTGTAGAACAAGCAGTTTTGACATAATTTTTTGTTTTTTAGTAAGTTTGAATTAAACACTTATGTACTTCTCTCCCTTTCTAAAAAAATACCTAAATAACAGTTAAAAATAACTTATTTGTCAATAATATCGTAATAACTACTGTTCTTTCAGAATAACTGTTTAGCTCATCCCTAGACAGGAGGGATGGGCAGGGCTGTTAGTTTTTTGTTTTTTTTAAATTGTATATTAACTAAAAAAATTAACGTTAACTGAAAAAAATTCTTACGGTTCCACTAAAGTTCGCTAACGAAGTTTGATGTAGTACGATTTGTAGAGTTTTTTTTAACTCATCTTCTTTCCACTACGCTTTAGGTTAGGATACAGTAAGTAGTTATGATAGTAACTAGTGTTCCTGTTATGCGTTTTTCAAAAGGCGCCGCGCCCTGCCCTTTTTTTTGTAAGTGCCGATGCGCCCTGCCCTTTTTAGAAGTGAAAAATGTGCCCTGCCTTTTTTTCAGTATCTTCTTTGCGTTCTGTAATTAAAAAAAATAATATTTTTCCGCAAAAATATTTGCGATCTTCGTCAAACAAGGATATCACACGAAATTTAAGATGGTTATAACTCTTAATTTCGGTTGCCTCTGACGAATGCAACTTCCAGATGGCACTCTCTTAAGAATTTTTTCATTCATAAAAAACCTTAAAATTGTAGAAATTCACAAAACGCGATCTGCTGCGATCTCTTTTGAAAGACTTACAATCCTTTTGCATCTGATGAATAAATGTTTATACTTCACCACTTTATATTTCATCATGATTTAATTTGCACTACATAACAAAATGGCATTAAATTTTTCGAAAATATAATTTAATTTACGAAATTGAAGTTTAGGACTTGTCATTTGGAGTTATAAAAATTGATTTTTAGAAGAAGCTTGTTTCTTTTTGTTTAGTTTAATGTTCTAATTTGTTTTACTGCTAATATATTTTGTTAATTTTTTTTTATTTGAAACTTATCTCTCTCCTCCCCTTTATGAAATTTGAGATAATAAAAACTTTTTAACAAGAAACTTTAGAAAATTTTGAGGATTTCAGAATTTTCTTTTTTGAAATTAAAAAAAAAAACAGTACTATTAGAGATTTTTTTATGTAATTTGTTTATGGTGCAGTTTTTTAAATTTTTTTATTTTTTGTGAAATTTTAAACATTTTTAAAAAAACTCTAAATTATACAAACTTTAAAAAAGAGAAAATTCTGGCCCTGTTGAAAAAAAACCCAGTTAAAGGTAAGGAAAGTGCCCTTTTAGTCAACAGAAAGTGCCCTTTCACATAACAAAAACTGCCTTTTTTTGACAAATCCCCCCCCCCCCCCCTGCCCTTTTTTAAAACTATGTGAACACTAATAGTAACTAAATTATCAAAACATAGAAACTCGCCCCCCCCCCCCTTTTTCTTAAAATTATAATTGCTGATAAAGTTTTTTAATTAAAGTTAAATTATAAATATGAGTAATTAAAATTTATTATTTTGCTTATACCTTATCAGCAGAAATATACATAATTCGCAATTATTTCAACTTTCTCAACCACTGCACCACGCAAGAAATACAAAGGGAAACGTGGGGAAAGCAGCTTTAGAAATGAATCCGAGGTGCATTGCGTAAGAAGTGACGGTCCCTGGACTGCAGTGACGTCATAACGAAATTCGCCTCGCCTCCTATTCAAAGCATCGTGGTTGTACACCAACGCATCCCATTATCGTCACACCGAGGACACACTTATTGATGTACGTTGGCACTCTCTCATTATAAAATATTAAACACAGCTGCCGCATGTGTTGTCATATTACTGACGAAAATTACTCAATGGAAGGTCACTGTAAAGAGTAAAAATTGCATAAAACGCTCAAATAAACGGCATTGGGGATCCATTGTGCGCAGTCCCGGCAGTGCATGCGCAACACGCTTTTTAGTCAATTAACAATGGCTAATTTTTTTTTCTTTGCAGTGCATCGAATAAAACACCTTTATTTTTAAGTTATTTATATTTAATCTCATGGTGAATCATGGTATCTCTATTTCAAGCTTGGTATAAAAGAATCAATGTTTTCAGTTAAAATGAGTTAGTAAAATATTCTCAAGTAATGGAAGAGATTGTATAACTGTGGAATTGTGGAACTAGATAGGAAAATATGCGGTTAAATATTCCGTTGTCATTTGAGTTTTGATTGATTTAAAATTTGATGAATTATTAATAGGTTATCAGAGCAGCCGAGTTAGGGAAATATCGGCATTTTAGCTCAGCGTTATTTTCGATTATGAAGACTTTCTAGCGGATATCCCTTTTCTTCCCTCGTCATTTCAATCAGCATTTTGGCGATGCTAATTTTGGTTAAGCATCATCTTCTTTTATTATTTTTTGAAACTTCATAAATTTAAATATCTGAATTTTCCCGAATTATATCCAAAATTTAATGACTTTTTTAGATTTTCTAGACGATTAAATTTTCTTTACCAAGAATTATCCCCGTGAAAATAACTTATATTCATACACTTTAAACCCTGTTAAAATAAATTTATTGTAAATTTCGGCCTAATAAAGTATTAAAAATTGTAAATTTCGATTTTTCTTTATTTATACTTTCACGTTGAAAGGAATAATTGTGTGCAACCTACATCAAATATTATGAAATATTTGACGAATTTTTTAGAAGGTTTGAAATATTTTTCATATTTCTTGTTTCCTTGTTCCTTGTTTCTTACATGTTATAAAGTTGTACCAACAATATCAGGATTCTCCCGTTTTCTATAAATGTTTAAACTTTATATTTTTATGCTAATAATCCTTTTATAATGGCTTAAAAAATTGCTGATTCCGAAAAAGAAGTTTATTTATAAATTTCTCTCTAATTTGTATTTTTTTTTCTTCTAAGAAGTCAATGATTTGTAAATCAGCATTCATTTAATTCTCCCTTATCAACATACAAAAATATGAAGATATTGAGTGAGACTTGCCATTTTTGCATCTTATTACCACATAAAGGTGCATTTACAATGTGGTTTTTATGAAAATCAAAACTAATTTAAGCTTTTAATAAATAATTTGAGATTTAATTGTGGTTGAAAATATTTAATTTTAATTACTTAAGAGAATTTTGCTTTTAGGTATCTTAAATCTAAATGGAAGAAATTCATCACAAAAATATATATATATATATATATATATATATATATGCATGCATTCATTACAAATAAATTATAGTATATATGCATTAATCTTCTATTGACATATTTTCTTCTCTTTCAGCTACTAAAATAGATATGGGAGTAAGAAAGTTTTGAGTGAGAAATATCCCCAAATGTCTTATCAACTCAAACACCTCTTAATCTTAATTATAATGAACTAGCTTTGTGATTACCCACATTATAGGAGTCCATTGAAGTTTATATATCTCTGAATGTGGAAAAAACGTTTTATATTATCTGGATGTCATAAATTTATTTAAAACTTAACATCATTTTAATTCACATTTTTGCAAATATATTAACGTATTTCTTATAGACAAAAAATCATAAAGTTTAAAGCTTCTGCTTATTCATAGATGGCAGCAGTATCAATGTTTTTTTTTTGTTTAAAAAAACATGTTTAAATGATATATTTTAAATGCATTTTAAAAAAAAACGTTGAAATTTTGAGATGAACATTTTGTCACTGCTCCTGAAAATTCTCTTTCTTTTCATACCTCATGTGTTAAGATCCATTGAGTACAAGGGCCTTAAATGGCCTTTATATTATCTGGATGTCATAAAAAATTTTAAAACTTAACATCATTTTAATTCACATTTTTGCAAATATATTAACGTATTTCTTATAGACAAAAAATCATAAAGTTTAAAGCTTCTGCTTATTCATAGATGGCAGCAGGATCAATGTGTTTTTTTTTTGTTTAGAAAAACATGTTTAAATGATATATTTTAAATGCATTTTAAAAAAAAATGTTGAAATTTTGAGATGAACATTTTGTCACTGCTCCTGAAAATTCTCTTTCTTTTCATACCTCATGTGTTAAGATCCATTGAGTACAAGGGCCTTAAAACGGATCTTTACTACAGAAATAATATATATAAATTTTTTTTTAAATATATATATATATATATATAGCAAATAGAAAAATTAAATTTGTGTTAAAACTAGGAGATTACAAAAATATACTGCGTTTACATGCTGAAGGCTTTTTGTTCTACCCAAAAGCAAGCACTCTTACTTTCATTATTATAAATAAATTATTGTGTAAAAAGATTTATAACCATTGTTCAACCTAATGAGGTTAGAAGAAAGTCCATAAAAAACTATTTTTATCTTGAAGCAATTTTAAATTGGCCCGTCTGAGGGCTAAAAAGATAGTTTCCAAGAAAAATATACATTTCTACATTTTTTCATAATATAAATTGAATTCCTCATTAAAATAGTTAGATATTAAAATTTTCAAACAACTTGTAAAAAGTGTCATCCTACTGTTAATAGTTGTACATACTATAAGTTGAGAAGCATATAGCTTTTAAAACTTTTTTTTTATTTTATTGACTATCATTTGCATATTTAAGATTTGTTCTTGTTTTTAAAATTTCTAATTTACCAAAGCAATTCAATGAATACATTTTCTCAAATAAACATTATTTTTAATATTTATAATTTGACCATAGCAAAAATATTTTGTTATAAATATTAGGAATTCATTTTCTATTATATTATAAGAGATAATTCTTTCATTTATCTTATATAGTTATATTTTGTAAATTGCTTTTGGTTACATCCAACAATTAGTTTGTATATATTCGATTATATGTTATGTATTTTAATTGCTTCAAAATTCTTTGTTACCTATAAAAATTCCCTGAAATGTGCTGAATCTTGAAAGATTTGTTCTACATTTTTAATGTAGCTACACTATTTTTAATGTCCATGCAGTAAATAGCTAAATCCTGACTTCTAAATATCAAGACAAAACATTATGTAAATATAGAATTTCAAAATTGACATGGATAATTTGATACTGTTTAATTAATTTCCTTCATTAATAATAAAACTACTATTAACAAACCTTTATAATTAAACTGTTGTTAAGTCATTAATTGTTAAAATTGTGTATAAATTACAGAATATGAAAAACATTTGAAAGTTTTTCAATCCTATGTGTTAAGACTTTATCATAAGTAATAAGAATTCAATTTGCATTTATTAAGACAAAACATTATATAGAATTTCGAAATATTTTAAAAGCATCTTAAAAAACATTTTAAACCACAAGTTTTATTTACAACTAACAGTTTTTTTCATTTTTGTTTTTTTGCCTATTGATTCTAAAAATAAATATATATTTTTGGTGGACTTAGGAATTTATAATAAATACGAATAGAGAATAATAACTCTTAAAAGAGAAAAAAAAATCTTGCAATTCAGTAGTTCGGTATTGGAAAAAAAATGCCTGTGCAATGTAAGGGCAAAATTATAAAGAGGTTAAAAGACTATTAAGGGTTTTTTATGTCAATTTAATATTTGTCTAAAATTTTATATTTTTTTATCATTTTTTAAATTTTCTAATATATTTGAAGCAAAGAAATATTCAGCTACATTATTTAATTTTTACTTCCCTCACAATCCTCTAAATAAAATATATCTCCTGTTATTATCTTTCAAAAGATGAAACACTACCCATTTTCATACATTACTTACAAAATTTGATACAAATTGCAAAAAAAAATTATATAAAAGGAAAATGACATCCTGATATTTCAATACTGTACTTCAACAATAGAATTTGTTATTCTGCAATATTGAACAATAAAAACATCAGCAAACAAATGAGTAACTTTTGAATAAACTATATTTTAAATACATTTTTAACAGGATGACCAATAGCCTGATGAATAGTCAGAAGAAAAAAAAGAAAAATATACTAATAATTGAATGGATGAAGATTAAAAAAGAAAAGATTACAATTGGATTCCAGTAGAATCTTTTCCTTTTTAATCTCACCCATTCAATTATAAATCACAGTAAAAAAATAGATACTTAGTAGACAACAATGGAAGCTAACAAAATACTAAAATATTGGCTTAGTGACATCTCCAGCACAACTTTAAATTCCAGAAAATAGGACCTGTCACAAACAAAAACTGCTCCAACCGATACCACCTAAAATTCCAAAACTATCAACTGACAAAAAAAAGGGAGTCGACCCACCTCAACTATTTATGATTACACTACATTACTACAATTTTTTTTTAATTACTACATTTTAATTGAAACAGCAGTATCCAATAAATTCAATATCCTTGCTTGTATGAAAATTACCTTTCCTTTGTTTTAAATATGTGCACTAAAGTAGCAAGTAGTTGACACATATTTAAAACATAAAAGAACAGGTTTATTCCTAGTATACAGTATGGTCACTAAATATGACATTTGGCAACATTTGTTGAGCAATAAAGTTTATATTTTGGCAACCCTAATTAATGATGTACATAAACTTGATTTCACCTTGTATTTTTAAAAGCATTATTTAAGAAATTTTTTTATAGGACTAAATTGTTTCAGCGTACATTACATTTTTTCACAATTTTTTTACATAAACTACTTTTTTCACAATTAGTTCTGAAAAATTCACAATGAGGAGACCTTGGGTAAAATTCCTAAATGAATATCTGATTTCATGAAAATAAAAAGTAGTGTTAGCCTCCAAAAAATAAACCAAATTCACTTTCTAACAAGATTGTATTAACATTTGATTTTTTATAAAATTTGTTTATTAAAACAGATTTTAAATGAAAATTAACACTTTCAGAAGGGGTCAAATATTGTCACAGTACCTATTTAAACCTCATAAGTTTGACTAAAGACTGATTTTTATACCTTTAATTTATTTATTAAAGTTATTTATATCAGTATCAACAGCAATAGCTATTATCCCTACAGTTTTACAAGGTAGAGATGTTCTTGAAGATTTGTGTAGCATGATAATGTGAATTAACAAACAGAAACTCTTATAAATTACACAAAAAAAATATATTTGTAGGGTAAAACAATTAAATGTTTATGCAATGCACAAATGTATTGTAAATACTACAGCACAATTATAAAAATATTTTTATAGCTGAAATCCTTTAATTAAAGCATATGTAGATTTTGTTTGATTGTATATTCATCAGAAAATAATAACGTATCAAATTGAAATATCTTTCAAATATAACAGAACTTGACAGTTTGAAACAATAGACTCCAATGAAAAATTACAATAAAATTATGATATATTAGAAACTATTCAAGAATATTCTAGAATTCATAAGATTCAGATTGCCTATAAAATCAAAATGAACTTGAAAACTTTTGTATTCAAAGTGTTTTAAAAATATGGCATGAAAAAGAAAAATCCCAATAAGTAGTTAATATCTAAAATATAAAATCCAAAGAAATTTTCATACCTATAATTAATACTAAATTAACGTTTATAAAAACATGAAGTCACAACTGATTTATAATTTTATATATCCTCATTCCGCTAATTAGTCATTAATAGATCTAAAAAACGTAACATTTTCCTGGAAGAGTATTTACTGCAAATCAATGGATAACTTAATATAAAAATAATTTACCTTTCAAAGCATCTGTCCACATTGTCAGACATCAACAGCAGCATGCAGAGTTGTTCTAAAGCAATCAATTGCATATCTCTTTCGTCACCCTGGCCCATATTAAGCCATTCTAATAAAGTTTCAGGGTCTACATCAGCCATCTTAAAGGCCTTTAAATGTCTAAACAACACAGCAAAATAAAAGCATTTGTGGTAGAAGAATGCTGAAGACTTCAAAGAATGTAAAATATACGTCAAGATACCACATTCAAGTCATAGTAAACATTGTCCATTTGTTCACTTGGCCCTATAAATAATCACCATAGAGATAACAAATTTGGAGGGGGGGGAGGAAGAGGTGAGATTTTCAATATTCAACAGTAAGTTAGGGAAAGAAATGCGTAAAATAATAATGTTAACTATGTTTAAAAGGTAGTGAATAACTTTCTATGTAAATTGCGTTTGATATACAACACACCAATATAAACAGAATAGCAATAACAATCATGACATAGAAATCATTCAGTCACTCACTACCACAATCTACACACGAGTTGAGATTACATTTTCCTGCGTCAAAAGCTGGACTATTTCCTTCATTACACATAAACAGCTGTTTCGGTTGAGAGATGCTTAGTGTAACTTAACCCGTAACTGTAACCATATAATGTTTGGTTTGGATTACGACGTTTACACACAATTTCACACGTGATTTGCCTTTTCTTTTTTTTTAACTCGTTCTATTAAAAACAAATTGAAAGTATATATTCTTTATTGACAACGCGCATCAGAAGTACACATATTTCAGTTCCAGTTCGGCCTTGTTTGCGTCATCTGATAATATGGGCAATGATAAAGTCCACTTCCACATCAGGGCTACCTCCAAAATTTGTACGGAAGATCAAAAAGTATTTTGGATTTACTGAACATTTTACTTACTTTATAACCTTTAGTTCAATATCCTTACGCTTATTGAGGTTGCGTGGTGTGCCAGCTCAGTTATACCTCCTCATCTAATTCAAGGCCGCTCAGCTGCATTTGGGCCAAGTGCGACTTTAAAGGGCCTTAGCCCTACTAAAGCCCTTTAAAAAATTTTAAATAAACCAAATATTTGAAGTACCTAGTGCGACGTTAATTAACCAAACCAAACCCGGGAACGATGCCTCGTATTTTTGAACCATGGTCAGATGACGAGGACAACACCTAAGCTGGCACCCAACGCCTTCCATAGACGTAGGGACTTTGGACCCCGATCAGATTTATCGTGGGCCAGTCCCGTATACACGCCGTTAATTTTTGTAGATGTTCTTAACGACATTCTAGTATTTTGGTAGCGAAGTATAGCAACCTTCCGATCACAATATCACTACTTTTTTACAAGGATAGTGGAGACTATATATAGAAGGTGTGCTCGTTTTTCGCTTTTTGAAAGTGGGCAAGGAAAGCACATTTTTGCTCCGCCTTACTATGAGTTTTTGATCATTCTCATTGGCTGTGTGTTTCAAGCATTGCTACTTAGGTTCGATCCCCGGTTGGGTAACAACTAATGATTTAATTTTTAATTAGCAAAATAATGTAAATATCTGTAAATAATTGTGTTCAGGTAGCTTTACTACTAATCCGTCCTTGTTTTGTTATGTCGCCGTATTTTACTTGATTGAAATTGTAACTCATTTAATATGTCCAATACAAATGCATTGATATAATGGTTCCGACCCCCATTTTAATCTTTAAAAATTCATGGACATGCTCTCGTGGCAGCTATTATTATTTTAATGCGCTTAATTTATTAAGCAAATCTTTTGCAATTTTTACATACTAAATACAATTCTTAAAATATAATTTAAACTCTTAAAATTTAGCAAATTCTAAATAAAATTAACGTTTATCACTTTTAAATAGTTCACAAAAACGAATAGATGGCAGCATGTCACGAACCATTGGTTCAAATTGGCTGCAATTAATTTCAAAAAATTTTAATAGCCAAACCACTCTACAAATCGATTCAAATTGTTTTTTGAAGCAAATTTTAACTGTTTTCTTTTAAATAAATTCATGATTAGTTACAAACAAGAATTCTTGTTAAATTAAGTTTGCTCTGTAGACTCTAAAACGACTGTACAAACGAGAGCATTAGACACGCCCCACAGAAGGCGAAGGTAGGCGTGACTATGACGTCAAAAATTTGATTTCCCCGCCTTCCGTCAGACAGCGCGAGAACGAACACACCTTATATATATAGTCTTCACTATCCTTGACTTTTTTACTATTCTTCTTCGAGCATTTATCCCTCATAGTAGAGAAATCATAAGGTTATAATCTCGCTAACATCAAAGTGAGGCCAATATGTATGGCCTCAGACACGTGATTTACTACGTCATCCATTCATAATTTTTTTTCTAATTAAGTCATAAAAATATCTTGAACTTCATGAAGTAACACATTTACCATTATTTCCAAATCACAAGTCAATCGCGAACGTTTTTTCATTCATAAATTTTGAAAGGAAGTCACGTGTCTGGTGCCATCAGATATGAGATGTTTTTTTCAACACGATGATGACGTCATGTTCGCTCTACTACAGTTCATTCATGCTCGAAACTATTCTTAGTCAAGTCCGTCGCACAGGTTCGAACCGAGAACCCTCGGATTCTCAGCTGACGCCTTATCCACTCGGCCACGGAGGCCTTCTCTGCGTATAAAGGCGAGTTTACATATTCGCGCTCGTTCATCATTCTTTGGTTTACACCGAGTATTCAGTACAAGTCAAGGTGCATGGATGACATGTGGCGGTATCGCCTGCTTCATTCCTAAGTGTTGACAACTAACTAGAAATTATTCGTGAAATTTTTTTAAAAAACATGTCGCCGTGGACGATGGTGGATGATAACAAGTCAATGTAATTTTTTTAAAAATCGATTATTAATAAGCCTCTATAGTAAAAAAAACAAAGGTTTATTAACGTCGCTCTAGAGCTGCTCAGTGGGCTATTGCCGACGGTTCGGGGTATATCTCGAAAAGGAAAGACCCGGGAACACATACACATTCACACACATATTCATACATGCACCTCGTTATTTTAGAACCATGGTCAGACCCCCCTCAAACCCCTCCGGTGCGACAGGTCTCCTCAGTACAATCCACTTTCGAAGTAGTGTTAGAGTAATTGAATACATTACACAAAATTACTATGTCTCTATTTTTAAAAGCTCAAACTTAAAAATTATATTGCAGCAGCTGTAGTTCCATACTAATTCTACGGAACTTTTCGGCTTCTGGATTGTGTTTCCGTGTTCCGTTTGAACAGCGGTCTTCTTCTTCTCAGCGTGAAACTATCCAATATGATGACCATCATGGTTCAAAAACAGTTGCCTTGGTTTAATAATATATAATAGGCTCTTGGCGTAGTAAGAATAGATTCCCATACCAATAGAAGGTGATGTATTGGACACCTCCTAGTGCAAACACTCATAGAGCTAGAAAGGAAGTTAAGGTCGCGTGTGTGGGGAAATACTGAAGATGGTTGAGGATAGTATTGAGGGATATACACATTGTACTAACTAATTTTACAATATTTTTTAGACATGGTCTTTCGTTTATACAATGGGAGAGTTTCACGTGATGTATCAACATGGTAACTTACTAGTAGTTTCGATTTCTTCCCTACAGCAGACAACTTTGCTTTTGCTTGTTTAGTCGCTACGCTTGCAATTATGGGAAAGTTTGTTTATAATATTTGTTTTTCCAAATAAGTAATATTTTTATTCTATATATGAATAAATTTAAATACAGAAATACTTATATTATATTTGTATATAATTAGAATTACAACAAAATACGGAAAAATACTTTTATTTCAACACAAAAATACTTCATAAACGATGAGTACAATCTATCTCAGTGTATGTAGTAAATATTTCAATATTGACGTTTTATTTAAAGACTAAAACTTAAAAATATAGTGCAAGAGCTAAAGCTCCATGCTAACCCTACGGAACTTCTTCGGCGTAGTGAAATTTTTTCCATGTTTTGTTGGAACGGTATTCCGAAGGAAAGACCCGGGAACACTGCCTCGTATTTATGAACCATGGTCAGATGCTGAGAACAACACCTGAGCGTGCATCCAACTCAACCTCAATAGGTGTCAGGAGATCTTTGGGAGAATCCGGACCCGATGAGATTTATCATGCACCAGTCCTGTATAATTTGTTGGATATTTTTAGACGACTTCCTAGTATTTTAGTAGTGAAACTTACAACCCTCCGATCGCAAGATCACTACATTTTTACTTTTCTTTGTCATGTCCATCAGTCGGGTTCAAACTCGCAATCCTCTAATTACTAAACGAATGCCTTTATCCACTGGGGGTCCTTCTTTAAAATTATCGCTTTGGTTAATTAACGTCTCACTAGAGCTGAACAGTGGGCTATTGGCGACGGTTCGGGGCCGATCTCGAAGGAAAGACCCGGGAACCATGGTCAAATGACGAGGGCAACACCTGAACGCCTTCAATAGACGTCGGGACTTTGAACCTCGATCAGATTTATCGTGCACCAGTCCCGTATCACGCCGATAATTTTTGTGGCAGTTCTGGACGACATTCCTAGTATTTTGTAGTGAAGCTGGCAGCCTTCCGATCACAAAGATTACTACTTTTTTACTTACTTTTCTTAGTCAAGTCCCTCGCATAGGAACCCTATGATTCCCAGATGACGACTTTATCCACTCGGCCACGGAATTAGTTTAAATAATTTAGTTAGTTTTTTATCAATTTATTAATAACTATTGAACATTAATACATTTTGTTTTAGACATATTAATATTGATAATTTTTGTACAATTTAAAATTATGCACTTATTAAAAAATTATATTCCAACATACATATTATATAATACTGTATGTTTCTTAATAATTAACAAAAAATTATTATCTATGGATTCAGTTATAATAATTTAAATTGTACTATTTAATATTTTCTTTATTTATTTTAAAAAAAAAGCGTTAATGTATATTCAAGTTATATGATCCAATTTAGTATGATTTGGGTAAAGAATAATTTAGTTAATATTTAATTATAATAAATTTTTATTTGTAATTGCAAAAAAATCGACATATACTTAAGACATACTTAGATTTTATTCTAATAATGCAACAAAAATAAATTACTTGTATTTTTTTAAAAATTTCAGCCTTTAATGAGTTAATGTAAATAAAAAAGAAATTCTTAAATTTTGTGTGCCATAAATGTCTTATACATTTTCTTAAAACTTTAGAGAAGTACTAACAACTTTATCAGTTTAAAAAACATGCTTATCAACGAGTGAATATAGAATTTTTTATAGTAGATATAGGGCATGTATTTATAAAATACATGCACTTTTAAAATTTGATAATTATTGAATTCACTCCTCATCTCTAGCAGTTTTCTCGGTAGTGTTGTCCTCATCTCATATTACTTTCCAAAATATGTGTATTCCGCATGATGATTTACTGCTTAGAATACCATAGAATATTTTTTAAAGAGTACAATTAATGCAAAAATCCTTTTAAAGATATAAAACTGCTTAAACAACAAAAAACTCGATATAATTCGGTGAATGACAATTTAATTTGTAAAATCTTTCATTGAATGCAACTTTCTTAAAAAACTTTTTAAATAATAATGCCTCTGAACTTATGTAACCAGTCGCCTTTTCTTTTCATTGAGAAACTATGGGAAATTTTTTTTTTCATAAAATACTTATAAATAATACAAAAATCATATTCCTTTCTTAAAATTCTAAATACTGCAACAAATTAAATATTTTAATTTTAGGTCCAATGAATTGTGCATCTCCTTCAGATTCCTAGTTCTCTTACTTTCAGTTACAACTTATACTAAAATCTAAATTAATAATAAAAAAAAAATGATCTTTCAGACCAAGAATTAAGATATTTTTTCACATATTAATTCCGAAGATGGGGAAAAATTAAGTGCTTGTAAATAATAACCTAGCAAAGTATGCAAAATCGAAAATTTAACATTTTTACATCAATGACAATAAAAAAAAGAATAAGACAGGCACTTATGGCTAACATTTTTAGAAAATTTCCCCGACTTTTCCAGAAAATTAAAAAAAAATGTTAATTTTCCCTGACAATTCCAAGTTTTCCAGGTGCATGGGAACCCTATTTATCATCATTAATAATGAAACTTAGCTGAGAATGAATGTTTACTGTGATGGCAATAAATGTGGTCTTGCAATGAATAAGAATATTATTTACTTATTTTTATAAGTCTTCCTTTCCAATCTGTTTTATAAGAAATCTTGTATTCTCTTCTCTCATGTAATGGGGCTCAGGATCATAAGCATTTATTTTTTTATTAATCTTTAGAACCTGTAATATTTTTAATTTTTTGGGAGAATTAAAACAAACAAACTTTTTACTAAATTGTCAGGCGGAATAGCAGGCTAATGCGATAGTTGAAGCTATATATTAAAAACTAATTTGGTGGCTATCAGGCATCATTTTGTATAACAAGGAAAGAGACATTAAAAAAATCCGATTGATATCGAATTAAAGGACACACATTAAGATTACGTCCAATATATACTTCATACAAAAAAATACATCCCACTTTAATACTTAATTTTTAGAAAAATGTATTTCTTGTATACTTTTCTTTCACTAAAAAGAAATAATAAGTGTGCGCAAAATAATTTACAAAGACCTAAAAATATAGTCAACAACCAAATTGACTCATATGATCAATTTTAGTAAGGACTTCGATTAAATGTTTTTATTTGACAAGATAATTTAAAGTTTGGTGTACATGGCAAAGGTAGCCAATTCCAATGTGGCATCACATATAAATCATTCTCTTTTTACTAATATGTGAATGGTAAATAAAAGGTAACATATAGTAAATAAAAGGTAAACACATGATTTATAAAAGGTAACAACTGGTATATAAAAACTTATAACATAAATTGCAGGAGAAAAATAAAATAATTTAATAGCCATTCGTCGAATTAATACAATAGAACATAAGTATCAGTGCAATATTTTCCCGATAAATAAAATCGGTGCTACACTTTCCCAATAAATAAAATAGGTGCTATACTACTTAACGTATAGGTGCCATACTTTCCCAATAAATAAAATAATTAAACGTTTCTATGACAGAGTATTCTAACAGACTAAGTAGGTCATCCTAACCTTCCAAGAAAAAAAAAATTATAAACAAT
This sequence comes from Troglohyphantes excavatus, assembly GCA_963932185.1. NCBI lineage: Eukaryota > Metazoa > Arthropoda > Arachnida > Araneae > Linyphiidae > Troglohyphantes > Troglohyphantes excavatus. Next base: position 44,359,937 of record OZ010672.1, on the reverse strand, counting down.
TTTTTTTTTGCAATAGCAAAATATTACAACAAATTTTAAATTATAATTTCTCAATGAGGATATATAATAATCTCTGAGGTATCATTTAACCCATTCACAGAATGGAAAGCATTCTTTAAAAATAATCTTGGTTAAGTTTCTAGATAAAGTGATTTCGGATTGGAGAATGTTAAACATATATAACATTAAACATACATTTTTTTTTAAATACAAAGTAGTGTCTTAAGAAAAAGACTAAGTTCATTTCAACAAAACTTATAAGCAGGGTTGTAGAAGGGCTTGTACGACATACTGGAACTTTATTGCCAGCATCATTAATTTTCATTTTATTTATTTTATACATCAACTTCTATCCAGAAAAAATCCAGTTCTGGTATAGGTCGCTGCTGCTCATACTGATATATATTTCTATTTTAAGCTGTGATCCAATGGCAATTTGCCAAGTTAACATTTTCTCCTCTGATGTGATTTTTTATTAGCGAAATGAAAGACTGTAATGGAACGACAGAGGTAGCTAAAGGTAACAGAAAATACGTTAAGTTTTGTAAAATATTGTAAATTGGCATAATAATTAAAATGCTTCAAATTTGTGTTCTTTTAACACCACAACCCTACTTATAAGAGCATAAAATCTAGCGCATAAAAAATTTATTTGGCAGGGTTGACATGCAAAACTATAGCTGAAATTTAACAAAGTGGTGTTGAAATTACTTATATAAGTTGTCACTTCAACACCACTTGTGAGAGCATTAAATTCAGCACACAACACATAGTTCATACAACAATAACAAATATTTGGCAGGGTTGCCACTCAAAATTATAGCTGAAATTTAACCAAGTTTTTCTAGGTAATTAAAAAAAATTAACGTCAAAAATGATAAAATTTTACATATAGATATTGAAATCTGTTGAACTTACAAATATTAACGTAGTTAAAAACTTATTTTCTAGAATAATTTATTTTACAGATAAAGTAAATTACAAAACTTAACATAAAATAAATAAGTGTTAAAATGCGTCTTTCAAAAATAATGGAAAATTCCCAGAATTTTTAGGTTTTTCTTGAGTGTTACAACCCTGACTAGTTTTTGTAACAAGTCCCAAAACTAATTTCTTAGTCATGGCTTTAGACCAGCACGTAGGTAAGGATATTTAAAAAAAGGGAATTTCTTTCAACAGAAATAATTGATAAACACACACATCTCCCCAGAAAAGACTTCAACTTATGTATTTAAAACAATATTTTAAAATTTTCTTTTTAAACCACTACTACATAGCTGTTATGTATGTTAGAAAATTTATATTATAAATAGGGATGAACCGGATAGTGGTTTTGCTGGATATCCGGCGCACATTATAAACCGGATATCCAAACTAGATTTTGCCGGATATCCGGCAGTTTATTTTTTATGAAAATAACTTCTCGTACACACTAGAAAAAACGGAAATCGGTCAAAAATTTAAAAATATTTTTTTATTCTGTAATATTTCCCAATTCCTTATCTTTAAAGTGATACCAAAATTGAATAAACATTCAAAAAACTTTTATTTACAAAGGGTTATTCTAGGGTGCTGCTAGCAATGGTCGTATGTATTATACACTTTAAACTCAATTTCTGAATAATTGTATTTTTACCATATGCCCTTTCATTTCAGACATGAAAACTCAAGTTTGCTTAAACTTTTGAGAAATTTATGTTTTAATTCAACTTTATATTGAGGTGTGATGACCCTCCACCATAACGATTCGTTAAAAATATAATTTTAAGTTAAAAATTTGAAAAAAAGTGGGGTTTTTAAAGTCTCTATTGGTTAAAGGGAGAATCTGCATACTGTGAATACATTGGTAGAATTTCCAGGAAAATACTTAAAGCAAGAACAAAGAAAATTGATCGCAAAAAAAAAAAATCTTCGCTGTTTTATTCATCCGGATATCCAGCACTTTACTTCCGGATATCGGATAGTTAAAAAGCAGCCGAATATCCGTTTCATCCCTAATTATAAAAGCATATTTTTTTTTACCTCTACCAAGGTGAGGAAGAAATAAGATACTTGGAGAAATCAGTTGCTTAATCACTGAACCTTCCCCATAAAAAATCTATACCTACGTGCCTGGCCTTAGGATGGGAAAAACATTACCTGTAAAGTAGGTAGATTGGTATTGTATATATTAGTACTATATATATATATATATTAGTTTTTATATAAGATTAAGATAAAATTCCTAAATAATTATGTGAAATAAAATGATGAAAGATTTAAATTCATTCTACTCTAGGCCTTAAAAATATAACTTATAATAAAATTATGAAACATTTAAATTCATTTTACTCTAGGCCATAAAAATATAACTTATAACAAAATTATGAAAAATTTCAATTCGTTCTGCTCTAGGCCTTAAAAATATAACTTATAATAATAACTTGTGTAAATTATTTTAACAGAATTGTCGAAGTATCAATTTGTAAAAGGAGCATGAAAAAGTTACCTTAAATGCATTTACCTTTAAAAAAAATTAAATGCAACATCAAACTAAATCATCATACACGATAAGCTCTCTACTATCTTCATGGTTTACTTGCTGAGGAAAATTGTTTGCCAAAGATCCCCAAGCAAGTGATGAAGAATCTTCGCCTAACGGTGGTATCAAAGGTTGCCTTCTTGCTAAAGAAACATTCAAACGAACATCGCTCTGTGTAGACCCATTGGCTTCTTTAATAGCTTTCTCAGCCTCTTCAACTTTTTCAAAAGTCACAAATCCACAATTCTTATCCATTTCCATTGAAATGTTGATGATATTACCAGTCCCTTCAAATGTTTTTTGTAGTATTTCTTGCGTTACCCCCACTCCTCGAACATAAACGGTATTACCTTGCCGAGGTCTTTCTGGTCGAGTATCTCTATCCCGTTCCCTGCGGATGATGTCTTTCGGGTGATCCTCTTTAATATCCTCTTCTAGTTTGCGAGAGCTGACAAATGACTCATACAACTTCTTGACAGGAGGCCTTCCGCTGCTGCTTGGTGACATTGATGGGTCAGATGGTGAAGGTACAGCGAGAGCATCATCTTCACTTGTATGAGATGCAGTAAAAGGTTGGTAACCTGCAACAGAGCCTGTCATTCTTTCACAGGCATTGCGTTTCCTCTCCAGTGCTTTGGGTCGTTTGAAACCTTGTCGCTCTTTGTTTTCTACTTTGATAGCACTGATTGCTCCTGTTTTTAAGAGGATTTTGGCAACTTCTTTGGCATCTTTCTTCGGTTCGAGGGGTCCAGGTTTGACAAGGGGTTTGGGGGGCGGAGGTTCTTGCTTGGGTGCATTTAACATTTGAAGAGCCTTTTTCTTTCTTCTCAACTTTTCGTATTTTTTCTTCAACATCTCTTCTTCTTCAGTTAACTGGGAGGGGAAATGCAGATTGGGCATCGTGGAAATGATCGTAAATAAGTTGCAGAAGAAGATATGCCGACAAGTTTTAAATCTAATTCGTTAATTAATGGCAATTGATTTAAAAATTTAGTTTTCAGAAATAAAAAAAATCAGTGCGAGATCAAGTCAATCAAAATATTACTTGGATAGATTAGTACTAAGGACGCTAAACTTGATGCGTGCGCTCGCAGCGTCAACGAGCGAGCATCTAGTTGTTTAGCTCACGGAGATAGACGATTACTGAATCACTCGATTATTGAAATCATTCGTTAATTCGATTTTTTTTAAATAATCGACTCGATTATTCTGCTGGTGAATTTTTTTCCGGAGAAGATTTTTTTTGCAGAAGTTGTCGGAATGAGATGAGTGATTTTGCCGCAAAGGCGGAATTCGGCAAATGATTTTCTCGACCATGGGCGGAATAAACAGTGTGTGAATAAAATTATTCGATTATTTGTTTCAAAATATACTTATTGTGGGGGCCATTAACTCCTGGGCAGCTCCTAACTAATGCGCATGCGCTTGCGTTGCTAAGATCGGACAAGAAAGGACGCCATTTTTGGTTTCGGAGCTGCCCAGGATAAGGATCGGCCATTTTTGTTTTGGAGCTGCACAACCACAGAGTAAACAGTAACAATAATTACCACTGTGAGCTACTTCGGAATCTCGCACGTGGCTATCGGTAAGTTACATAACTGTAAATTATTTTATAAATTTTTTTTTTTATATAGTTTTTCTTTGCAATTGATATCTACTTACTATATTTTTAATTCCAGCCAACTTTGGGCAGTTAACTTTAAAATTAAATGAGTGAAGATGAAGCATTGGTCATGTCTGTTAATAAACTATTAAACTGTATATAATTTGTTTCTATAAAAACGGTATTAAATTTTATATTATATATTTTTTTAATTTCAGTCAGTAGTGGTCGTGCAGTTAACTTTTGAACAGCAGTTGACGATGAAAAATCTGTTGTAAAGTTTAATTTTGAAGAGCATTTATCGGAATGGAGGATCAAATTTCACTCATGGCTGCTGGTAAGTTACCTGTAAACTTCATATTAGTAATAGATTTTTTAGTATTTTTAATGCTGCTGTACCCATTGGAGGGCTTGCAAAGTGACCCGTTCTTTTCCCCAATTATTTGTACAAATTTACATAATTATGGCAGACAATAGTTCAAAGCACGCCAATAAAATGACACGGTTAATTCCTAGTGTATAGTGCCCCCGACAAATGTGATTTGGCGACAATTGGTGGTCAATAAACTTTATATTTTGGCAATCCTAATTCATGACGTTGCTAGTAATATCGTGATGTATGGAAACCCTAGTTTTTTTGCACGTTTTTATGTTGTTCTTCAAAAGCGTTGCTGACTTTTTTCAGAATTGCGGCAAGGAGGCACCGGTAAATTCCTAGTGTACGGTGCCCCGTTGGCGCCAAGGCAAAAATGATGTTTGTTTTTCATCGCCTAATCAAAATGGCGGTTTGGTTAATTAACGTCGCACTAGAGCTGCACAGTGGGCTATTGACGACGGTTCAGGGCCTATCTCGAAGGAAAGACCCGGGAACGATGCCTCGTATTTTTGAACCATGGTCAGATGACGCGAAATGGCGGACATTGCGTTGGTCCGGGCAGTCGATCATGGTGCTTACAGACGATCCTTCGGCAGCGCTCTTAAAGTCACAGACACCTACCGTCGTGGTCTCTGGCCTTTGGCCTCTGACTACTCATTACATCCATGACCCCCTCCAGGCCGTCGATCATGGTGCTTACAAGCAATCCTTCGAGCAGTCGTTGAGCATTCAATCAACATTTTATATGAAAATGGAAACAATAACGGATCCAGGCAAAACGAACTGCTGCAAAACGTTGAGTAAAGTTTTCTATTTCCGGTCGTCCATGGCAACCATGAAGCACTTATTGGTACCGGATTCAAGCCCTCCAAACACCCACTGGCCTTCCACACGCTTGCCCTGGTTGTACTTGCCGAACTTCGACACGTCAATCTCAACGACGACATGCTCTCCACCGATAGGAACAGGATTATGAATGAACCACTCCGTACATACTTCTCGGCAGAACATCATCCAGTCAGTGACTGTTTCGCTAGGCGCATTTGCTGTATAACAATCTGGCATCCATGCACCACTGGATCACGGCACGTTTGCCTTTCATATCCAATTCCCAAAAATATCTGCTATTCAAATAAACGTCGTCCGCGTAAACATCCATAGCTAAAAAAAGCAGAAGCATGCAAGCCAAACGTCAATTCGAAAATGGCGCAGCTACGTGGAACCAAGCTAGAGGTAAAAAATTTAGGGTTGACATATAACATGATATTTTCGCACGCATCAAGTAGGGTTGCCAAAATATAAACTTTATCGCCAAATCCCATTTGGCGAGGGCACCGGACACTAGGAATTAACTGAGGCACCATACGTTAGGAATTTACCAATGACACAACTATGGAGCAATTGTTCATTTCTACTATACGTTGTCCCCGTCAAATGTAATATTTGGCGACAATTGGTGAGCAATAAATTGGTTAATCTGTTTTTTATAGTCATACCGATTTTTTATCAATTCTGTCAACCCGGCACGAAACGCAGATGCAGGGGGGAAATGGAGATCTATGATTGGCAACCTAACCGTTTTTTTTTTATGCTAAGCACCGTTTTCCCAGAGCGATTAGGATTTTCAGAACATTCTGACCTATGTGTGCGTGGGGATAATGTTTCCCTTTACTGCAGTGTATGATTCCTTACCCACGAGGATTCGTGCTATGGGAATAAATAACCTCCCATCGTGTAGAGAAAAGTGAAAACCGTCGGCCAAGTCATTTGTTAACCTATCCTCCCCTTTGTACTACGTAAGGAGAAATGTCCTGCTTGGCTATTATACTCAAAATACATGTAAGAATAGAGAATGCATAGCATTTTTCAATGTTAGAATTCAGTTGTGCGTGTTTTTTTAAACAACACAATATGTCAAGGAAGCTTTTCGAAACGCATTAAAAGATGCATTTCTAAACCTTTATTATTTATGTCAATGTTTTAATACTTTTTTTAATTGAAAAAATTATGTTTGTGTTTTTTAAATTAACTTTACATTTCTTATGATTAATTACTAATTTTTGATATTTTTTTTTATAGCTCACTCTGTGCTGACCTGTCACCGCTTCCTGTGTATTTTCCAAGAAACTGTCGTTAAGTTCTCGGTTGCAGAAATTTAGTTGAAGAATTTGACATGACTAAATAATGTTTGTGTTTGCTTGAGCAATTACATGTACAATTGTGACATGATCAATTGTTTACATAATCAAATAATTGACATCAAACATAAATGTTTTTTAGTTAAAAAAAAGTCATTGAAGATTACATAAATGGTTAGAAAGCAAGACTGCACTTTGGAATAAAAATGAATAGATACAAGAAAATATAATGAATTAGTAAGAATGTCGCTTATGTGCATTTATCTTGAGAGAGGGTTCAAAATTAGCGGTCAATAGTCATATTTTGCACATAAAAAATTCCGTTTTACACATAATCGTCATTTTAGACACCTAACTTTTCATGAAAAAAAAGTTTTAATAATAAAAATTGATTTTTAATAATCGTAACTGTTATCTCCTAATTTTGAATCTTGCTTGAGAGTAAGGAATAATCATTAACAGTGAACATACATTTTATGTTTGATTTTCTACATTTATATTGTGAAAATAAAATACCAGTTAAAATGTATGTATGTTGTTGTCTTTTTTTTAGTGACTATATTTACGAACCTATATAGATATCCCATTTACGAGTGTGCTGGCGTTTTTATAAAATTAACCTGCGAATTTTGTGATTTCTAAAAGTTTTCTGAACATTTGAAATGTATTGTTATATAGCCCAACTTAAAAAATCTGTAACTGTGTTAATTTATGCTAGTTTTCTTTTTCAAATATGTTGAACTTGTAATTTTAATTATGTCGATTACATAAGGTTATTTTGATTTGGGAAGACATTGCATTAAGAAATATATAGTATTTTCCTTAGCTTATTATAAGTATATGTGTTTGAAAGTCTCAATGCTATAGCAAATATGCTTATCTACATAACGTTTAAGGTAAGTGCACTTAAACCTGACAGTTTAAAAAATAATTTTCAATAAAATTTATTTTTAACTCAATAATGTCAGTCTGGCTGTAGTCAGTGGTTTTTAAATTTTCAAACAATTGTTATAATACCAGAAATTGTCACAAAAGTTATTTCCAAGCAAACATTAATTGTTAATAAACTATCTTTGATAACTCTTGAAGTGCTTCTAAAGCTGACACTTTATGCACCTTACCTCTGACACCCATATAATATACTTTTTAAACAAGCTCAAAATATATTATTAAAAACCGTAGAGGAAATGTAAATGATCAATGCTATAATATGTAAAACTGTGAAGAAAAAAAACAGGATAGAATATTTAGGACATTTAAAAACACTTAACATAGAAGTTATTGTATTGAAAACAATACGTGGCTTATTTTGACATGTTACAGTAGATAATTTCCAAATACTTTTAAAAGTTAAAACTAATAGTGAATTGGGCTAAATAAATTATTTATGCCATAATTATTATGTTGTAGAGTTAAGGAAAGAATACTGATATTATTTGGGAGATTAGGAGCAGGTCAGCATCTTTGCAAATGATTTAAAAATATGGGGACTGTTAATTCTGAAAATAAATACGGAAATTGTATTGTAAGGTGATTTAATAATAGTATCAGAATGGTATATGTCTTTAATTGGAGATTTAATAACAGTAAATGTCAAATTTTTCGCATGGATATTAAAAATGGAAAGACTGCCTATGTTTTACAATTAAGAGGCAAAAGAGTGATATAGTCAGTGATCTGGGGGAGTTAGTTAATGAGGATTTTAAAATGGGTCATCAATGTACAGTGTCTAGCAAGAAAGCTAATAGAAAGTTGGAATACATAGGAAAAGTGTTTCATCAAAATCTAAGGATATAATCTTGCCATTGAATAGAGGTATAGTAAAGTTTCATCTTGAGTGTGCTGTAAAGTTCGGGTCACCATACTTAAAAAATACAGTTTTGCCACATGGCTACCAAAATGATCCAAGGGTGTTTTAAGGCATAGATTATGAAGATTGTTTAAGAAATTTGAATATATTTGCCCTGAAAGAGAGAAGGGTTAGTGCAGATTTGATTCAACTGTTCAAATTTATTGAACAAGGGGATGTGGAGGATAAAGATTTTAATATGAGTGCAGTGATAGAACGAGAAGTCATGGGTGTGAATTCAATAAATCACATTAAAAAACATCTCAGTATATTATAAAAATATGTAAATTATTTCCTTATTTAAGTCAAGTAAATAAAAGGTGTCAGCTTTATGAGCAGTGCCAGAGTGGTTAAATAACTCTAATTAAGTATTTATATATATTTAATTGTACATTTATTAATATGAGCTCACCACATGTAAAAACTTTATTTTATCACACTTTATTTGGGTATAAATAACATTGTAAGAAAATGACGAAATAATCATATAAATGCCATGTGTAATTTATTTAATAAAGAACTAGAGTATACAGGTGTATTTCGATTGAAGATTCACTGTAATATACGGTGTGCGTTAATCGTAACGCAAGTCTTCACATTAATCGTGATGTAGAAGTTTGGAGATTTATACGTGCCAGCTTGGACTGTGTGGATTGACTCTTGGACTAACTGTGATTCTAAATTATGAGATAATGTTCTTGTGATTTTTTTACCTCGTCATTTGACCATAGTTCAAAAATACAAGACAGTGTTCCCAGGACTTTCCTTCGAGATAGACCCGGAACCGTCACCAATAGTCCACTGTGCAGCTCTATTGCGACATTCATATAAAACCAATTTCACAATTATTTTAATTTTATGAATTGTTTCTGAAATTTGTAGAATACATTAAATACTTTTCGTTTCTAAAATTTTGTAAATATTTTTACTTTTCAATAAATAATATACAAGCCGTTAGAATTTTTATTTTGTTTGTAACCGTAAAAAACGCAACACGCTTTGACTGAATGTGACCAATAATGGCCGCCCGTACTCGTACTCTGCCTTTCACAACCATGAGATTGTTTACCATAGCAACGCGCATGCGCTGTGGTTAGGAGCTGCCTAGGAGTTAACGTCACCCCTTATTGTTCTATTACTCAAATCATTTGATTATTGTTGCCATATTTCAAAATTAAATAAAACCATAGTTTTGTTGATTGTTGGTTTGGTAAAAAAACGTCGCACTAGAGCTTCACAGTGGGCTTGTGGAGACGGTTGGGGATTTATCTCAAAGGAAAGACCCGGAACACTGTCTTGTAATTTTTAACCATGGTCAGATGACGAAGACAACACCTCAGCTGGCACACGATCAAACCTCAATAGGTGTCAATAGATTGGATCCAATCATCAGCCCCGTATACACGATCAGCTTTGTTGAAAATAACACTATGCTTTTTTAAAAAAATAATCTGTTTAAAACATACGAGGAGACCTTTCCTTTGAGATAGAATTTAAAGAAATATTTTGTTTTGGTTTGGTTAAATAACGTCGCGCTAGAGCTGTACAGTGGGCTATTTGCGACGGTTCGGGTCCTATCTCGAAGAAAAGACCCTGGAATGATGCCTCTTATTTTTGGACCATGGTCAGACGAGGAAACACCTGAGGTGGCACCCACGCCTGCAATAGGCGTCTGGACTGTGGACTCCGATCAGATTTATCGTGCACCAGTCCCGTATACACGCCAATAATTTTTATGGATATTCTGGGCGACTTTTCTAGTATTTTGTACCGAATCTGGCTACCCTCCAATCACAAGATCACTACTTTTTAACTTTTCTTTGCAAGTCCGTCGATCGAAGTAGCAATCCTTCAATTCCAAGCTGACGCCTTTATCCACTGGGCCACGGAGGCCCACAAAAAATATTTTGTATTAAAAAGTCTGGCCTTTGAAATAGTTACAACCGTAACTGTAGATTTTCCCGTGCTTTGTTCGAATCGAAAACAAAATTTTTAACCGTCTAAACCTACAGTTTTTTCTTTTATTTATTTTTATTTTTAAACTATTCGGTTATGAATCCGTCAAGTAGTAAAGGTAAAGGCTACAAAGAAAGAGAACATTTATACCGGCTTATCATCAGGTTTGATCATCAGTCAGTCTTTGATGTACATTGAAATTTATGCTTCAAATATTAAGTAGTCAATGTCAGCTTTTTTTCCCTTTCAGTCAGCTTTTCTATGATGGCCACCAAACATTAGCTGGGAATTTATCAAATTTGATTAAAACTCGACCCTCCAGCCCTCCGTCAAATCGACTGTTTAACCTTGTGGCATCAGGAATAAGTTCTGAGCTCGGTACGTACGAAATATGCTTGTGTAAAATATTGTAATAGAGCTTATATAAAATCATCCGATCTTATAAATAGTTACTAGTCTACTGTCTGAGAAAAATGAACTCAAAACCTTGGAAGACAGCAGTTATGTTTACACTGACTTGGATTTGGATCAGTTGCCCCATAGCTAGATTCGCTACTAGCTACTCGTGACCATTCAAACTTACACTCCATATTCTGAATCCTTCCTTTTCCAGTAATAATATAAAGGATTTTTTTCACTTGCTACCCAATTAAAATAGCTTGCACTAATTTCTGAAATACAACATGTGCTTAATAGAGAGTAATGAAAAACATAATTATAAATTTTTTAATAAATATTGACAAATCTTACACGAGAAAAAAAAGTTTTTATTTAACAACACTAAATTTTCATTCCATTAGCAAAAATAATACTATGCCTTATATACCATATTTAATCGAGGAATAACTCCTAGCTCACCTAGGTTAGAATTTGTGTTCAATAATTAAAATATTACTTTCCTTCACAAACTTATTAGTAGCCTTTTTGATAATTTTTTGTGTGTTTTATTTTCAACTATTTTTTTAATTAGATAATAAAGAGTATGATGCAGTGAGACTTGGACCAAGTAATGTTAGGATTGGTATTGACTTAGACTATGAGACCGAAGGTAATTATGAAATTAGTTAAATTATACATAGAAAAATATTTCCTTAATAGTCTTCTTTTTCAATTATTAAGTTTTATTTTAGGAAAATTGACGTTTACATTGAATAACAAAACAAAAAAGAAGTATCTAGTTCTTAAGTTTCTATTGATTTTATATAAAATTGTAATTAGTTTATAAATTGTAAAAATTCTAATCAAAGTTAATAGTTTATTTAATTTCCTGTTATTAGTGATTGATTCTAAAAAGCTCACAATCTAAAAAGTTATTTAAATTTAATATAATATTTTAAATTGTAATTATTATTAAATAATTAGGTACTTCTCTACTAAACGGCCTCGAATAGTCGCCAAGCGATAGTTTGTTGCCGGGTGATTCCACGTCAATTCAACGGGACCATGACACCCACCCCCTCCGATTTTTTTAAAATTTGGTGAAAACGTTTTCCTTGTGGGTCAAAGTAAATGTTTGAAATTTTTTTTGCTGTATCTCAAATAGTTTTTATTTTACAGCCATTTGAAATTTCAAAATTTCAGCTCATCTTGCACGTTTGAGATTTTCAAAATGTGCGGCGTATATCTAGAGATAAAATTCTTTCTCCAAAACTATTCATTGGATCTCAAAATTATCAAAAAGAGGGTCCTCCACAATTTTAATTTTTTATATATGAAAATAATTGTAAGAACATGTTTTATCATAATAAAGAATAAAATTGATGGCTATTTTTCTCCTTATAGTAAAAATTTTAACTTTTGTTGGCCATCTTGAAAAATCATATCTTGAAATTTTTTTAAAAACAAACATATTTTTATTTAGCAATATAATTATAATACTGAAATTTTTATATAATCATTTGTTATTCTGATAACATTCATAAAATATTTTAATTAAATAATTTTGAAATTACAATTTTAAAGTCCCTTTAATTAAAACTTAATTTCAAGACATTTGTTTTCTAGTCTATAAGTCAGTTCAACGAGACCATGGCACTTACCACCTCCGTTTTTTATCAAAATTAGTGTAAAGTCTTTCTTTGTAGATAAAACTATATATACAAAATTATTTTGCTGTATCTCAAATAGTTTTCGTATTACAGCCATTCAAAATCTCAGCTCATCTTACATGTTTAATATTTTCGAAATGAGGCGCATATATCTAGATATAAAATTCTTTATCCGGAACTATTTATTGTATCTCTATGAAATTTTTTTGGTATATCAATAAGAGCATATTGATGTTATAAAAAAATATTTCACTCCCCAAAATCAATATAAAATTTCAGGAAAAAATTTGAAAGAGGCAAGTATTTGATTTTTTTGTAGAAAAACTTACTAAATCTAAATTATCAAAAAGAGGGTCCTCCACTATTTTATATATGAAAATAATTGTAGAAACATAGTTTATCATAATAAAGAATAAAATTGATGGCTATTTTACTCTTTATAGTAAAAATTTGCACTTTTGTCATTCTGGAACTTTTATATAATTATTTGTTATTCTGATAGCATTCATAAAACGTTTAAATTAAATAATTTTTAAATAAACATTTTGAAGTTAATTTAATTAAAACTTAATTACAATAAATTTGTTTTCTAGTCTATACCCATACTCAATTTTGAAACCTTCTTTATTTTGGTGATCACAGACAAAAAAAGGAAAATTCTCATAAATGTATGTGCCTCCCTACAAGGGCCTCCATGTGTTGTAGACATTTGATTGGGACTTAATGTAAACACTTGAAGCGACTTGAGCTATGGAATGTTCACATGGAGATGGTTGAAAGAGATGGACAGAAAAGAAGTTGGGAATGAACTTATTGGTCACACTTTTATAAAGAATATCTTAGAAGTATAATTTTAATTTTGGTTAGTTAAATGGTTTTCAAATTGTAGTTAAGTTTAAAACTGAAAAATGGAATCTTCAAAATGTAGTGTGGGAAAGATAACATCAAATGAATGCCATTTAAGCTATCTTTTAGTGGCAATAAAGAAATTGATAGTTTGAGTTGACAGAGAACTGTTGATTTTAAGAATACTTTGAATGTTATACTATGAATTTTATTCAAAGTGTTTTTTTTTTAACATTTAATCTATCTAGATATTTTAAATAAGTAAATGTTATCAAAATAACAAATATTTATGTAAAAGTTTTAGCATTATAATTTTATTGATAAATAAAAATGTTACTTTTTATTTTAAATTTCAACAAGTGTGATTTTTTAGATGACCAACAAAAGTGCAAATTTTTACTATAAAGAGTAAAAAAGCCATCTATTTTATTCTTTATTATAATAAAACATGTTCTTAGAATGAGTTTTATGTATAAAAAAGTTAAATTTTGAAGGACACTGTTTTCGATAATTTAAATATAATAAAGTAAGTTTTCTACAAAAAAAAAAATACAATTCGTGCTCTTTCAAATTTTTTCCTGAAATTTTATATTGATTTTGGGGAATAAATTTTTTTTATAACATCAATATGCTTTTATTGATTTTCAAAAAAAAATTCATAGAGATACAATGAATAGTTCTGGAGAAAGAATTTTATATATAGGTATATGCGCCTCATTTCGAAAATCTTAAACGTGTTAGATGAGCTGAGATTTGGAATGGCTGTAATACGAAAACTATTTGAGATACAGCAAAATAATTTTGGTTATATAATTTTATATACAAAAAAATAGTTTATACTAGAATTAAAAAAAATTGGAGGTGGTAAGTGCCATGGTCTCGTTGAACTGACGTATGGACTAGAAAACAAATTTCTTGTAATTAAGTTTTAATTAAAGGGACTTTGAAATTGTAATTTCAAAATTATTTAATTAAAATATTTTATGAATGTTATCAGAATAACAAATGATTATATAAAAATTTCAGTATTATAATTATATTGCTAAATAAAAATGTGTTTGTTTTAAAAAAAATTTCAAGATATGTGATTTTTCAAGATGGCCGACGAAAGTGAAAATTTTTACTATAAAGAGAAAAATAGCCATCAATTTTATTATGATAAAACATGGTCTTACAATTATTTTCATATATAAAAAATTAAAATTGTAGAGGACCCTCTTTTTGATAATTTCGATTTAATAAAGTAAGTTTTTCTACAAAAAAAATCAAATACTTGAATCTTTCAAATATTTTCCTGAAAATTTTTATTGATTTTGGGGATTTAAATATTTTTTTATAACATCAATATGCTTTTATTGATTTGCCAAAAAAATTTCATAGAGATCCAATGAATAGTTCTGGAGAAAGAATTTTATCTCTAGATATATGCTACTGATTTTAAAAATCTCAAACTTGCAAGATGAGCTGAAATCCTGAAATTTCGAATGGCTGTAAAAAAAAAACTATTTGAGATACAGCAAAAAAAATTTGGATATTTACTTTGACCCACAAGGAAAGGGTTTTCACCAAATTTTAAAAAAATCGGAGGAGGTGGGTGTCAAAATCCTTTTTTTCCCGTTGATTTGATATGGAATGACCCTGCCGTATTACTTATTTAAAATTTTAATGTTGCCACTCACAAAATAAAATGTTAAAAACAGTCGTAAATATGATTTACGATTAGATGACGTCAAAAAGTACACTCTACAATATAAAGACAATAAGTTGCACATGACCTGTGCAATGGGCTATTGGTTACGGTTCGAGGTAAAGACTTGCGCTCGATAGCAGATTTGGCTGTGTTTTCAAGTAGACATCAAACGACATGATACGTTACGTCTTTTTTTCTGATCTTTATGTTTACTTCTGGTGAAATGCACAATAACAGTTAACAACTAAAGCGCTGTGTCTTATTTTCGAACCACGATGCGTTGATTGATTGTATGACGTTCACTGCGTAATGGGCTAGCGGTGACGGTTCAAAATTAATTTTGAAAAAATTCAATCGGGTCTGCACGATTGAATGAAATAACATCGCACTTGATCTCCACAATGGGCTAATGTCGACGGTTTAGAATTGATTTCGAAGCTTTGCTTAGGTTAATTAACATCGCACTAGAGCTTCACATTGGGCTGTTGGTGACAGTTCAGCGCCTATCTCGAAGGGAACAATGTCTCGTAATTTTGAACCACGGTCATATGGCGAGGACATCACCTGAGCTGGCAATCCTTCGGGCAGTCGTATGGGACATTTCGACAACACTCTTGAGCGCATTCTAAACAAATTTAATTTGATAGCTATCCTAAAAATCAAACATGTTTCCAAAATTATAAAAAATATTCACCAAACCCAATTTAAAATCGTTTGAACCAAACCCATAATTTACAAAAATCCGAGAGTTCGTTAAACACTTATATATTCTAACCAATCAACAATCGTAAGGCAATAGACGTTTACTGTCAGATCGCGGAAGAAGTCAACATCTTACCATGATGATCGTCAATTTACCATGGTTCAAAAATACGAAGCATCGTTCCCGGGTCTTTCCTTCGAGATAGGCCCCGAACTGTGGCCAATAGCCCACAGTGTAGCTCTAGTGAAACGCTATTTAACCAAACCAAAATCAACTTCAAAGAAACTGTCTTTTAATTACGTTAAGCAAAGACACTAAAAAAAGGCATGTTCAGTCTACTATCCCGTTTTTATTTAGCTCAGTACACTCAATCAATCAACTGAAACGCGATCTTTTGTGTATGGTAATTAATGTGGTTAAGTCCTACTAATTAGGTTTTTAAAGTTAACCACAATGATATTTTATAATTTGCAGAAGTAGCCTGGTTCCAGAAAAAGTGTTTATTATGTGGAGAGAGATAGAAGTTAATAAACAGCCTTGTAATATCTTCAATTTTTCTTTATTAACAGTGAAGGTGATATGTACAGTCTTGAGAAAAATATTTACAGTGTTGAAATATAGAAGTAAAAGAACATTCTTACGTGGTATGGAAAAACATAGCAGGTTTCACTTCAACGATTTTTGTTGACACTTTCTTTAACACATGTTGAATAGAAAGATTTAAAAAAAATGAACTAGTCAGGCAGCTAGTTATCAGGGAGTTACTACATAGTTACAGAGTTTTCTACAGAATGAGGACTCGCTGAAACATCGCCTTATATAGTCCTAAGCTATCCTAAATTAGCATAAGGCACCGGGCCGACAAAGAATAATAAACGTCTCGAAGTCCCGCACGATAGGTCCGCATACGGGAAACACCTATCCGATGCGTACGACGCATCAACCCGATGACGTCGTAACAGGTTCGCGAACTCGTGGAGTCAAAACGTAAACAAAAACATCGGCGTCTCGCCGGAAAGGTTCGTGGTAAGATTCTGTGAGAAGGTAGGTTTTCCCAACAGTAATCCCTAAGGTAAACAACTTTGGCGCATTTTCGCTCGTTGGCATACGAGGCCGTATAAAAGAAAAGAACGAATTATTAATATATATAATTAATTATTAATAATATATAATAATTATTAAAATAAAATTGCAATTTTACACCTTTTTTTTATATTCCGGGCAGTCTTAGAAATTGTAAAAGTATCAATTTGAATATCTATTAATTTTTATGTGACAACTTTATTTGATCTTCATCAGCTGCCTCATTAGCACCTGAGCCTGCATTGTACGAAAGATGTTATGAGATTTTTCATGAAGCAGAGTGTCGTGCAGGAGCTTTTAGTGCTGATGGTGAGATTTAGTAATGCCTAGTTTATTGTTAAATATTACCTTCAAAAAGTAATACATAGACATGTGCTAATTTATACAGATTAACTTTACAAGAAGTCTCTAGTTTAGGCTTGCGCAATTTTTCTTATAACAGTTAAAAAATATCATTATTTCAATTTTCGATAATTAAAAATATTATTTTTGAGAAATAACAGTTCTTTAAAACTCTTAAAAAAGAATATTTTTGAAATCGAATCAAATAAGTTTTTCACAAGAACGATTAGATGGAGCCGTTTAATTGTACTAGCTTTCCGGCTTGCGAAACTAACTTGCAGTGCTCAGTTTGAAGTGATATTCCATTCAATCGTAGAACAGATAACATTCCAATTGGATCACAGTATCACAATTATATCTTTTGGCCTCGATCCTTCTTCTTGGTGATTGATTCATTATTGGCGAAGACAGGCCTCACAACAGGTCCCTTTTTTCCCTAAAAGTCCTTTTTGTTACTTGAAGTACTTAAAAGTCCTTTTTTTTCAGAATAATGTCCCTTTTTCCTTTATTTTAGCAAAAATGATTTTGTCCACTCTTTATGACTATAATAACACATTTCCGGTCCTTTCTCCTCCTTGTTTAACCATTTTTTTTTATTATGTAATGGTCATTACATTCATGTTCATATATGTGTTAAATCTGCTGCTAGGGTGTTGCAACTCTCGAATATCATTTAACCAGAAAAAATCTTGCTATTTTGTTTTTACAAATATAATTAATCACATTAGTGTGGAATGTGGGCTTAAATAAAAACTGTCCTTCCAGGACCACTGGATCTTATTTATGCATTGCATCAAAAACAATAAATGATGAAAATTGAATTAATCTTGAAGACTAAAAAATACTGGATCTTGTTTATGCATTGCATCAAAAACAATAAATGATGAAAATTGAATTAATCTTGAAGACTAAAAAATAGCAGGTGAAAGTGTAAATTGGAATTACATAATTTCCCAGTACCTCATATTCTCATTAAGCACATACTGTTCGATTTACTTTTGATATGAAAAATAGACTTTTCCTGTGGTAAGTAGGATCCCTGCTAAATTTCAAGAAATTTGGCCAAAATTTAAAAAGTTACAAATAATTTGAGATTATTACGAAATGAATTTTAACAATCATTTTCATGCAAATGTACTAATTTTTTTAATAATGCTCTCGATTTTCTTCAAATTTGGTTGGAATAATGCTTGAAATAGTGGAATGCTATGTAGTTTAAAAAAAACAACAATTAAATTATTTTTTCCAAATATTTACTGGGGGCACAGGAAAAAAGAGTGACAGGAAGTCAAAATGATTCAATGTGTGTTTTTAAACATAGTTTTGTTGCTGCAAAAGAAAACGCATGGATTCATTCACTGATTTTTGTTATACTAGCTATTACCCGTAGTTTCGCAGACGCAAAAAATGTGGCCTCTCAGCGTTTCGTCCCCCCCAAAATTTATTTGCAAAAAAAAAAAGTAGGAGTGTGTAAATAGGCAACTTGGTTGGTGTGGTATACCTTCCTCTAACACGATGGTAGATAATTTATCTCTCAAAGGTCGATTCCCCATGGAGTAAGGGGGGGGCTGAAGCATATGCTGCAAACAAGGGCGATCACCCCCCTCCCATGAGGTACAAAGGTCAAAGAAGGAAATTAGTTAGCAATCGGCCTGATCGACGTATTCCACTTTTCTCTGCCCGACGGTATGCCATTTATGCACATAGGATTATGGGGTTGAATCATATATTGCAACAATTACGTGCAACACCCCCTACCAACGCGGTTCAAAGGTCAGAGGGGGAATAGGTTAAAAATAGACCGGTTCGAAAAGTCACTTTCATGCGCACGATGGTACATTATTTATTCCCATAGGCTGATTTTAAGTGAAGTTATATTGATTTTACACATGTCATTTTTAGATTGCGACTCTAACCCTGACCAAAAGCACAGGCGGTATAGTCAAAAACTGATATAGTGTTCAGAAATAGGTTACATATATCAAAATACCATTTAGAGCTTTTTTTCAAATGGATAGAAAATAATTTATTTTTTTAATTTGCATCTCTTTTTACACCTGCTTTTTTTCCCTTATAATTTTGTTAACATAAGGTTTAAAATATTCATAAGATTTAACAAATTGCTTTAATAATATTAGATTTTTTTTGTGACGATCAATTATCTTTGTTCTTGCTTTAAGTATTTTCCTGAAAATTTTACCAATATGTATTCACAGTGTGCAGAATCTCCATTGAATGTTTCTTGAGCTATTCAGGTGGGTAAGGAGTGCGTTTCAGACTTGGACGCGGTGAGTCACAGAGAATAGATAGCAAGGAAGATATGTTGCAGACATTCGAAACACGACACTATAGTGGAGTATCTTCGAGTTTGGACAATTCACATAGGTGGTGGTGTGTAGAGTGCATAGCTACATCCCTGTTTGTTGTATATTAGAAATTGTTTTATTCTCTAGTCTAAAAGTTAGTTTCAGCATTTAAGTATGGCGTAATTTAGATAAGCAATTTGGAAATATTTCAAAATTACATTTTCAAATGCATTGTACAATGCAGATCTGGCCGTTTCAAAATCTGTATAAATATGAACAGTTTATTAAAGAACTAGTAAGTTTTTTATTTTAATTATAAACTTAAAATTCAATTTTTTTGATGTATGAAAACACTTTAAAAATCACGATGCATTATTAAAAAAAAACCTGAATTAAGTCAAATACTAATTATGTTTTTTTTAAAACATCTTTAGTCAAGTTGTAATTCATCTAGAAGCATAATTTTTGTTGGAATTACTTGAAGTATCTTTCTTAAAGTTATGACCCTCCAAAAAGTTTATAGCATTAAAAGTTTTTTTTATATATAATTTTTTTACCTCAAGAGTCCTTAAAAAAACACTTTTTGTTCAAATTTATAACTTTAAAATTCTATTATATTTTTTTTAAAGAATCTTTATAGTGGAGGGTTATAACATCTATCTCACAATTAATATAAAGTTGGATTTAAAAATAAATTTCTTAAAAGTTTAAGCAAACTTGAGTTTTTGTGTTTGGAATGAAAGGGCATATGGTAAAAATACAATTATTCAGAAATTGAGTTTAAAGTGTATAAAACATAATGCCCATTGCTAGAAGCACCCTAGAATAACCCTTTGTAAATAAAAAAGTTTTTTTAATGTTTATTCAATCTTGATATCACTTTAAAGATAAGGAATTGGGGATTATTATAGAATAAAAAATATTTTTTAATTTTTGACCGATTTCCACTTTTTCTAGTGTGTATGAAAAGATAATTTCATAAAAAGAAACTGCCGGATATCCAGCAAAATCCAGTTCAGATATCCGGTTTGTAATGTGCGCTGGATATCTGGTATCCGGCAAAACCACTATTCGGCTCATCTCTAAATACAATATAAAAAATAACATACCAATAATAGTTTCATGTGAAAATAACAAATATTGAAAAATGTTGACTAACGTTTAAGTATAAATTGAATTTTGTGTTTTAAAATATAAAATTAAATGTTATAAAAATTATAGTTTTAAGTTTAATTTGCTCTTATTTGAATATTAAGAGGCTGTTCATTTATTACGACTCACACCCTCGGAGAAGGGGATCCATCATGCATGACTGTGATGTGACATGAGGGAAAAGGGTCTCAGTGATTGCGTGACGTAGCAAAAGTTCTCGAAATATTCCTTTCACAAACATTGAGATAAGAAACTTTTTATAGAAATCACTATATCTTTCTAATGGGATGAGATATTTTGTAAATTACACAGAATGAAAGTTTTAATTACATTGTTTTAACTACATAAATTTAAAATGAAGTAACATAGGAAGGGGGAAGGGTGTACAAAAGGGTGAAAAATATTATGACATAATAAAAGGATGCTCCTTAACAGTGCAATCAGTTATTTTTATTTGATTTTTAATGTAATAGAGATTTTAATTTCGGAAATATGTATTCATTGATTTGTTCCAGATTTTTTTTGTCCAGCCCATATGATTTTTTCTTTAATTAAAATTGGCTTTGGCTCCATTTAAAACTGTATGCAGCAGTCTTCACCACTGTTGAGTAATAGACTTCTATCAATGAATTAGTATGGTTGTGGAAATCATGTAAATATGAATATTCATGGGTTAATTGACAGAGCAAGAGACAAACAATATCTCACCAAATCTCTCGAAGAATATTAAATTTCGTAGATTACGAAAATTTAAGTACAATGGTGATATGTGAAATATCACCATTTGTTCTTAAATTTTGATAAATGATGTTAGTCCAATAGCCCCCTTTAGCCCCTATGTAAATCCGCCACTGGGTATGTGGGCATTGTGCAGTTTTTTTTTTTATTTCCTTTAAAGTGAGGGTATTAAATATTTTTGCCTATTAAAGGTGGCGTTTTTGAATTTGAGTTAGTACTGTCGATTATATTTTGTTGACTGTATATATGTAGTGTTAAAAATATATATTACCATTGACTTTAATATTATTACTTTTTGCATTTGTAACTACGCATTTTTCACATTACACTTATAAATGCATTGGATATAGCTTTTGTATAGAATTTTTATGCACATATTTTTGGCAAAAAGGAAATAGCAATAATTTTTTTAAAGCATATAGAAAAGCCTACTTTATTGTAATTAAGTCAATTGCTTAAAAGTTACTGAGCGAAAAAATACTTTTAAAAAGATGGATCAACTCAATATAACAATTAACTCAATATAACCGCTAAGCTCATCCCTACTCTAGTTACTCTTTATATCCCCCCCCCCCCCCGGACATATAGTCGGGACATTCTTTGAAATTGTAAAAGTATTATTCAGAATAAGTTATATATTCATCCATAATAAATAGTACAGTAGACGCTCGTTTTTACGAACTCGTAGGGAACAACCAAATTGTTCGTAAAATCGAAAGTTCGTAAAATAGAATATCATAAGAAGTAGATAAATTTTATGCTTATTTTTTATTAAGCTGAGCATTTTTTATAAATAAAGCATTATTTAGCGATTATATTAGGAAATACAGTTATATATAGTTATTCTATATTTAATTGTAAAATAAAATAGTTAAATAAAAAATAATAAGTATACCTTTATTGATGAAAAATCAAGCATCAGAATAATCGCTAGTTTTTCTGTTTTAAAACAACATTTTGGAAAATACATGTTTTCATTTTATCGATGTTTGAAAGCATTTCACTATTGTCCTCCTCAAAAGAGGCATACTCTTGATAACCATATTCAGTTTCGTGAAGCTCAACCAGTGTCTGGATTTAATTTTTTGCAGCCAGCCGTCCGATGCCTTGAAGTCCTTTGATGTTGACCATTAAAACAGAGTTCAATTGTTCCTTAAGCACATTTCATTAAACGGAATGTTCGTTCCTATAATTTTCCTCATTCAAGCAAGTAAAGCTTTTTCCAGTTTGGGATATATTGCTGCTCTAAAATATTTTCGAGAGGGGCACTTTTGCTGGTCTTGTTTGCATATCCGACGATTTTTTTTTCTCTTGCTCTTAGAATTATCTATAGGCTATTCTTTGGAATTCCATTTTTCTTAGAGATTTTTGTCTTGTTTAAAATTTTCTCTTCTACTTCTTTCAAAATTTTCTTTTTTGCCTCAGCAGATAAACGAGTGCGTTTCTTCAACTGAGACATGTATGACTAAATTTCCTCAACTAAAACTGGCTCCAACTCCCTCTGAACTCACACGAAACTTCAGACATTGAGGGTCCAGATGAAACTAACCACTACAAAACATAATCTTATAACAAAGCACCCCCTTTCCCCGCTTGACATTGACACATGCTTATTGAATGTAAGGGAAGGGTAAAGATTGACGTCAAACTGCCGCTCTCCAATCACATGCCTGCTATCCACCTGCTGTTGGACCCTGTAATTTTTCTCAGAATGGCCTTGAAATGTTTGTATGTGTTCCATTGTTACTCCCTAAACATATGAGCTTTTAAACTTTGTGTGATGTCAGGTAAACGCTAGCGAAGTATGAAAATGAGTTCGCAAAAACGAGATTTTTCAAAATTTTAGTTCGTAAATGGGAATTAAAAATATCATTATGCCTATGGGACCATGTTCGGGACCAGACACTAGTTCGTAAAATCGTGAGTGTTCGTAAATTAGAGGTTCGTAAAAACGAGCGTGTACTGTATTTAGATTATCTTGTATATGGAATCAAATACCATGTAGATAAGGGGGCTATGTTACTGTGAGAGGTTGCTCTCGCAGAGTGGCGCTGGTGTGACGGAATGCGTGGGAGAGAGCGTTCGGTTGTTTTGGAGGGAGAGAAAAAAGAAAGCGAGGACCGGAGGGGGATTCGAAAAGCAAAAGTAACAAGTGTCCGGTGTTATCAATTGTCCGGTGGTATCAAGTGTCCGGTGGTATCAAGTGTCCGGTGTCATCAATTGTCCGGTGTTAACAAGTGTCCGGTGTTATCAATTGTCCGGTGGTATCAAGTGTCCGGTGTTATCAATTGTCCGGTGGTATCAAGTGTCCGGTGTCATCAATTGTCCGGTGTTAACAAGTGTCCGGTGTTATCAATTGTCCGGTGGTATCAAGTGTCCGGTGTCAACAATTGTCCGGTGTTATCAAGTGTCCGGTGTTAGCAATTGTCCGGTGGTATCAAGTGTCCGGTGTCAACAATTGTCCGGTGTTATCAAGTGTCCGGTGTTATCAATTGTCCGGTGGTATCGTGTCCGGTGTCATCAATTGTCCGGTGTTATCAAGTGTCCGGTGTTATCAAGTGTCTGGTGTTATCAAGTGTCCGGTGTTATCAATTGTCCGGTGGTATCAAGTGTCCGGTGGTATCAAGTGTCCGGTGTCATCAATTGTCCGGTGTTAACAAGTGTCCGGTGTTATCAATTGTCCGGTGGTATCAAGTGTCCGGTGTTATCAATTGTCCGGTGGTATCAAGTGTCCGGTGTCATCAATTGTCCGGTGTTAACAAGTGTCCGGTGTTATCAATTGTCCGGTGGTATCAAGTGTCCGGTGTCAACAATTGTCCGGTGTTATCAAGTGTCCGGTGTTAGCAATTGTCCGGTGGTATCAAGTGTCCGGTGTCAACAATTGTCCGGTGTTATCAAGTGTCCGGTGTTATCAAGTGTCTGGTGTTATCAAGTGTCCGGTGTTATCAAGTGTCCGGTGTTGTTCTGAATTTTCCGGGGGTTTCAAGAGTATCAACGAACCAAGATTTGAGCTGGGACAAAGCTTACAGTTACAAAATCCAGTTTCTAAGAAAAAAGCTTTTTATCTACAACATCTACAAAATTTAAATATAGCAAGAAGAATCAAACGCTGTTGAGGCAAGACACATACATATGCATTTAACTCCTTCAACCCACAACAAATTTTGAATTTTTTAAAAAAAATTGTATTATCCCTTTATTTAATTTCCACTTTAATTATGAAAGATACATTAGCATTTTCTTTTATACAGCATATAATCCATAAAGAATGTATTAATTAATCTTTTATTGAAATCAAATTTAATTGACTATTTTTATCGATTTTATGTTGCATATAAATATTAATTAACCTGTTTACGTTTTATTGTAGGTCAATTGGTTGCTACTGGCGCATTTGATGCTTCTATAAAAGTAATACTTTTAGTTTTATAATACATTTTATTAGTTACGATGCAAATATGATATTTGTTATACTATAGTTACCTGTATTAATATCTTTAAAAAATTGTTTTAAGGTCTATAAAAGTTCTTAACTCAATGGAAGCAATGTACTACAAATATTTTTTGATAGTGTCCTAAGTTTTTCTGACTGATCATTTCCTAATCATGTTTATTTAGGCAAATAATTCAATTTAATGTTTTTACTTGTTTTCTCTTTCAGAAAACTAATATTGTGGCCATTTCTAAATATTTCTGGTATTCTATACTACATGTGTAGCACATTTCTCAATAAAATTTTTCTTAAGATTTCAGATGTTGATCGTATGCTGACAGAAAGTGCCACTTCTGCTAAAGCTGCAACTTACAAAACCAATCTGAAAAATGTGGAAACCCATCCTGTTACTTGGACCTTCTATGATCACTTGGAGGTAAATTATTTATCTTGAACATACCATTTAAAATAATTGTATAGCTTTTTGTTTGAGTTAAGTAATATTTGTTTTAGTTTATTTTTTCAAATCTAATAGTGTTACAAGATTTCTTATGACAGCTGTGCAGTAAACCTATAAAGGCTACTTGGCTTGAAAATGTTATACAAACAATCATTTTTTGAGTTAAACTTAAGTTAGAGAGAATTTTAAAATATAATCTAACCTGTTTTTTTTTGTTAAATAAAAAAATGCTTAAAAGATTCTTATGAAACTTAATTATAAAGCTACCCAACACATGTAATATAAATATTTTTTTACTAGTAAATGTAGGATAAAACTTGATTCATGCTTATTTGTACCTGAAATTACCTTGAAGAGGATCTGGGTTTTTCATGGGTTATAACTTTAGGTAATGCATGCCCATCAGGGGGCTCACATCTTGTAAGTACAGGTTTGGCAACCCTGAGGTACACTAGCTGGGTCTTAAATTTTTTCGTTCTTTCCTTTTTTCTTGCGAAGGTATTACCATGTGTACGATTTTTTGTTTAGTTATATTTTGTTCTTGACTTTATGCTCCATTTATGATCGTTGTGTTTTCCTTATTTATTTTCAAGTATTATTCGTGGGTTCGGTTCAGTTTTGTTTTTTAATTTTATTGTATTAATTTCGATTTATTTTTTGTTACTTGCCACACTACTGACCTGTATGTTTGCCGTGTGCAGTGACTCGTACCGCGGGAAACTCGTAGACTTGCCTCCACTCGTAGTTTGTTGTCTTTGCAACTTTGTTATCGTATTTTGTCCCATTCAGATCAGCCCTTACAAATTATACTCTTGGACATATCTAATAATGTCCTTTTTAGGAATCGCCCTTCCTGCATACCATCCTTTGGACTTCGAATAAGAAATACCCTGAGAGGCATGTTTCTTCATTCAATAGCAATTGTGAAAGTCCCCTGTTTGCTAATTTAAAATGAAGATATTACAAATTTCTTAATTTTGCAATTGTTCTATGAACACGAGAAATCTTATACCATTCCAGTTGTATATCATCGTTATAATTTTAATTCTCACACAGTTGTATATACAGATGGTTCGAAATCTAGTAATTATGTCTGCTGCGCATTTGTATGTGAAATAGATTCATTTAGTTACTCATTACCACATTTCATTTCTGTTTTTAAATCAGAATTTTTAGTCCTGGGCAAAGCTTTCAAATACATTTATTGTCAAAGTATTGGCAATTTTATCGTTTATATACTGAATCTAAAGATATTTTAGAATCTCTGTCATCAGATGCATTAAACCACCCTTTAGCAAATGATGCTTTAATTGTTTATAACAGACTTATCCGACCGGGTTATGGTGTCATTTTGTGCTGGATTCCTGGGTATGTCAGCATAATTGGAAATGAACTAGCCGATTAATCTTCCAAAAGTGGTATTTCCCAGCTCAAATATGAATCCCTCTTATGAAGATCTACGTAATGTTTTGCAGTAGCTTTTTTGCACTGCAACTGGGTGAAGACTGGAAGTTATAAACCAGTAGCAAACTAGCATTCTTTTTTCGACCATAACACTCCTACCGTCTTTGTTATCTGGATGACTCAATGTCTTATTGACTCGTCTCTACATAGGACACTCACAAGCTACCCATAGACACTTATTAGTGAACTGCCCTGCTGTGTCATTATTGCCAACAACCTCTCACCATTCATCATATTTTAACTTCTTGTCCCCATCTTAGAATTGTATATAATTGCTTTTTTAATACATCTGTTATTTTAGCAGATTTACTGAATCCAACACATTCATCCCTATTAATCTTTTTAAATTACACAGGATTTTTACCTCTTCTTTAAATTAATTTTTGTTTATGTGTATAGTTTTAGAATTGTAACATTGGTTTAAATCACCTAGTGTTTGATACAACATGGCCATATTTAGCCCTTGTGCCACTAAACCCCATATAACCAACCAACCTATGTAAAACATGAGCTTGTATTTCGTGTTTGGAACTCTGATATTTATTTTTAAAAATGTAAAACTAAATTAAGTTACTGCTAAAAAAGATTAACTGAAAAAGAATTCAAAGAACATTACAGATTTAAAAAATAATTTAAATTGTAGATACAATAATTGAAAAACAAATTATGTTTTAAATTTTGATTTAGAGGAAACTGGAACTTTTTTTTTGTCAGTAGAGAAACTCAGTTACATTGAATATAAATCTTTCAGATATTTTGATATTTTTACTAAAGTATATTAACAAAAATATTAAGATTATTTTTTTAATAAAAAGCATGTTCACTAAATGCTTTTGTTCTGAAAATAACTTTACTTTATTAGGTATACCTCCTTTTCCTGTTCAAAGGGTAAATTTTTAAAAAGTTTGAAAATTCTTTAGTTTTTTGGCTTTAAAAGCGTTATCATGCAGTGCATACATTGAAAAAATATGTCAACTTCTATGAGCAGAAACGAATTTCATCAGCAGTTTTTTAAATATTTTCTTTTCTAAAATTTGATATTTTCTTTATATAAAAGATAAAATATGATAAAATTCTAGGAAGTTACTTGCCTGGAATTTCATCCTACGGAACAAATCCTAGTGTCTGGAAGTAGAGACCACACTGTGAAGTTTTTTGATTACTCCAAGCCACCTGTGAAACATGCTTTTAAAACATTAGATGTAAGATTTTATTTTTGCTCTTCTTGATTTTCTTAGTTCTTGTGTATGTTTGTTGACTTTATTTAAGAATACAATAATTTTAATTATGGTTATTTCAATTTTATTAAATTATATTGTTATTAATTATTTTCATTTTTAATGTTAAGTTTTTAAACTTTAGTAAAAGGGTTAGGACAGTTAAAATTACTATACATTGCATGAACAAATTTGGATTACAGAAGTTATGTGGTATTTGGCATTAAATTTCGAAATTTTGTTATGCTGCATGAATGTCAACTATTCTTACAAAAAGCTTTAAAAAAATTATGAAGATCACAAGGTTATAAAAAAATCTCTGCCAACTTATTGAAAAAGTTTGATTTTAGGCCACAGGTTTCATTTTATTTAGATTCTGATTAACGTTTTGTTTTAATTTTTTTAGGTTGTGTTATATAAGATTTTTACTACTTTACTGGTAATTGACTATAAGCCTGTCTTTATCTTCTGAACCCTTTATAGCCTTCTACCCCATAAATGTAACATGTATAATGTTTAGGACATTGACATGTTTCACGAACAAGTTTAAGAACTCAAACAAATAGGTCAACTATTAGTTTTAATAACATACATTATTTTACTATAAACTCGATAAATAAACATAATTTCTATTAGGCTGAGTTTACTCATTACAAGTACACATTTATTAAACAAAATTAAATAATAGTGCGAGATTCCAAGTAAAATTGTATTTTGTAGAGACCAATATTTCACAACTTTTGGTATTTTTTATCACGTTGTGGCTTTTTGGGAGGTAGTTCCTTAAATTGAGATAATCATATTATAAAAGTAAATATACATCATATAAACAAAATACTAATTTTTTTTTTATAAGATAGCAAACATTTTATTCCTCTTTTGTTACTTTTCAATATTTTCTTAGTATTGCACTATTTTTTACATGTATTAGCATTCAAATAAAAATTTGTTTGAAGGAATGTGACGGTGAATACTTTTTAGGATCTTTTCTCATTAGTTATCTCAATTTATAATTTTAATCTATTAGGAAACAGAAGTGGTAAGGTGCTTATCACTACATCCATCTGGGGATTTTATATTAGTTGGAACTCAGCATCGAGTTGGTGAGTACCATTACTAAAATAAGATGCACAATTATTTACAGAACTGTTCAAAATGTTTTTGTTTACATAAATATGCACAATGATTCTTCTGGTTTAAAAAGAATCATATTTAAAAATATGAAAATACTGAGTAAGTTATCAAGTTTATCCACTTTCCATTTTTTTTTTAAGCCCCGGCCTGCCCAACTTTGTTCCCCCCGATGAGAACAGGCCCCTCCGAAAGGAACTCATCAAAAAAGATGTGATCGTACAGGTCAGCCCGGGAAGACACAGCATTCCAGAGACTCAAAGACATTATGGACCATTTCACAGTATTTGTCTGATTTGTCCCCTCCCCAACTTTTTTATTATGCGTTAATTAATATAAAATAACCCAATTTTTTAAAAGTGGTTTTAGTTAGTTTGGGGTTTATTTTACTTTAACATGTAATAAAATAATAACAAAAAGTTGCAGAGGGGAAAAATCATGGATAAATACTGTTGGATGGCCCTACGTAAAAAAGAGCGCAAGTGCCCCTTTCCACACAAGCAGGAAAACATTATAAAGGCTTGTCCATACTTTCTATGTATCGGTAAGCGCTGCAATGTAGGGATATTTCTTGTTAAGCGTTCAGATTAGGCTGCACGTCTTTCGTCGAATGTTTCTACTTGGACCAATTGCTGACTGTCCACATTTCCTGTTGCTGTCCGACACGCCATCTTCCTTTTGAAATCTCAGTTACAGTATAGGAAAACTTGCTTATCTATTTTCTCAATAAATTTTAAAGCTATTTGAATTATTTTTTCGACATTAAAAAGTTTTAAAACGATCTGCACAATTTTCAGCAAATGGTACGTTCAATGAAATAAAAAAAAATTGGATTATAAATCCTTCAAACTACAATACATTTGAAGATAAAATATTAATTCAATAATTTTACACACCAGCGACAAGTGAATTTATTATCAAAGTTTAAATAAATATATATATTTGAATAACAATTCATAAATTTATTTACTATATTTACACACAAAAACTGTTTGGAAGTTTCAAAAGTTGAGTAAAATATCTATTTTCATATATAGTATTTATAGTATTGCATTTGAATGGAATTATAATAGAAATATGAAAAGTGTATTAAAAACTACAATATGTTAAAGTTTTTTTTGCAAATGATGTAATGTTTGTTTATTTTTAAACTACTGAAAAAGGAAATTTACTTTTTTGGGTAAAATTTGCTTTTAAAACTGACTAAAATTGATTTTGATGCAATGTGATATAAAAATATAATTTCAATTTCTTCACGAATACTTAATAAAAATACCATCAATGATTTAAAAAAATTAAATTGCAGATTTTTTTCCTTGTTCTATTGTATTTAAATGTGATACATTTTTTAATGTGATGCAATATATAAATAACTTCTAAAATTTCAATTCTTAAAAATTAAGACTATAATTTTAAGAAATACAAATAAATAAAAGCAAAATTTTATTTACTACCAAATAAGTTATTTTCACTAAAAATTTGAAATATACACAATTAAAATAACTGTATAAGTTAAAAAACAACAACAAAATAATAAAAGCAATTAAAAATAAGTTTAATTTTAATAAATGCAAATAAATAAATACAAAATTATTTTTATTTCTAAAATATCTAAAACAAAAGTAGAAATGTTAATAATTAATGACAGAATTTCTTTTTTTGGTCTCGTTCTTCAGCTAGAACATTGAGGGAAAGTACCTTAAGCTTGGGAAATGTTGATATTTTCACATTGGAATGTATCATAGTCAAACATCAATATTTGCCTATATATCAATATGTTTAATATGCATTAAAAACATCTTGTGACTTAGATGGAAATTAAGGTTTTAAGCAAATTGTAATTACAGACAGAGGGTGGACAAAAATATGGAAATATTTGAAAAAAAAACATATAACCAGGGTGCGAAATTAAGGAAAATGTACACTAGACTTCTATTCTAGCAGTGATTTAAAAGTACTAGCCCTTGAAATTTTTTTATAAAATTAATATCTTTTCAAATTTTTTGTCCAAAATCGAAAATTTGTGTATAAGCAGTCATATTTTTATACATTGAAAATTCCAATTCGAATTGACAAATCATCGGAAAAATTTAATTTTAATTCTTAAAATAAATATTTTAGCCGATAAAAAAGAAATTATGACAGTGTTGCAATAGAAACGACCTTCCCCAAAGTACGTGAAGATTATGCTTTAAAGTATTGCACGACTCGCTCTGGTCTTGTATCTTTCAAACCTCCATCGGACTTTTTAAATTATATCTCCCTTATTATCATAATACAATCTTATAAAAAAAATACTTGTATATCAAAATGTGAAATTTCTAATCCTTAACATCATTTGTAAAGATTTAAGAAAACATAAATTATTTTTCTGTCGACATCGTTCACTGTTGCTAATAAATTCGGATGAGTATTTGTTTTTATATATCTTCGAAGGAAATACAAGTATATTATTAATTAAAATAATATTATGGATCAATTATACACTTCTCTTATTGAAATATTTAGTTTTAATTTATGAAACAAATTACTTGAAGGTAGCTTGAATTAGCTGAACAGCAATGTCACGATTTTATCGCTTCGAAGTCAATTCCATCCAAAATTCAAATGAGACATCCATTAATATCTTTTCATAATATTATCCAGCAATAAAATCTGTATTGGTGAAATAAATGTTGTTTAATTTTTGCAATCGAGTAAGAAAAATATTGACTTTAAAGTGAAGTCATTCACTACGTACCATATCAACTTCTTAGTGCTATTATAGTAACGACGCGATGCACAGTACAATGGCTTCATAGATTCTACAAACCAGTGAGATATTTATCAAAACAGATACTAAATTGATGATTAATGCGAGTAGTGCTATTTTTTATTAAGATTACGACGCGATGCACGGTACAATCTTCATTCAGCACACTTGACACAAACTCCGTGTCTGGGATCGAGTGATTGGAGTGAATTCTAGAATCAACTTCCTCCCGCCTCCCATTTTAGACAAATTATATTTTAATTTTGATTGACCAATGTATAGTCCCCCCTCCCCCCCCCACACTTTGTAAAGAAAATTTTGGCTTAAATTTATCAGCTTATATGCAAGTATGTGCAGTACTATCATATGGTAAGAGGGACTTGATTTTTTAATATTTTTTTACGAGACGGGAGGTCTAGTGGTTTAAAATTTTTATCGGGCTTCTTTAGAAAACATCGGCAATGTCTAGATTTCTAGCGTTAATTTTGTTCCCTGTAAGTTAAAAAATGTATATAAATAAATAATGACAATATTATTATAAATTTCTCAGTTATATATTTTGCCAAGATTAAAAATAATCACGAATTATCCAAATAAAAATGTACTCAGTACAGGAATTTGAACCACAGTCTTCAAAACTCCAATTGCATATCATACCTCTAGACAACCTTCTAAGTTGATAGAAACCCTGAACTACCATTAATCAACATTTTATACTGATTTTTATGTTTGAATAAATTAAAACTTTGGAACTCAATTCTGAATAAATATCAATCCAATATTAAATTATTTATATCTGTTAACCCTGGAGCACGCTCGCTACTCAGACGAACACAAGAACTTGCAAGGGGGATGTTACACACCCCATTGTTTAATTTTGTTTTTTAAGAACATATATTACGTACAATTAAAATATGCATATTTCTTATCCTAAACATCTTTTAGTTAAAATTAAAGCTAATTACGAACTAATAAAAGTTTATTTTAAACCCGGGAGTGTGAGCGCTACTCATACGAACACGAAAACTGCAAGGGTGTGTTGCACACCCCAGTATCTGAATTATGGTCACTGTTATATAAAACATCCCCAGAGTCCTCATCAGATTAATTTATGGATTCTTCTGTAGAAACTTCTTTCAGCAATATTATTACTCGTATTTCATCTCCTCTTTGTAGGTCAAATAACACGACATAATCAAGTCGAAAAACATGAGTACTCGCAATGAGTGTGTTGCACCCCAAGGGTTTGATTTCTGGGGAACTGCGAAATGAAATTACAAATTAAGCATTTCCTCTATTAGAAGGGGACCTTAAAAGCAATTGCACCGAATTTGACCCGTTTTTAAATAAGAAATTAGGCACGTTTTGCAATCACTTGACGTGGGGTGTAAAACCCCCCTTGCGAGTGTACCCGGGTTAATATTTTCTTTTCAGGAATTTCCAGCAGCCTCATTAACAATTCTGCTAATTAAAGCTGTTGGTTTTGTTAACCTTTAGAAGGCGGGTGTTTGATATTCTGGTTGAAATATCGGCCAGTTATACATTTTTAATGTTATGCATCATGTTGGATCCAGTTTGCACAATGGGTATTTTATTACTAATATTAGCAGGAAATTTGACTCACAATTTAATTGCTTTGAAATTAAAAAATATTTGAGTAATGCACCATATTGATTTAAAATATTTACATTACAAATGAATAAACAAAATTGCCTCTATTGTAATTTGGTAATATTATGTCACTGAAGCATGTTATTTTTCCAGTTCGTTTATATGACATAAGAACAAGTCAGTGCTTCATTGGTGATTGTATAAAGGATCAACATAAGGGTCCTATCACTATGGTAAGATTATATTCATATTTGTGATTAGTGCTGTCATATTTTATTATTTATTTGTCTTTAAGAGTCGTAAGTTTGATTTTTTTTCATATTCCTCTTGTAACTTATTTTGTAGCATGTTTTGATATTTTAAAGGTAAAAAGCATTATAAAAATATTTCCTAAATTGTTGGTAATGAGTCCTTTTTTTATTAATAGTAAAGATTTTTATATTATGAAATTGGCAATTGTTTTCAAAACATATTTTTTTTTAATTGACTTGATCAGTCTCTTTTTCAAAATTCAAATAGTGTGCTTCTGGTTTGAAGGTTATAACACCAAACTATGCTCTGGAAATACATGGAATGCCAATAAATTGAACTATTTTTCAAAATTTGCAAACTTTGTATACAGTATCAGCGAGTTGATCATTAAAAAAAATCATTGTATTGGGGATAAAATGGGATGTGATAAATTGCTGTGCTAAAAAACAATCAACGGCAATGTTAAATAGGATACATGACAGTACTAAGAAATGCATCTTCTTATTTGGCATCTAAACACTGTCAATTGATCTTCCCCTCTTCTAAAGTGTCTTCATATTTTCATTAATACGAAAAATCAGATTTTTGCAAAATTGTTTTTGATCATTCATTCAGGAATTAATATGAATAATAATAAAATTTGTTTTGCATGTAGGGAGAATTATTAAAAGATGTAAAAATATAGTTTACATATAAATTTTGAGCTTTTCTATAACGTTTTTTTTTTTTTCAAACTTTTTGCAATTTATTGAATATACAAAAATCAAAACAGTGTTTGCTTTTTTATATTTTATTAACCTTTGTCTAATAGGATTTCTCTCTACCTAGATTAAGTATAGTCCCAATGCAAAGATGTTTGCATCTTCATCTAAAGATGGAAGCATCAAGGTATGGGATGCAGTGAGCAACAGGTGTTTCAACACCTTTGAAAATGCTCATAATGGCAGGGAGATATGTTCTGTGCAGTTTTCTAATAATAACAAAGTGAGTAACAATTAAATTATGATGGCATTAGTATGCTAAACTTTGCACTTCCAGTTTCTTAATTAAAGAATGAGTTTTAATTACCACTTTGAAAGGAAGCAAAGGAAATTGAAAATTAGCATAAGTGATATTGGAGTTACTGATACAAGTTACAAAAAAATATTTTCGTTTTTTGTGTTGTATAAGATTACTGGCATAGTTATATTAGTTTGGTATTGTATAAATGCATGGAAACAGTTATTGTTATACAATTTAGTTATATCTAAAAATAATTTTCTGTATAATGAATAAGTCAATTAAATTAATAATGTTTATGCATGATTTTCCTTAGAGATATATTTATTTTTACTACTCGTGAAGTAATTTTATAATTTTTGTGCTACTACAATAAAACCTTTTTTGCAGTATCTTCTCACTAATGGTAAGGATTCTGTGGTAAAGCTCTGGGAGTTGTCCATGATGAGATGTTTAATTGGCTATATTTGTTCTGGTTCTACACAAATCCATCGCAGCCAAGCTGTTTTTAACCATACTGAAGACTTTGGTAAGTGCATCTTGCTGTTTTAAGATTGGTTATGTAATTTAAGAAAAAATACATTCAAGACGAGGAATTTTACATTTAACTATTTATTTGTTAAAATTTAAGAAAGTTTTAAGATTTTTTTTAAGAATTGGGCATACATAAAAAAATAAAAAAAATACTTCTATAAGTTTTTTAATTTTGTATATTTGAACTCATGACAGGGTGGCAACATAACCTGGAAATCAGGAAATTATCATGGAATTTTTTAATTTTTGAAATATCAGGGAATTTCTCAAATTTCACAATAAATCAGCAAAATTTTCAAATTTGGATCATTAAAACGGGAATTACCGTCTATTATGCTCTTTATTCTGGGTAGTTTAGTTGTCAATATTTCTTTTTAGTTCTGAAAAAGATTTTTTTTAAATAGCATGGTTATGTTAATTTTTATAGTTTTATTTTTGCAAAAATTTGAACCACTGGTGGAGGGAAAAGCAAAGCGTGTTGGACTTTACATTGTAAGCAACATGTGAGGGGCTAATGAATATGCGATTTATTGATGATTGGGATATAGGAAATATGAAGCATATAAAATATTTAAAATTATCTCCAAAATAAATAAGTGGAAAAACTTGCTTTTTTTTTTATTATCTGCTTCCAGAGAACATGCTTAATTACTATTATGCCAGTCACAATTGTTTAATTTGTGTTGTATCTGTAAATTATTATTTTAACATTTATAATGCAATATATTTATTGTATTATTGTAGAATGCATACTTTGTTTCTATACAAAGCACGTATTGCCACATTTTTTAATATAATTGTAAAATCAGGGAAATTTTTGTGACACCATCATGGAAATCACGGCAATATCGGGGAAGTTTTTTTTCCAGAATTTTGTTTCCATGCTGCATGATTTTAAAATTATGACTAAATTTTGGAAATTTTATATAATTAAAATATAAAAAATTACAATTTTTATTGTACATTATCTTATACTTAATTTTTTTGTATTAAAATTATTTTTTAATCATTTAAATGAAAGTACATATTTATAAATTTTGTAAAAAAAATTTCATTAGTTTCATATTATATTGAAATATAATTGAAATAATTTTTTTTATCCAAAAATATATTTTTGCAAAAAATCTTCAACCTTTCGAAGGCTGGTTTTTGATTTTAACATGGAATTTTGGCCTAAATATTGGCCACCCACCCTGTAAAGGTTAATATACTTCTCCGCTAAGTAATATAATAATTTATAAAATTTTACATTTATTCTGTATGATTTATTTAGTTAAATTCTTTTCTAACTAGTTTTGTTTCCGGATGAGGATACTACTATCCTGTGCAGTTGGAATGCTAGAAATGCAGAACAACAGAGTCTTCTGTCCCTTGGTAAGTAGGTCTTTTTATAATGGGGAATACATATATGAGGTTTGCTTCATAGAAGAAGGGATTTTTTTTAGAGTAAGTATATAATTTATAATACAAATGAACTAAAAATTGTATTTGTGTACAAAACATTTGTTATCTGCAAATGTTTGAATTTAAATGCCTAATTTTAATAAACTATTTTAAAAGTTACTGGAAAGATTCAAGAAGTAAAAATGTACTAGAAAATAAATTATAATGATCAGTAAGCTATACTTTTGTAATTTATATACTACTGATAGCCAAACAAAATTAAAGACATTTCCATTGTGCAAATTCATTGCATTACACTCATTTTTATAGAAGTTACAAATTTTATTTGTTTAAAAAGTTTTAAATTATACTTCATGTATCCTAGTGATCCCAAAAATGGGCCTCACAAAAAATCGGCCCCTTACTCGCTAACACTTGTCAATTCGCCTGGCCTACCAATATTACGGTTAACTCCTTGATGACTTCATGCCAGCGAATTTATGCATCTTCGCTACTGACGAGCAACCCCTATGATATTTACGCCAGCGAAATTTCCAACCACGGAGGAAAGAAGAAGTTGGAGGTGAGCTCAAGTCAAAACCGGTTTGCAATGTGAAGTAAGTAATTGCTTAAAAATTAGGCATAAACAAAACCTTGGAGAAGTTTTTGGCACTATTCCAAAGGATGTTCCAAAGCTAAATGAAATACTATTGCTTGGTGAAAATTTATCTTATAATTTAACTTGTCTATGAAGGGAATAATGGACTTTTATTGATTCAGATCCTTGCACTGTACACAACTGCACAAATTGTACTTTTTAAGTTTTAATATGCAATTTTTTTATTAATAAAATAATTCAGTCCTTGTTGAAAACACACTGCCAGCTCGGTTAGTTTGGCCCTAATCTTTCTTAATGTAAGATTGCTATTTACTTCAAGTGAAATCTTGCCGAATCACCTCTATTTCCTTCTTCCCTCCATGTTTCCAACAGCAACGTTTACTTTGCAAATCAACGCCTGGAATACCAATACTGCTTACATCTTCACTTCTTCGATGATGCAACGTCGGTGAAACTTCCGACAGATTATTTCAAAATTCACATTGTTTTTCTTATTGTTGCTACTTTTTATAGGTAGACGAAGATGGGGGTTCATTTCCAAAATTCTTTTTTACTCTTGTGTAGGGAGTACAACACTAAATGAAGTTTGTTACATTCAACAGCTTTACAAAACTAATTTTTTTATTAATAATAACACATATTTTCTTCCGAATTTCAGATAACATCAAATATAGTATTCGCTAATGAATTGAAGTTGCGACAAACTAATTTTGGTAATTTCCTCTTTTGACTATTGGCTAGGACTTACATGGTGAAGTTTGGCTGCTTGAGCAAAAGTGTTGCCATTCAGGTGATAGATATTGACACTCCAAAATGGTCCATGTAAACATTTTATTTATGAGGCAGTTATAGTGGTGCAAGTCCATTTTGACTTGTACCACTTTTACTTTAATTTAAAACTTATTATTCATCAAATACTTCGGAGATTGTTAGTTTGCGGTGAAAGTAATAGTGGTGCCAGTCAAAATGGACTTGTAGCACTATTTCTTTCAGGAATCAGATTTTAAAAATTGTTTGCTTGTAATTAGTAAAATAATCTAGCTGAATTAAAATAAGTTTTTGTAAAGTGTACTATTTTTTTAATCACTTTCGGAAATATGCAGCTTTTTTAATCAGTGATTTAAAATATATTTAAAAAATAACAAAAAATTATTAAACCTAAACGGTATTTTTTTATTTTGATAATAAAAACAAAGGTGGTGATAATGATAAGATGACCAAAACTTTAATAAGCACAGCCTTTTAAATTTAAAATAAATAAATAATCTAAAAATTAAAAAAAAAAATATTAAAATGACAGCAAAATTTTGCAAAGAATTGTGCATTTTCTATTTAAACTTTTTTTAAAAAACTATAAGACTAGCTATTTCAAAAACCCAACCCAGTTTTGTTTAATAGAATCTTGTATGTGTATTACAAAAAAAATTATAACTTGAAGTCTATTTTTAAAAAAACCTTAGGCTCTTTCCTTTGTGAAGAATTTAAAAAAATAGATTTTGAGATTTATGCATGCAAAGATAAAATATGTCACAAACCAAATAAAAAATGTTAATTTGGTTTTTTGACCTAGCTAGTCATAAAAGTTTAATTTAATTGTTAAACATTTAATTATTTTTTTCACATGTGCATACTACACTACTTATTAATTTAATTATAGAATATGGCAATATGTTTTTACTTTTACAGCATTTTAATATTAGGGAAAATTCGCAAAATATTGTATTAATGACAATGAATAAGTAGTGTATTATGGATATGTAAAAAGTTTAAATTAAATGTAACAGTTGTTGTTTTGTTAACTTTAAATGCATTTTTTCTCATAATCTTGTTTTTCAAATTTTTCTAAAAGGTAAAAGTCTAAAGCTTCTTTAAAAATAGTCTTAAAGTTATTTTTTTTTTGTATACACTTACAATAATCTGCTAAACAAAATTGCTTGTTTTTTTAAATAACTAGTTTAGTGTTTTTTTTAAAAAAAAATTCTAGTTGAAATGCATAAGTTTTTGCAAAACGTTGCTAATGTCACACATATTTTTCTGTCAACAATATACTGTTTTTAAACAGAAAGTTTAATGATGTACTTTAATTTTTTTTAATGTAAGATTTTTAAAATATTTAAATAAATAAATAGAAATGCAAATACAGACTCATTTTTTTACAGACTATGGCTAATATAAAGGTACTTTAATTGTATAATAAGTTTTATACTTGTCACACAAGAAATAAAAAAAATTGCTCTAAAGGTTTATTTTAAGATGAGGTTTTTAAACTGCAAAAAGGTTATCTTCGCAATTTAAAAAAAAAAAATTGAGTGAATTTTGGGGTATGGTGTCACCTTAAACTTAATGAAGTTATTAGCATTTGTAATAAAAGATAAAGTATTTTTATGAGCATGCCTTTCATTGCAGGACATGATAACACTGTTCGTTATATTGTCCATTCACCAACTGGGTCATCTTTTGTAACATGCAGTGATGACCGAAGAGCTATATTCTGGTACAAGTGAACTGAATGTTCAAGTATTTTTTTTAACTGTATATATTCATTTTCATTATCTGATATGTAACTGTCACTTATATAATAAAGTATGAACCAAGTAACTTCTCAAATTGAATATCATTCTTGGGAAAAAACCTTTTTGTTGTTGGACTGTTCATAAATATATGTTCTGTGTATATATGAAAAAAATGGGTAAAAAACATTATAATGTTTTTATTTCAATCTGTAAGGTATTTTTCCTTAACTAAACAAGCTAAAACTAAATCTGAAACTAAAACAAGATTTTATTAAATAAAATATTAAGGGTTGGTATGCATTTTTGCAAATAAAAATGCACTATCAAATCATGCATAGTTATTCACAAATAAAATTATGATTACTGGAACTTTGCAGATCCTTTCATTCTACTTAAAGTATGATTTAAACAAATATATTTTAATGACTTTTTAAAAATAAAATAAATACTAAAATGCTGATTATATTTCTAAATACATACATAAGGCACAATGAATAAAGACGAACCATGACAATATATTAACTTTTTTTCTTAATAAACTGCAAATTTAGTACCTACCAGAAATGTCTTCTAAGTATAAATCAATAATGGTAGTCAACTGCTTTTTAATGACCTTACATGAGAGCAGAAACTCATTTTACGATCAAGTTTTAAGTAGAATCGGCTTACTATTTTGAAGATGCAATTAAAAACTACCGAACTGGACTTGCAAATTTTTGCTTCTGGACTCGTCATTCGGAATAAGCAGAATAATGTAGTTAAAATGATTTGTCTCTTATATTATATATTACAACTTCTTGGTTTACATCTGTGTTAAATATATCATTATACATTTTGCTTGATTTTATATTCGTTATTTCAAATATGCATTTTGATTGATAAGAAATAATCAAGTTTTAGTGATGAATATTGTTCTATCTCCACATAACACTGCAGTTGGGGGGAGTTCATTGGAGTGTTGCTAAGACATTTGAAAACATCATAGAAGGTGGGAAGTTTTTTAGCATATGGTTAACCCTGCAATGAGATAAATACTCTGTCGGATCTCACAAAATTGCTATTGAAAAGGAAAATATGAAATGGAATTTTGATTTTTTTATAAGATTCGACTGACTATCTTCACGTACAACTATTAATACAATTAAACATTATGAAAATACAATTTTAGAATATCCAATAAAAATAGAACTATTCCAAGATGTCCTTAAGTTTTTTAATTGAAAATCGTATGATTTAGGCAAGAGCTTTCTTCGAAGCTCGTCTTTGATTGCATGAAATATCGTACTTATTATAACTTGCAGTTAAAAAAAAAATTTCAGTTTCAAATTAAATTAGGTAAAAAATATGTGAGTATTCTGCCGTCAAAATTTGTCGCCAAATACGATTTGAGTTCAAATTGGCAACCCAGCGCAATACTTGTGTAACATAATTTAAAAGCATGCACAAGGGTTTTTCAATTGCTGTGATGAGTTATTTCGCTAATTTTACCATTCGATATTTCATAGTTGCGTATTACTTTGTATATTTAGTAATAGTTTCTTATAAAGTTGTAAACCATTGGTAAAGTGATGTCAGGAAAGTTTTTCATTTGGTTTAATCTAAAAGAAGTACCTCCACCCACTTGTTTACATGATATTGGTATTGGAAACCCTAGGCCTTCCATGTCAAAGTTGTCGATGAAAATTGATTTGCCAGAGTACCCCATTATTCTTTACTTTTACCATTATATGGTGTTTCTTAATTTGAATATGTGTATTTGCATTCTAAAAAATTTTAAATATGAAAAATAAACTTTTAAAAAAAAAGAAAGCGCTAAAAAGTAAAATAATTTTTATTTTGCGTACAAGTTGAAAAAAATTTAAATATTTATTATTATAATTATTACAATTTTTTGAAATCGGTATTTAAGTATAGTGTATGTAAATTGCCTATTTTTTTTCTTAAAGTTTTCTTTTTTTTAAAAAGATAATTTTATTCTTCCCTTTTTAATTTGGCAAGGGGCCTGGTGAATAATAGCAAGAGCGGAGGCATTGAATGTGAGTTTGAATCCCTCCCTGGGCGATTTTAGCATTCACGCTTGGTATACTCGAATTTCTCCCTGCGAACGTACAACCCAATCTCGAAAGAGGATATTTGTTTTTTAGGTATGTGCGATTAATCGTTACTGTCGTTATGTAAACAGAGTGCATAGGCATGGTATTTGCACATGCACACTACATACTTCCTTTTCAAGTAGATTTACAAAGCGACAACTTATAAAAACAAACTGAAAGACGTTTAACTTCAAAACGATTTTTAAGTAATTTGCCATCGCAGCACCATTTGTAATAAATGAAATATAAGCACCATTGCAAATAGCAAATATTGCTAAACAATAGACTATCATGTAAGTATATATAATTCCAGAGAGCGTAGAAGAGGCATAATATTTAATTTTTGCGCAATTTAATAAAAAAAATTGAGGGTTAAGTTATATTTATAAGCAACAAAATTTATCCGATTGTTACTATACTTTTAATTGTGTGACTGTATAGAGCCGTAATTATATCGCATATTCAAATTTAAAATTATTTGAATAATAAAATTTGAGGTATGATATTTTTATATAAGCTCACCGTGTTATATGCTTTCATTTAACGTTGGATATTTCCAACCGCGCTGTGATCATATAATTGTTCTTGAAGAAAATGCTTTATTAGATTAATGAAGGCTCGTTTATTTCGCAAGAATATCATCGAAATTTAAAAATATTATTGTGTAGAAAGTTGGGCAAAAAGTATAAAAACTATCTATATATGTCCAATGTATGAAAAGATATCCACTTGTCCCCACCGAATTGTCGGCGCGGCTTCCAATTAATGGTACATATTACCATGGGCAACCATTCCATGTGTTATTTATTATAGTTTATATATTAGTACGAGGAATGCGCCTGTATATGAAGTATATTTTGGACATTTTGTGTCAGGAAAATTGGAAACGAAATAGCTGATTTTATAATTTATTTTTGTCCTTATCTGTTTGTTCTTAAATAACGTAAATATAACTTAAATGATTTTGCTAGAACTAGAACTCTTTTGCAGTTGACACGTTTGGCTGTCGATTCCGTTTAGCCAATAAAGCCATATATGGATCTTCAAAGTAGTGGTAACCTGGAAAGGTTTCAACCATTCCACCTGCTTGAAATTGTTGCGATTGGTAGACGAGAAACCACAAAATTGGTCACACCAAAGGAAATAGTGACGTCTTTAAATGGCGGCCCTGCATCAAACCCCCCCCCCCCCCCCATTGCGAAGCAGTGATGAAAATGTTCTGAATCCCTTCTTTGAGCTATAATTCATCGTAACCATAATCGTTTGTTAAAATAATTACCAAAATTTTAACTTATCTACTAAATGGCTTCAGAAAGACGTCGTTTTTATACTATACCTAATTTGCATATTTCTAAAGAGTAAATTTTGATTTGTCACATCATATGATTGCATATTCCCTCCTTCTAAAAAAGTGACTTGATCTATGAAATCAAACCACCCATTTGTAAACTCATAATTTGTCTATGATTCTTAACTTTTGGAAAGCACTGTATATAAAATTATGTTATTGTTACATTTCAATTATACACATAACACACTGCCCATTTCTTGT
The DNA here is from genome assembly GCA_963932185.1 of Troglohyphantes excavatus. NCBI lineage: Eukaryota > Metazoa > Arthropoda > Arachnida > Araneae > Linyphiidae > Troglohyphantes > Troglohyphantes excavatus. The sequence goes on along the minus strand of OZ010672.1, from coordinate 44,316,573 downwards.
CAAAGTAATTGATGGCACACAGATACATTCATAAAAAATTAGAATATATATTTTACTTTCACACAGTTCGTACAAAAAACAGAAATTTGTCTATTCTAACAATATTTTGTTTTCTTAAAAACAATTCAGGTGAATGTACGTACATTAGACTAAAATGGCACAGCAGCATTGTCGAATACAAAAAGTAGCCTTTACCAATGTTTTTGCCTTACGCAATGTTATTATTTATCAAAAATGTTGTGAAAATCCTTATTCTTGACAAGTTGCTTGTATAAATCAGTTTCTGATGTCAAAGCGTCACACTTGTTTATTCACAGTTTTTGACAACCGGTTGCTATTGTGACAACTTAGTTTTAACGAGGAAAGTGTTGAAAATCACAGTTTTATAGTTATGATTGACTAGTTGCACATGTCTCACTCATTTGTAGTAGTACTGAAAGGATAATGCATTGTTTCCTGGGAAAGAGGGATATTCTCCCTGTCCAAACCGTCAAATATTTGGCAAGTGATCGAATCTGTTAGTTGACCGTGACAGAGAATTGTTTTTAGATTCAGGGGACGACAACGAGTTCGCTTGATTAGGTAGTTGAGGCAGTAGCAGTGATTGGTATTGTCCATACTGAAAAGATAAAAGATGCATTTGTCAGTGTAAATGATATGAAAATGTCAATGTAAATAAATTGGGCATTCAGTGATTAATTATAATGATCTACTAGATGTTTAAAATAAATTTATAAGAAATTAAATTTGTTTTCAAATGATATAATTTATAACTATATTAATTTAACATTGATTAATACAAATTCTTAAACAATAACTCACCTTTGATTTTTCTCTTTTGTACCTTTGTGCTTCGTCGGGGTTATCCAAGTCTGGTGTTTTGAAGTTGTCAAAGAAAGGGTGTTTCAAAAGTTGCGCACAAGTATACCTCTTTTGAGGGTCTTTATCCAAACACCTCTGAGAAGCATATAAGAGAAGTAAGAAGAAGAAAATTAACATCCAGAAACATTTGAAGTATTTTCTAAGCAATTAAATTATTTATGTTGTTTAGCAATCTAAATCTTGTATAAGTTCCCCAACACTTGCAAATGCATGCTGTATATCATTGGTTTAGAATGAAAAAAAAAACCGCCTATATTTAAACCACAGAATCTGATTAGGAAGCTGCTTGACGACAAAATTAAAGCGATTCAGTTATAAATGTGGAATTTTTTTAAACAAGACGTCTTCCACTAAACTCGTATCGCATAAAACGAATTTTACAGGGTGTAAAAAACTGTTTCTTCAACATATTTTGTAGAATTTAAAACATGTCAAAACCATGTATATTTAAGTTAAGTTTTTCATTCTAATTCTATCTTATCTAACCTTTATCTTGGTTTTCACATCTACTTGTGGCATTTTAGAGTTAAAATTATCAGGGATATTGATTAATAATATAACTGTAAAATAAATAAATAGAAGTGTACGTAGGGCCATTCTACACGGACGCTTTTAACGCGCGTTCGCTTTTACAGATGGTTCTGTGATTTGAAAATACAATCCACAAAGTACTTTGTATTTTCGATTACAGAGCCACCTGCAAAAGTTAACGCGCGTAAAAACGTCCGTGTAGAATAGGCCTTAGTGATAATAAATGATTGTTTTGGCTGAAAACTGTTTAAAAAAATTAATTAAACACAAGGTACAGCATCCGGCTAGCAATCAGAGGATTGCGACTTCGAATTAGCATAAGGACTTAATAGAAATTTACATGTTCCGATCTCGTGATTGAAGGGTTGTTAGATTCGCTACTAAACTACAAAAGACATATGAAATATACGGGACTGGTGAACGTTAAATATAACTGTGGTCCAATGTCTTGACGCCTATTCAGGTTGCGCCGGTTGCCAGCTTAGGTGTTGTTCTCGCCATCTGACCATGTTTCAAAAATACAAAGTAGTGTTCCTTGGTCTTTTCTTCGAGATGGACTCCGAACTGTCAGTAATAGCCCATTGTGCAGCTCTTTTTTTTACAACATTTACAACAAATTTCACAAGTTATGCGTGGTTTTCTAATTTTAACATGGTTTTCTAGCAACCATGTTCGAGGTTTGCACGATATTTTCATTCTAAGCCGACGAAGAAGTGATCGGTATACTTTATCTTAGATTTTATCGCCAAGCAGATTCGGATTCTAAATCTGTATTTTAAAAATTACAAATAATAAAACATTACATTATTTAATACTAAATGTGTCAGATTGTATTTTTTTAAAAATTGATTATTTGCAATAACAGGAAATGGCCTTCAGTAATAGAAAAAACAGATATATTCTATGTTTACATTCTTATTATCTGCAATTCATTATTGAATTTAGCGTATTCAAAAACAATATTAAATATATTTTGTAATCATATCAAAATATCTAGCCACTAATTTACAATCATAAAAAACAACAATAGTTTTTATGATTGTAAATTAGCGTTACTCTATTATTTAAAAAAATAATCTTGAAATGAGTTAAAAATTAATAAATAAGAAAATGTGTAACAAATGAGTAATTTTTTTACGATTTAAGATCATTCAATATTTTTTATCTGGTAGGAATCTACATGTTACATAAATTCTCAATCCCAAATGAGCCAAAGATTCTATTTCAGAACTTCACAATGAAAGAGTTGAGTGTTAACATCTTAGTCAAGAGGTTGTTCTTAACATTTAAAACAGTAAATTAATAAAAATTCTTTAAAACTTTAAAGATGTTCATAACTGATGTTCTAAAAAATTAAAAAAATTTATATAGTGTGAATGTACCAATTATCGACCAGTTAAGACCAATTTCTGACCAGTGCCAAACCAATGACCAATGAACTCCCATTAGACTGTAAAATGAAATGTACCTAAAATTTAAAAGCCTTTGAGTAACATTGTTTGAAGGGACTTTTAAAAACATAATGATATGTTATTTGTTTTAAATAATTTCTTCAAATGGTCGGTAACTAGTATGTGGTCGGTAATTGGTACATTCACCCTAGTTAAAATTTTATTCTCTAAAAATAAGGTAAACTTACTTGAACAAAATCTAGACCATGCTCATGAACGTGTTTCGGAACCTTGCTCTCTAAACATTCCTAAAAAATTGTTACAGGATTAAATTGTTTTTTTTATGAATAATGATGATTATGTCAAACAAATAGGAAGTCATAGATTGATTATACAGTAGTAAAACGATATATAATTTTCTCTCAATTATTTGCGTTAAAGGGTTAAACATTGATCAATTTTAAATTAAAGTTTTTAATATAATCTTTGGCAACATAAATTTTGATCTTGCATGCATGTTAAATTGATAATTTAAAAATAATTTATTATTTTATATTAGAAAAATAGTTTTGTCAGGGATTATACAAAATGAATGATTGCATAGTTCGTTAAATACCTCTTTAAAATATTAGAGATATTTACTTCATCTATTAATGAATGACATGTTAAAAACTAACATAAAACAACTAGTTCAAGAGGCAAAAATATAAATCATATGATGAAAAAAAAAAGTCTAGAACCGAAACTGGATATATAACAATTCAACTGTATCAAAAAGATTATACGTAGAGTGCACACAACTTTTACACTCTTAACAATCTAAAACTGTACTTTAAATTACTCTTCAGTAGGTTAAACCGTTGAGATCCATTAACATATGCAACAATGTATTCGTTATTAAGCAAGCTTTATTTAATAATAATTACTTACCCTAATATCTGTTTCAGGAATTGTGACTCCAGCAAAAAAGTCATTCGATCTAAAAACTTGCATATGCCTTGGAATTAAATCGCCTAGAAATAAAAAAAAATACATTTACTTAAGACCACTTCTAGCATATTTGAATAGTTAATTTAAAAATGTGTTATTTATTGTTATTCACTATGATAGTATGAATGATGCATATTAGTACTTAAACTAAGACTGTCATAAGTTTATAAACGCAGCTTATGGTAATTATCAGTGCTCATATTAAAGAGTCCTACCAAGTGTTTTACGAATGAGGTATAGCTGATCCACATCGGATTTTCCAGGCCACAGTGCCTCCCCTCGCATAAGCTCTACAGTTACACAGCCAATCGCCCACACATCAACAGCTGGGCCATATTGTGTTTCACCAACAAGAAGTTCTGGTGCTCGATACCAACGCGTTGCTACGTAGTCCGTATAATTGTCTCCAGGACCTAAAAAAATCATTAGATCAATTACAACACAAATTAGCTGTACAAATACAAATGAATCGGTTAATGCTAAAACGGGCTCAGCCCAAAAAATTGAAAATCGAGTTGGTTTCCTGTTTCACAAATTTACTCTAAAACGGAATCATTCCCATCATTCCTAGATCTATATTATCACGTCCACTCATTTATTCAGTTATTTATTTTTGGTATGTGTCTTTAAAATATAAACCTAAAGATGTAATTTAAAAATTGTTTTGCTGTAATAAAAAATACACGAAGTGTAATATTATTAAATTTTAATGTAATTGGAATATAGAGGGTAATAAAGACTTACTTAATGTTCTTGCGAAACCAAAATCGCACAACTTGACGATGCCATCTTTTGTAATTAAAATATTTTCTGGCTTCACGTCTCTGTGTATGCACTGAAATATGATATAATGATTGCACTAAACTTCGTAATGTATAAATACATTTATAGTCATCAATTGATTAATTTAAAAATCCCTAGGCAGATTGTAATAAAAATGTTAAATATTGTTTATTATCAGACAGTATCCGAAAAGGTATTTTCGTTTTTTTAAAAACTAATTGAAATGTTTTTTTGGTGTCAGATTGCAATAATTCAAATGATTTATTTATATAAACTCTTTTCATATACTAATTTACACGATACATTTTATAAAAATTTTATTTCAAGGAACCCATATATTATCTCCTGAAACTAATAGAAAGGGTTGTACTTATTTAAAACGGAAAAAATTATACTAGTATTTAAACATATAAATTTGTTTTTATGTTTAAAACAAAAGAGTCAATTTCCTTTAAATTAGAATATTAATATATTAGACAAGTATTTATCTATAAAAGTATTTTATTTGTATATTTGAAGCACAAGATTATTTCGAAATATTTGTATATTACATTTAAAATTTATTTTTTAAGATACTAGAAACAATATAGATTATATGCATATCGTATAAAATAACGCTAAATATCCAAAAATAAATCAAATTAATTTCAAACTTACATTGTGTTCGTGGCAAAAGTTAACAGCATGCAGAGTTTGCCAGATTATTCGTTTTGTTAAATTATCTGGAACTCTATAAGGGAAATACGATAGTTATTAATTCTTAATTCAATATAGCTAGTAACTTTTATTTTGAAGTAAAATATTCTTTACAGCAGTTTATTCTCACTTTTTGATCTAATTACATTTAATCTAAGTCTGACTGTATGCAGTCATAATCTTGGATAATGTGCCTCAGACCCACTGAAACCTCGGTCACAGGAGTACCCATTACACGAGCCCCAAACAGTTCGCCGAAATGGAATTCCATAAGCTTTGACATTACACTCTTAAAAATAGGTATTCAAAAATAAGTACAATGTACTCATTTTTGAATACATTCGATGCTTATCATGGCTCCAAATACATAAGTTTCAATTTTGAAAAAGACATGTACTTAAAAATGAGTACAATGGGTAAAAATTAATAAAAAGAGCAGATGCTAACCTATAAAGGCTGCCCTTCATGAATCACTTTCAATACATATCGACAATTACAACCAATACTCATAATCTTGGATAATGTGCCTCAGACCCACTGAAACCTCGGTCACAAGAGTACCCATTACACGAGCCCCAAACAGTTCGCCGAAATGGAATTCCATAAGCTTTGACATTACACTTTTAAAATAGATATTCAAAAATAAGTACAATGTACTCACTTTTGAATACATTCGATGCTTATCATGGCTCCAAATACATAAGTTTCAATTTTGAAAAAGACATGTACTTAAAAATGAGTACAATGGGTAAAAACTAATAAAAAGAGCAGATGCTAGCCTATAAAGGCTGCCCTTCATGAATCACTTTCAATACATATCGACAATTACAACCAATACTTACCGGGATACCCACATCTGCAGGCATCGCTGTCCAGAGATTATCTGTTATGCTATCAGGGCGACGTGAAGAAATTATAAACAGAAGTATGTTAAAAAGGTGTGCCAAAAGAATGGGAAGTAAGGTAATTAAATTAATAACTCAATTTTTCCATTAATAACTCAGATGTAATAACTCAGTTTTTCCACTTAAGCAATCGACATCAAATAATGTGGAAAACCATCTTCTGAACAAATTTGAACAGAAGCTGAGATTAGTAATATTAAATCACACTGCTCATTTTTGCGAAAGTACGATTACCTAAATTTGAGTACGTCATCGCTCATTTACGATGCAATTGTACTCAAAGATAAACGGGTATACAGTACATTCATGTACTGATTTTTAAGCACCTTTTTTTACAGAGTAGTCATTTACAGTTGCATTGAACGCCGTCTTGACGACAAATGATGCTTGCAACGTCTAGACGAGGTTATATAGATATTTAAAATAGAAAACAAACACATTACCACCTACAAAGTCTGATCTAACAAACATGGAAATTAAGGCAAGTATATTTTCAGGTGTTTCCATATTTTTGTCCACCCCCTGTATATTGTAATCTTTAAGATTTTTTTTAATAAAATGTATAAATATAGATTTTTTTAAAGTTATTATTTATAAACTATATACTTACCCTTTTGGATGTTTTTCTAATATATCTAGTACTGTGTGCTCACAATATTCGAAAACCAAATGGAGTTTGCGTTTTCTTCGGAAGACTTCGATTAAGTTAACAAGGTTTGGATGCTTTAATTGCTGAAAGTAACATAAACTTGTATATAAATAAAAACGAATTAACAATACAAAAGAAAAAAAAATGTTAAACTGTGTAAGAATCCATAAATCTTTATGTCACAGTATTGTTATTCAAGCTGACAACAATTGAAACAAATAATAAATTATAGAAATTTGATTTCAATTTCTTAAAATAAATATTTGATTGGTGTACGACTCAATCAATGTAAACAAAAATAACGCTGATCAACAGTATAACATCGAATTAAAATATTAATATAAAATCCAATCTAAAATACTTTTAAAATAGACAAATCTGTTCCTCATGGTGTTTATAAAGTACCCTATTTTGATTTTCTGATAATTTAAATTAACTTTTTTAAATTTTCTCTTGACCATGATAAATTATTTACTTGTCTATGTATAGCAATTTAGAATAATTATTTACCTTTAACATTCGTATTTCCCTAAGTGCAATCTTTTTTATTAATGGATCATCTTCTGTTTCTACGTATTTTTTAACTGCAACGATTTGTCCATTTTCTCTATTCCTGCATTTGAAAACGACTCCATAGGAACCTTCGCCGATTTTCGCCAATTTTTCGTATTTTTCCATCATAGGAGTCAAATGCCGACGTTCTTTTCTGAAAACATTTGTGAAAAATATTAACAATAAGTAGCTAAATTAAAAATATTAACAATAAGTAGCTAAATTAAAAATATTAACAATAATAGCTTTGATAACGCAAACGGTTCAAATCATTAAAAATATATTTTTTAAAAACGAAATATACATATAAAAGATTAGGAAAAACGAATATTAATGATCCATCTACATAATAGTGGCTTTTGATTAGTAGCCAAAATTTGAGACCAATTTATAAGATTGGGGTCCTTGGGCACTAGGTAATTTGGTACCCGGTACACTGCTGGTAATTTGATACATCGTAGACAGCGCAAAATATATCAATCAAACTAAAATACAATTTTCGACCGGAGTGAAAATATTATTTTCTTTTCCTATTCTATGTTATTGTCTTCTTGATCACTCACAAAAAGTTTGATCTTCATATTCGCTAGCATTTTTTTTTTTAAATTGTTTGATGCCCGTATGTGTGTAACAACTTTTATTGCAGAAGTGAATTAAGTATATGTACTTTTGCCATATATTTCTCCTGTATATTCTTTAAAGCATCGAAATTGCTTGTGTTATAGAAATATTTTCAAAAGTCAAAATTGTATAATTTCATTTTTTTTATCTGGGTTTAGATAATCTGCAATTCTCTATGCAATTAGAACGAATCAAAAACATTTCTTTAAAAAGAACAAGAATGTTAGGGAGAAAGGATTTCAAATAAAAAGAATAACATATCGACTTTCAATGAATAGAAATAACATTTAAAACCATCAAGCATTTTTTAAATTTCAGTTTTGCTAAAAATGTTAAATAATTACCTAGGCCATTAAGTCAAGAAAAGGCTAATTAATAAAAAATAACGGTTTGAAAATTAATCTTTTTTTTGTATTTTTGCTTAGCAATTTGGAATTCTTTTAAAGTAGAGAATCGAAGAAGCTGTCTTAAATCAGTTTGAAGCTAATTGTTTCTAGTTAAAAAAGCAGGTGAAATGCTAAAATAAATACTAAGTCACTTAAAAATAAACTAAAAATGATCAAAAATTTCTCATTAAAAATATTATTATAACGATTTAGTATTTTTTTAAGAAAAGAAATTAAGGGGAGACATGAAAAGATCGACTCTATTTTTAAATGCATCCGTTTCCAATAGATGGCGCTTGTGGAAGATGAAAGATAAAAACGGACTGGATGAAATGATTACTTCTTAATAAATATTTAAAATATGCATTTTTTTTCGGTTCGCAGAGTAAGAACGAAGTTAAACATTTATGAAAATACATAATACTTACTACACTGTTATGAATTCTAAGAAAACAACATTACAGGCATTTAATCAGGAATTTTCGAATTTATATTTTCAAATAGCAAGAACCCTTTTCTTTCTCGAGAAGGCTTAAATTTTGGTTCTAAATGTAATTGTAGAGTTTGGTGTTAAAACTGCGAAAGAATTTTTGTTTTGGCTAAATTAAGGTATAATTTTAATAAAAAATATGTCTATTCCTTAGTGCACAGATGTGGGAAGGGACAATATGCTTATTTTCCAATAAAGACATTTAAAAGTTTGTAGTAGTAGTATTATTATAACGAATAAAGAACAATAATCGTCAGGGGGATGCAATATCAAAATAAATATTTTCACCTTCCACAATGAAATACTATATAGATCAGGGTCGCCCTTAGCAGATGCGGAGCCCTGTGTAGAGGAAGGCACCCTTTTACCAGATTTTAATTTTTATATATAGTTAGACCAGTTTTGCACCAATCTTTAGATCAAAAATAAAACAAGAGCATTGTATAAACTATCTGTAGCAATAGGTGAATTTTTTTGTTGCTTTTAAATTCCTTTTTTGAAATTAATATTTAAAATATTTTTTAATTAAAAATTCGTAGCAAAAGCAGTCTAATTTAAATAAAATTAAATTATAAAATAAAAAATATAAGGGGAAGATGTCGGAGCAAGGTCAGATGGGTTTTACGTTAGTCGTCATTTCAGCAGATTGTATTGATAGGGATTGGTCTCCAATAGAAGAAAGATAAACAAACTATTTCGTCTGACGCCACGATCCCTCATCTACGCCCCGTATGTTCCTTGCTTATCTTATCAATTTATACGCATGGACGCCTAATTTCCTATTGAAAGAAGACAAATTTATGTCAGTCGTGCTATTCGTCATGGAGTTGTGTCGGAATGGACACCCTAACATGATATTTCTATCCTAATTTCCCATATATATGATTTAAATACGTTTCACTCAAAAGCCGATTTATATTAATTTTTAAAGAAATTGTTACCTTCCCATCGCGGAACCCCACATAAAGAGCGAAGCCCTCTGCGACGGCACCTGTGGCTCACCCCTAAGGACGGGGCTTCAAATGATCTGCATCGAAATGAGTTGATGATTGTTATTTATTCAAATTTTATTCCAGCTACTAATTTGACTAAAAAAGTTGTTTTACAATGCTTTTTACACGATAAATTCCTTGATTCCCACAAAAAAACAAAAAACATTTTACCCCATCTATAAATCATGGAAAATCAATCAAGAAAAATAATTATTAAAAATATTTAAAAAAAACTCAGAATTAAACAAAAAAATACTATTATGTTTCCAATAAATAAAGAGACGTTTTTATAAAACAATTGTAATTAAAAAAAAAAAAATTCGAGACAAAAATTGAATTTTGAACGTCAAAAATAAATTTTTAAAACCCATTTCCGCTCACCTTACATACAATGGGCACTGAAATGTCGGAGTATCAGTTCTAAATAGATTTTTTGTCTTTATATAAAAATGAAGTTCGAAAGACATAAAAAGAAGTGATTTGTTTTATCCTATTTGCTTTAAGAATTTCAATGGAGTGTGCTTATCTCTGATATTTTAGAACTTCCGTGTAAAACGTCCATTTTTTACAGCATAAGGCACAGTTCTTGAATCTTTGCTTTTGTTCAAAAATGAAGATAAATCGATGACTAACATAATGGCGGAATAGCGTGCGAAAAACTGTCAGGTTTGATTTTCTATCAAGTATCTATTTTAAGTTATTTGTGTGACGGAGCACTTTGCTGAAGGTAACTTTTACCTCTCTTTGCTTTCAAAGATATCCACATAAAAATGATAAATAAGGCTTAATTTTGCTTTGTTAAAGGGGAGAGTATTGCAAACGTTTTTATTCTTGAAAATGCTAATTACTACCTACATAATATAAGAACATTGGTTAATTTTTTGTTTTGTATTTACACTGTAAAAAAAGGTACTTAAATATGAGTACCTGAACCAACTCGATTTTCTTTGAGTAGAATTGCATCGTAAATGAGCGACGTACTAAAATTTAAGTAACCTCAAAAATGAGCAGCGTGATTTAATCTCAGCTTCTGATCAAGCCATCTTAACACAGCGACCTGACAAACTTAAAATATTTGTTCTGAAGATGGTCTTCCACATTTCCATATTTGATGTCGATTGGTTAAATGGAAACTGAGTTATTACAACTCAATTATTTTCCTCTCCATTCTTTTGGCACACCTTTTTAACATATCTTCAGTTTATATCTTCTTCACGTCGTCCTAGCAGTATAACAGATAAGGCACTGGACTACGGTGTCTGAGGATATGGGTTCGATTCCCGGTAAGTAATTGTTGTAATTGTTGATATTTATTGAAAGTGATTTAGGAAGACAGCCTATGTACGTAATCAACTGATCTTTTTATTCATTTTACTCATTTTTGAGTACATATCTATTTCAAAAATGAAACTTATGTATTCGGAGCTATGATAAGCATCGAATGTACTCAAAAATGAGTACATTTAGCTTATTTTTGAATACCTATTTCTAACAGTGTACATAGGTGAATAAAACACTTTGTAAGTAATATGTTATATTATATCATATCATATTTCATATCTTATATCATATCAAGTATCATATCATATCATATCATATCATATCTTATATCATATCATATCATATATCATATCATATCATATATCATATCATATATCATATCATATCATATATATCATATCATATATCATATCATATCATATCATATATCATTTCATATATCATATCATATCATATATATCATATATCATATCATATCATATATATCATATCATATCATATATATCATATATCATATCATATATATTATATATATCATATCATATATCATATCATATCATATTTCATATCTTATATCATATCATATATCATATATATTATATATATCATGTCATATATCATATCATATATATTATATATATCATATCATATATCATATCATATCATATTTCATATCTTATATCATATCATATATCATATATATTATATATATCATATCATAAATCATATCATATATCATATCATATATCATATCATATCATATTTCATATCTTATATCATATCATATATCATATCATATATCATATCATATATATCATATCATATCATATCATATCATATCATATCATATATCATATCATATCATATATCATATCATATCATATATCATATCATATCATATATATCATATCATATCATATATATCATATCATATCATATATATCATATCATCATATATATCATATCATATCATATCATATATCATATCATATCATATATCATATCATATATATTATATATATCATATCATATATCATATCATATATATCATATCATATTTCATATCATAAATCATATCATATATCATATCATATCATAAATCATATCATATCATAAATCATATCATATCATATATCATATCATATATCATATGATATATATCATATCATATATATCATATCATATTTCATATCATAAATCATATCATATATCATATTGTGGGCTTGCTCCGCCGACAGTTTGGGCGCTAGCACCACAATCTTGGGATCGATTCCCGAAAGTTGGCAATATATGCAATTAGACATATATTGCCCAAAATCACTCATTAAATCTTCCTCCTAATAGTATGGCCAAAAGTGGTAGTACGATTGCGTTGTTAATTTAAATTTAGTCATGCGTTGTATCAAAATAACGTAATCATAATTAACTGAGAAAAACTGTATAAATAACATCTATATAAATGTTAAAATAGTAATAAATAACCCAGGACACTATGGAGTATTGACCAGATTATGAACACACACACAGAGGCGACTGGTTACAACAGTAATATAATTTATTCATTTGTGATGAAAGTCTTGATTATACATGTCGAATACAGTAATCATTATCGGGCTCAAACAAAGGGGCCCTAATGTTGGTTAACGTTATTGTGACATCGATGATTAATTTACCCTTAAGAATACAGAACACAAAATATACATTCAATCAGAACTTAATCTATATCGTGGGAGTGAGGGGTTTGGAGTGCACTACTAATCGAATCTAATCCACTCACCTTCATTTCGTAGCGGAGTAATCGTCGCATAAAGTGGGTGATGCAGAATAAAGGAGATCAGCCATTGCGGCATCGGCGCTCGCTCAGGGGGAGAATATCATCTCCAAAAGACGTTGCGTCTCACGGCCGAGACACGGTCCGGTATCTCAGGTCACTTCCTTCGGGGTTTCCAGGCGGATCGCTCGGACGAATTTCCTAAGTCCCCTCGGACAAATTTCAGAGAAATGTCATCCCTTCGTTTGGAGTATCTAGCCAAAGGCCAATTTTTAAGGGAATGATCACGATTATTTTGGAACAAGTCCCGATTACGACTTTAGGGACTTCCTCCCACTCATAGCGGTCGCGAATCATACTCGGGGCCCTGCCTCTTAGGTCTATGTGTTAACACGCCACTGGTTGGGTTAGGGCCCGCCTTAGTTTTCGGTGGTCAGCATTGGTCAACTGCACCCCATTTTTTAACAATCGAATTCCGATCAACCCGCGTACCTTGCTCAAATTTATGACCGCTCGCTAGGCCGTTTTTCGAGAGCGAAACTAATTCAAAGTTTCGCCTTTTGTTGAATAGTGTCATGTTGCAACTTTTAACAATCCAGCCCCACAAGTTATATGCTTCTCCATTTCTAACTTCCATTGAAAAGGCGCATTCTCGACTGGCCAGGAGGTCCGTCTCTTACATATTGTTGCACTCCCCCGTAGAGTTACGAGTACCTTTTACAAAAGAGTGCTGCGAAATACCTGGCGAACCTCACTGAAAATCCAGGTGTAAATTCCGACACCTTCTCATTGTCAGAGCGCACCTGGCTCCCAATTATTTCTTATGGTGGGGAAGCTATGAAGCATCATAGCAACCCAACAATATCATATCATAAATCATATCATATCATATATCATATTATATCATATATCATATCATATCATATATCATTTCATATATCATATCATATCATATATATCATATCATATCATATCATATATATCATATCATATATATTATATATATCATATCATATATCATATCATATCATATTTCATATCTTATATCATATCATATATCATATATATTATATATATCATATCATATATCATATCATATATATTATATATATCATATCATATATCATATCATATCATATTTCATATCTTATATCATATCATATATCATATATATTATATATATCATATCATAAATCATATCATATATCATATCATATATCATATCATATCATATTTCATATCTTATATCATATCATATATCATATCATATATATCATATCATATCATATCATATATCATATCATATCATATATCATATCATATCATATATATCATATCATATCATATATATCATATCATATCATATATATCATATCATATCATATATATCATATCATCATATATATCATATCATATCATATCATATATCATATCATATCATATATCATATCATATCATATATCATATCATATATATTATATATATCATATCATATATCATATCATATATATCATATCATATTTCATATCATAAATCATATCATATATCATATCATATCATAAATCATATCATATCATATATCATATCATATATCATATCATATATATCATATCATATCATATATATCATATACATCATATCATATATCATATCATATATCATATTATATCATATCATATATCATATCATATATATCATATCATAAATCATATCATATATCATATCATATCATATATCATATTATATCATATATCATATCATATCATATATCAAATCATATATCATATCATATATCATATCATATATCATATCATATGTCATATCATATATCATATCATATCATATATCATATATATCATATCGTATATCATATCATATCATATATATCATATCGTATATCATATCATATCATATATCATATCATATATCATATCATATCATATATCATATCATATATCATATCATATCATATATCATATTATATCATATCATATATCATATCATATATATCATATCATATATATCATATCATATATCATATCATATATATCATATTATATTTCATATCATAAATCATATCATATCATATATCATATCATATCATATATATCATATTATATTTCATATCATAAATCATATCATATCATATATCATATCATATCATATATATCATATTATATTTCATATCATAAATCATATCATATCATATATCATATCATATATCATATCATATATCATATCATATATCATATCATATCATATATCATATCATATATCATATCATATATCATATCATATATCATATCATATCATATATATCATATCATATATCATATCATATATCATATCATATATCATATCATATCATATATATCATATCATATATCATATCATATCATATATCATATCATATTATATATCATATCATATATATCATATCATATATCATATCATATTTCATATCATAAATCATATCATATGATATATCATATCATATATCATATCATATAACATATCATATATCATATCATATCATATCATATATCATATCATATAACATATCATATATCATATCATATCATATCATATCATATCATATCATATATATCATATCATATATCATATCATATATCATATCATATCATATCATATCATATCATATCATATCATATCATATCATATATCATATCATATATATCATATCATATCATATATCATATCATATATATCATATAATATTTCATATCATAAATCATATCATATCATATCATATCATATATCATATATATCATATCATATTTCATACCATATATCATATCATATATCATATATATCATATCATATTTCATACCATATATCATATCATATATCATATATATCATATCATATTTCATACCATATATCATATCATATAATATATCATATTATATCATATTATATCATATCATAATATATCATATCATATAATATATCATATTATATCATATTACATCATATCATATTATATCATATCATATTATATCATATCATATAATATATCATATTATATCATATCATATTATATCATATCATATAATATATCATATTATATCATATCATAGTATATAATATCATATTATATCATATCATATTATACAAAGCACAGTGATACGTTTTCACCCCAACAATAATATATTTGATTTTCGAAATTTAATGATAGTAAAGGTACAGCATAAACATGCATGGTTATCAATATTGCATATTTTAATGAAAAATTTGTAAAATTATTATTTATCATAATATACAAAGATAAATAATTAATGAAATGTACATTTTTTAAATATTTTAATACTTCTTAAAAGCATAGTCAGTTTGAACAGAATCACTGATGACTTCAAATATTTACTTTTTAGTTTTAAAATATTAGGATACATGAATATTTAACGTCCAATGTCGTTATATCCTGAAATATTTACTATATGCTTGTTTTTAAAATTAAAGCTAAGTAATAAGAAATTTCATAATTTATTTTTATGAACTTCTATTTTTGATATTTTAAATAAGGATTCAGTTACGATATCACTAACAAAAAAACAAAAACTAACAAATATAAACATACAAAACATCCTCAAAATACGAGTGCAATGTAAATTTAAATCTAAATTATTTTTCCTTTGTTTTGTAATAATATTTTTCCTATCAGCTACTTTTTGAAATATTTTAGACAGTTTAAAGTAGTTGTTACGAACTACACAAGATTTTCGGATAACTTAAACTTTTGATATTCTATAACATATCATTAACTTTACTTTTTATTCTCTAATTTAAAACCATATATACACCAATTCCTACAAGAAAGCAACGCTGATGTTGTTTTGATTTTAGAAAATTATTATTCAGATATCAATACTTTCTGGGAAGACAACTTTGGTAGAGGTAAAGATCCTTTTCGTATTTTTGTCTATTGAAAAAAAAAACAGTAGTTTTAACCAATTTAACTAATAGTTGAACATAATTACTTTTATAAATTTCAAAATTATGTCTTTGGAATTTGTATTGATAGAAAAGACCAGAACATTTTGCTTTTGTTTGCAAATGGGCATGCATTTTCCATTATTGACGTAACTGTTTGTAAACCATCCCAGCAAAAAAAGTCATCATAAAAACTTCAATTAAAAATATCAAATTGAAGGTTTTTTGAAGGTTTTATAAAGGATATGTGAAACAAAAAAAAATTAGATTTTTGAAGTTTTTAATTTTCCTGAATAAATATTTTAAAATATCTGAATTTTCCTTTCATGATTAAAAATTGAAGTTTTTTTTGTATGATTTTTTAAAGGTTTTTAAACAGTTTTATGAGGGATATTGAAACAGAAAACTTTTATTTCAAATCTTCAAAGTAACTGCAGTTTTCATGCATAAAACCTGCAATTTTAAAATTTCGATGACGGTTTTATGCTGACTTTTTTTGCTGGGATCTAATCTACAAAATTTGAATTTTTGCATTATATAATAAATTCTCCATTAAACGGAGATAAAAGTTATTTTTTGATGAACTGTTTTCTTAAACAATTGGATTTAGAGTTTTTGTTTAAAGCGAATAATTTACAGAAATGTTCGCAAAAAATGTGATATCTGAGCATGGAAGAGAAAATGCTTCGGATTTTGTTTCAATCTCTCTTAGACTAAATGTCATTATTTAAGCTATACTTATTGACACTATCTAACTTATATTAAAAAAGACAACAAATACGCAAGCAATGTTCGATTAAATTAAAATTTATTTTAGTTACATTTTCATATTCCTTAAATTGCTATATTTTTCAAATTCATCATAGTTTCATGTACTTTTAAATAACTTAATCATTCTGGAAATGAATTTTTTATTTTGTTCTTTTATCCATTCAAAATAATCGAAACATAAAATATGCCTTGCACTTTTCTTTCCTTTAGTTACCATATTGGGTTTTTAGATCACTAATTCTAGCCGTAATTAATCATAATAAGTTTAGTTTAATTTACGGTGTTTATATTAATAATCAGTACAATGTGTGTGCATTGAAAAATATTTAAAATTTTAATGTGCTGATATTTATTACAGTTATTTAATAAATTCTACAGCAATTTCAACGACGTTTTAGATAAAAGTATTTGAAGACCGGCAGTGAAGAATCAATGCTCATTTTTCAATTATAAAATATATTTTGAAACATTTTTAATCGACATATTAACGCAAATAATTATAATTATTTTTTAAATATTGGAAGTTTCACAATATTGGGATTATATTTATTTATAAAACAATATTTTGAAGTGCAGCCATAAAGCCACCGAGACAAAAACATTTGTTTGCATTATGGACTTTCATATTAAATTTGTACTGAAATATTCTTTACTCGATATTATATGCATTTTCAGTAAATAAATTTTTAGTTCACATTCTGTGTTGTTGATTGTGTCCAACCATACACACGTCAGGGGGATTAGAGTTTTATATGTTACCTTATTTAACATGAATGTTCTTTTAAAGAATATAGTGTTTAAGTATAATTGATATATGGGTACAATAGATTAGCTGCATTTTGTAGTAAATATGTTATTTCAGATATACGTTATTTTTCATGTATAGGGTAATGGGAGAAATAAATGAAAATGAGTAGGGTGGGTGACAATGGATCATAGTGCAAATGGGTTTTTAAAATTAAATCACACATTGTTAAACTTATGTTTCTACCTGGTTATTTTAAAAACAATACTTCATTTAATAAAATAAATTTTTATAAAAAATTACACATTTGGGTGATTGCAAGGGGTTTTTTATGACATTTATATATCTTATCTCATATATTAAGAGTGCACTAAGGTAATAAACTCTTTCATTTGAGCTTTTTGGATAGTAAAGTAAATATTGTTCTTCAAGAAAAATATATGGACAGTCTATATTGGAAATATCTATATTATTCATTTATGTTTAAATGATTTATTTAGTACATACATTTTATCAAAACTATATTATTTAAATAACAAAATAGGATGAAAAATTAAAAGCCTACTGCACAGATTTTCAAAAAGTTACATAACAAAGATTGAAACTATTTGCTTAATTCAAGAAATGTCATGCCGTAAGCCAAATATATATATATATTTATCAACTAATGAACAGTACACTGACTTTGGAAAGTCCGTATAAAATTATTTACTTAATAGATAATAAAAGAAACTCATGCTTGAAGCTTAAAATCGAGGAATGAAAGCATAAGACAATCAACCATCCTAATAGCAAGCCTTTAAATTTATCATCAACATTTAAATTATTTAATCAATTAAAAAAAATCCATAATTCAAGCTAAAGCTCGCACGAGTAATGAAATGATGCACAGACCTTGCATTGGTCCATATAGCCAAGTGATACAGCTTTGTATTCTCTTAACGGCTTAAACATTTCTTATTTTAACATGTTGACTTTACCATTCCACCAATCTGTGCGAATTGGAGTTATAGACAGTTCTTGCAAAGAGTCATTTATGACAGTTATATATGTCAACTCATATATTAATAGTGCACAAAGGTAATAAACTATTTCATTTGAGCTTTTTTTAGTAGTAAAGTAAATATTGCGCTCCAAGAAAATTATTTTGACAGCCTATATTGGAAATATTTATATTATCCATTTATGTTTAAATGACTTGTTTAGTACATGCATTTTATCAAAACTATATTATTTAAATAACATAATAAAATAAAGAATAAAAAGCCCAAATGCACAGATTTTCAAAAAGTCACATATCAAAGATTGAAACTATTTGCTTGATTCAAGAAATGTCATGCCATAAGCCAAATATATATCAACAAATGAACAATACGCTGACTTTAGAAAGTCCACATGAAATTATTTACTTGATAGATAATAAAAAAACTCATGCTAGAAGCTTAAAACGAGGAATGAAAGCATAAGACAATAAACCATCCTAATAGCAAGCCTTTAAATTTCTCATCAACATTTAAATTATTTAATAAATCAATTAAAACAAATCCATGCTACAAGCTAAAGCCCTCACGAGTAATGAAATGGTGCACAGACCTTGCATTTGTCCACATAGCAAAGTGATACAGCTTTGTATTCTCTAAACTGCTTAAACATATCTTATTTTAACACGTTGACTCCACCATTCCACCAAACTGTGCGTATAGGACTTATAGACAGTTCTTGCAAGGAGTCATTTATGACAGTTATATATCCCAACTCATATACTGACAGTCATATATTAAGAGTGCACAAAGGTATGTTGCATTGCTGTAGGGTAAACGTCCACTTACCAACACGGACAGTCTATCAAGCTTAGGCTGGACTTTATTTGCAATGTCCGCTGATTAGTGAAGCCGAACAACAAGTGAGGCTGCAGAAAAAATAGTCAAACTTCATCACTGCACTTTCTTAAGGGTAAGGGGGTGGTGCCAACATCGTGAACATGTGATTTGGCGATTAACGTTATCCAGCGCGCTGCTTTGTTGCTGAGAATAGTATCTATGGCAACCGACACCTACCGATACATTCAGTTGTGGATAGTAGCTCCATATGGCCACTTGATGTAAGTCTCCGAAACTCCACCCTTTGATAAAGAGTCACTTATTTATAAGTCTAATAAGAAGGTGTTGGACTATTAGCTGGGGGAAGGGTACAAGCCAGAGGTAAGGGGATGGGAAAGCAGACAAATTGCCTTACTAAAATAGTGGTGTTGAATTAAACTATATACATATAATTATGGCGATGGTCGATTTGGGTTTATGTCATTTTGGGGATTCGGACATCGGAGATTTTTAAAAAAAATAATAGATAAAAGATTTTCTTGAAGTGTTCTTTTTTTTTTAATTAATAAATGTAGAGTTGGAGTTATGTCATGGAAATGTTTTTTATGAAATAATCTCATTTTCACAAATTTGGAATTTGCATAAATTTTTTACACACAATTTTATTTTGTTTATAAAACTATAAAGATCGGGAAAATTTAGTATGTTGGTGAAATAAAATATATTCAAAGATGTAACGAAAAGATGTTTGTATTTGTTTAAATGTTTTTAAAATATTATTTCCCCTTTCTTTCTCCAATTAAGAGAACAAGTTTTAAGTAAAGAAAGTTTTAAATCGAAATTTTTTATTGCAGCAATTGTTTTAATTTTTTTTATATTATCACAAATGTGAAAAGAAATTAATTAATATTCTAATTTATAATATAAAGATTCTTTATAGTATAAACACCTTGAATTTTATTAAAAAATAATCTAAGCAATACGATAATAATTTTGTAATTGCTAATGTAATGTATGTATATTAAAAATAATCTATTTCAATCACATGTCTCCTGTTTACGAATTAAAATTTTTATAATAAAAAATATATTTAGTGAAAGGAATGTATGTATACTTCCTTTACAACCACTACTGCCACATAGTGTTAAATAATTTACAAATTCCAAATACTAGTACAATCGTAAAAATTCGTATAAGCATTATTAATCTTTAAACTTTGATCAAATACGCATAATTTAATAAATTAAAAAAAAAGTAGTAGACTCTACTAGTTATTCAGTTGATACTGCTTCCTTACTAGTAACTAAAACTCAAATCCGTTTAAAGAATACACACTAGACAGCAGTTGCAATCAACTTACTTTGTCACTGCATATTGTTTGTTTGATTTACGAGTGTTTTAAGATTTGAATTTTTATTTTCAACAGCTTAAGTTTTTAGTTTATGATTTCTCAGTGTTCAATGATACAATTTGAAGAGACATCACTGAAATCTTTTGATTTCTTATTAAGTGGTGAGTAAATGATATGGTATTTAAGTGACACATTCATAAGCTAAAGAAAACATGAACTCTTTCTTTTAAGCTTCATCCTCTTGTACATTGGATCACATAACAACATGTACCATGGATGGTACTTGATGTTATATTATTTGTACTTTTCTTTTTACAGGGGGATGTCGAGAAGCAAAATATAGGGGGGGGGGGGACTATCCTATTGATCCTTAATCCACGAAAAGGCCATATCAGCTGTTACAGCATAGCCCGAGAAGAGAATTTCTATTAAAAAAGCGAAATCTTTACCGTGCAAAAATATGAATTTATAAAGCTCATGTTACTGCACCTGCACATATTTTATATCATGAGTACAGTTAATTTGCTTTACGCAATAAAATAGAATCTAAATGAGTATTCTCCATAAACTTTTGCTATTACACCAAATAAATTTCAATGACAGATGTAAATCAATTTATAATCATAAATTTGTTTTAGAGCTCATTGAATACATTTTGAATTCATTTTCAATCTCAGTTAATCAATTTTCATTTAATCCATCATTTCAAAGCTACGAGACGAGATATAATGAATTGCATATTCCCCTCTGTTGATTTATGATTCTGTTTTCTCGATTCACTCGAAATTTATGTCTTTTTTTTTTTTGTAAGATCTCCTGCAGTTTTCCTCCACTGGGTTAGGAGAAGCAATAATAAAGTTTGTTGTAAATGTGTAAATGAGTAGGAATTAAATCTTGATCACTTGAAATAACTAGTTTTTTTAATTGAAATTGTGTAGTGAAAAATTATTAATAAAATATAGGTTTAATTTCTCTTCGCAGTAGAATATTCGAAACCCAATTAAAATCTGATTTTTCTGTCGCTTATTTATCTTAAAGTAAAAGTTGTTTTAATTCAAATGTGCTGAATTTTCTATTTATATACTAAACATTTTTACTACTTATAATAGCAAAATTTGACATTTATAGTTTGTTATGATTTTTACTTTCTAAAAGTTCTGAAATAATGTAAAAGAATGTACAGAAATAATATTCATGTTTAGTGTGGCGAATAATTTATGAATATAATAATATTTTCCGATTTATTAAATTTATATAATATCATCTGTCTTCAAGTGAAAGTTTTATTGAATTGAAAATGTTTAAATTAATTTTTTTACCACTTATAATAGCAAAATTTGACATTTCTAGTTTGTATTGATTTTCATTTTCTAGAAGTTCTGAAATAATATAAAAGAATGTACGGAAATAATACTCATGTTTAGTGTGGCGAATAATTTATAAATATAATAATATTATCTCATTTATGAAATTTATATAATATCATCTGTTTTCAAGTGAAAGTTTTATTGAATTAAAAATTGTCAAAGTAATTTAAATTTGACACTGTTTTCTGTTGCAGTTTTATCTTATAATGTTTGCTTTTAAATGTACATTTTTTGTCACGTAAACAGATCTTCAGAAATCTGAAAACTTTATTTTCTTCTTCTTTCATATCTTAAATACGCATATTTAAATATAATTTAAAAAAATCAACAATATTGTCTGTATTTGATAGTTTATAGCACGGTAACTAATCCTCCGACTTTGACGAAACTTGTGAAATTACAGTTTGTACACGAAAAAAGATTTTAATGTCAAGTTATATTCGATACTTCATTAGAACTGTAACTGATGAAATATTTGGGCATTTTCTAAAATATGGAATATAAATTATAGTGCCCCTCATACAGGATACAGCGAAACAAAGTGTGAGGCACTTTGATACAAAGTCAGAAAAATTAATGTGTATGCAAAAAAAAAAAATATGAACAATTTAGTTCTTGAACGAGGGGTTGTTTATTTGAAACTATATTTATTAAAAAAATACTTTTAAAAATGTATAATTTACATTATATAAAGTAAACTATTTTTCAGAGAAAACAACTTTACAGTTTTGCTATTTTTCTAAACCCTCAGAACCCGTTTGAAACGTGACAAAACGTTTCAAACGTTTGATCCTCAAATCGTGAATAAGCTTACATTTATAACTTTAAATTGTGTTTAGATTGTTGCATTTGGAGAATGCTATTATGACAAATTTAAGAAAAATATTAATTTTAAAGATAATTCACTTCAATTATGTGAGACTTACCTGAACGGAATAACAGGTGGAGTTTTTATTTTTGGTCTTCTTGCCCCAAATAGCAGCATATCCCACAAATCAAAATCAGACATCCTTCTATCCTCACACTCCGTCTCTGATCGAAAGGTAAAAATCTCAGTATTTTCATCCAAATCCTGGTTATCTTGCATAGAGCCCAGATAAAGCACAGAGCTCGGCTCCCAAATTAAGAAATCTAGATAAAAGAAAAGTGGACGTTAAACAATCATTATAAAGGAATAAAGTAGAAAGAATAAAAATATCCTTTGGGGTATTAGGTTGTATAAAAATGGCCTAGTAGGTTACGAAGACCACTCTTTTAATTAATAAGACTCTGGGAGAGCTCCAAGTTTCGAAAGCTTTTATACTTTATTATAAAAATACTGTTGTTTTAAGGATACGTGATACTATTTTTTTACTGTTACTGAGTCGGTATAAGTTTTGTTAATAAAGTAATAGTGTTTCATCTATACTAAATTAATTAAAACATCCCAATAAAGTAAAAGCTATTTTTTATTGCTAAAAATACTTAAATGTGTAATTTTATATATTTAATATTTCAAATGAATATTCAGATTTTTTTAAAAAAAGTGTAATTTATTATGCTTCATAGATAAGATTATTTTATGTTTGAAGATAAAAGTTATGTTTTAAATACTAAATTTATCAATAGATATTATGGACACACTAATGTTACATCATCTCATTTAAAATATGATAGTTTAATTTGAAACAGTGGATTGAATTACTTGCAAATATATATATAGATGTGTGTGTGTGTGTGTGTGTGTGTGTGTGTGTGTGTGTGTGTGTGTGTGTGTGTGTGTGTGTGTGTGTGTGTGTGTGTGTGTATGTATGTATGCATGCATGCATGTATGTATGTATGTATGTATGTATGTATGTATGTATGTATGCATGCATGTATGTATGTATGTATGTATGTATGTATGTATGTATGTATGTATGTATGTATGTATGTATGTATATATGTGTGTGTTATTTGACTTCGTATGTTTATAATTCTTCGATGTTTCAGAAATGAAAACATCGAAGAATTACACATTTCACTAATTATTATTTCGGATATCCTAATTTACATTTAAAGAACTCTTTTAAAATTATAATAAATAAATAAAAAATATTTAAATCTGAAATGTATGTGGATAAAATAAAGAAATGTGTTTGTTGTATAATCTGGATGTCAATGACACTAACAGATTATAAGTATTGATAGGGATTTTATTTTAAATTCATATTATTGTGTGAAGAAAATAAAGTGCTGAAGTTCATTGTCTGCTGGAATGAAATGTACACCAAAAAAATTAATTATAACCAACTCTTCTTTCAGAAATAATAACAGAAAAGAAATACATACCGGTCATTCATTATATGAAATTGAAACACCATCCTATTAAATATCTCTTTCAATTTACTCAACAAAAGTGACCTTTTCGCATCATTTTCAAAACAAGAAGCCAAAAACCAATTCAAATTCAGGAAGCGCAATTCCTTTTAAACAACCAAAAGATTATTGTCCCCTGCTATAAATTGCTTGCCAACTGAAAACGCTATGTCTCCGAAATCAAAGCAGCTGACCATTGGGTGAATTTCCCCTTACGTGACATGTCGTCCAGCTATAAGGGTGTGGTCTTCTTTGTTTCTTATATGGGTTCTTCCGCCCCCAGGTATGCATGTTCAGATTACAATTATTGATCCAATGGGTTACTGGGTTTAAGAGGTAGTACCAGTGGGACAACGTACTTCAAGTATCACGCATCACGTTCTGGTAAATAAAGAACTTCTTATGGTTTGGGAAGTTAGTACGTGGTGACTATAGGGAAAAGGGGAATGCGGAAGCATGGGTAGTCCATCGTGGATAGCAGTTATTTCCTTGTTCTAAATGAATTCTTGATAGATTTTATTACCATACTTTTTTGTTATTTTTGTAGGTGTTTTTATGTGGCGCATTGTTTGAATTGTTAGGTATATTTAGATTTTATTACATGGACAGACAGCCTCGAATTTTTTTCCCAGCTGTTTGAACTTAAAATGTAACGAACTAGATTTTAATGTGAAAATGAGTTTTATCAGTGATGAAATTGTGAAATTCAAATAAAGAATGTGATCCTATTTAAATGCGATTTATTTTAGAAATATATTGAATATAATACAGTGTGTAACAGTTATAAAAAAATGGCGTCGAAAAGATTTTCTGTTGAAGCAAAACCAGAGCATTGCGCACAATTTTACGCGTATTCAGTTGACGTCATTTTCTTCCATCGTGGGTTCAAATCTTGCCTTGGCCAGAGTTTTCGATTTGAAAGAAAATTCATTATAATTGGAATTAATTATTTATTAACAATTCTATGACTAATTATTGTATTGTCACTGGGATAACGTATGTATGCCATGTTTGAAGTCAATACGACATTTGGAAGTGGGTGTAAATTGAGTTACAAGATTTGAGGCAACACCTCCTATTTGAGGACGCATCACACCAGACAGTGTGAGTTAAATAAAAGCATGTAAAAAAAAAGAGTCCACACAAATCGGACTTGAATTCTGAAGAAGATTGAATATGTGATTGTATGCTGCCACAGACATGTGAGTTCAAGAAAATTCCTTCACGGAGAATTAATGTTTTTTTTAACCAAAACTGTGAATATGAAAAATTCAATGTACATGAAAATACTAAATGGTTATAGATATCTGATGTATCAAATAAATAAATATATTTCTTATGTTTTAGTTTCCTTTTCCTTTGATGTCTTTCCTTATTTTATCCTTTATAATACAGTCTTCGGAGAAGGGCTCCACAACACAAAGTCATTTTATGTATTTTGTTTGTACAATGCAATAAAAAAGTTTTATTTAAAACTTTACCTTCTTCTTAAAATTTCTTTGAAAAAATAAGCTTGAATAATTTTGAAAATTTAAATGTTTTAAATGTTTAACGAAGAAATTAGAACATATTTCTTTCGAGAAAACTCATAATGCCGCACCTGTGATGGTCACTTCAAGTACTTGATACTTTCTCTAGGGCTCGAGCAATTGCTTTAAGTTTCGGAGTAACATTCGTAACGCCCAGTTTTGATATCTGGCGTTTGACATACCCACAGTGCTACATTGGTGACATGGCTTTCTGAACACTCCTTCTCCACCACAAATTTCACAGCGACATCTTATCTTCAACCACTTGAAACCCCTTCACGAATGCTGGGGTCTTCTATCCGCCCGAATTACTAAGAGGGGGTGGGAGTACTGTACTGTTATGGTCACTTCAAATACCCGATACTTTCTCTCGGGCTGGAGGAATAGCTCTTGCTCAATGGTCTATTCGTGGCGTCTGCCAAACACATAGAGCTACATACCTTCCCACTCAAGTAGTACATTTTTGAACCCCTAATTCAGTGCGATAAAACAGATAATTGATCTTTGAAAATATGGTAACCCGAAACCTATTTTGGTCTAATCAATCGATTTGTTTCTTTCCCAATTCTTCACCACGTTTCATACTTTTGTTATAAACAACAGGTGCCTAGGCGTATTTTTGCAAACAATTGCATATTAATGCCTATCTCTTTCGATAAACTTCAATATTTTTTCTTATATATATATACTCTTTACGTTTCTTTTAAGTTTATGATGATACATGTCTATAAATACTACTTAAACTTTTATTTATAAAATAAATTGGTTCACAACTTTCAAATAAGAAATTTCTCGTTAAAAATATAATTTAGGAAATTTATCAGAAACATTAGAAAGGTATGTTTCTATCAACACTGTCTAATGTATTCTTTATTTCGAATCATGGATCAAGGTAATAATTAAGTAAAAAAATATCAAACAGAATTCTTATAACTGATGCAGAAGAACTTCTAAACTAATAAAAATAGCATTTGCTATTAATTATTTAGGCATATATATTTTCTACAAAATATCCCGAATAGTTCTATACATCCCAATTAAACCGAAAGATTTCTCTGAAAAACTCTCTTAATGTGAGCAAACACGGAAGCTTAGTAATTAGATACATTTTCAATTATTCTTTTGAAAACATTTACCTCGATAAAAAGGCATTAACTTTGTGTGCCGTGATACTTAACAATAATACATATACACCGAATCATAGAGACTGTCAAGATTGGCTCTTTTCTAATAAAAACGTTTATAAAATTATAGGCTAATAATCATACGTTGAGCGGTCCTCTCAATGTATATATCATGAAGTACTTATTCTTCAAAATTTATACCTTTTCATGCTCGTCAACGGTTAAAAGATCTATAACTGAAATTCTCATCATTTGCGTTAGAGATGATTTATAGCTTTGGAAATGTATGTGGCTTGCACTGCCTAATTTATCTTTTGTTTCATATCTTTCTCATACCAAATGAAGCAGTTAGCCGAATAAAATTTCGTTTAGCGTTAAATTATTTACGCTAGAGAACAGAGTTTTAAAAATTATCAATTCCTTTTTTTCAAATACTCTTATATTTCATAATTGTTATATTTGCTTTATAAACAGGGGTTTTCTGCATAAGAGAAGAAATACCCTATTGTTCGGCGTTTAAGTATCAGTGTCAAACATAAGTCTATCTAATATTAGGCATAACAATTGAGAATCTATTTATTTATTAATATTAACTTTATTTAAAAATATTATTTTTTAAATGAATTAAAATGATACTTTGAATGGGACCAAATGATTTTATCATAAATACGTTAAGTATACGTAAGTAAATTATACCAACAAGTTTATGAAAACTCGTTTAACTAACCATAAGCAATGTATATAATATAACTTATTATTACTAATTAACTTAGATAATATAACAATATAAATTGTCACGTTAGAAACCAAATAAAAGAAGAAAATAAAATGAATAGTAAAGTTCATTTACTAATGAATTATTTTTCTACAATAATAATTGGAACTAATACTTTAAGACGATTATTACAAAATAAATAATAATTAATTCAATTAATTACACTTTAATATTCCTTTACAGAAGTTAATCTAAAGATATTGCAATTGAAGGGTCCAGGGGAAGAATGATCAGGGTTCATCCTGAGTGATTCAGCAAAAATCTTTTTAAATAATATCAATGTCTCATAGACATACATAGCATTCTAATTGTTTTACTATTTTTTTTGTAAGGCTATCATCATTCTATCCTTTTCCCAACTTAACAAAATGAAAGTACTGCCCTGTAGCTAACATAAGGTGCTGAGATCTCGATTTCAACAACTGTTGGACACATCGTTTTTTACCTAGGTCCTTCAATTACTCAGAAATAGATGTTAAGTTTTAAGAAAAATATCTTATAGGGAAATCTCATTATAGGATTAATACATAAGAAAAATATTTTAATATTTATAACAAATCATTAGCTACGATATAGGAACAAACAAACAAACAACATTTCAAACATTTTGAAATCATTTTCTCTACTATCACTTTGAAACATGTTAAAAAAAACTAAAAATTAAAAAAAAACTTATTACATGAATATGTTTTGGCAATTATGAATTTTTTTTAGACAAAGACAGACACTACATTAACCTCTATACAAAAAAAACTTTATACTAGTTTTTATTGATTTTTATTTTAGCTATTAAATATTAAAATTTTTAAGGCTCATCTGAATACGAGTTTTTTACAAATAAACAACCGGAGTACAACCAAAATAAAGCTATATGAATACAAACTAGTGCTACTGTCTAATTTCAATATTCAAGGAGTTTATTAATAAACATTGAAAACTCAAACTTCCAGTTCAACTTTGCCATTTTTTGAAAATATTTTTTCAAAAATGTTAACCTTTATCAACAACAAAAACGGAACTATTATTTTTAATTCTTTTTTCAATATTCCATTATAACATATTTCATTAACAGAGGTACTATCTAATTAGTACCGTTTTATTAATCTTTCTAATTAAACTTTAATATAATTAACTTATATAATAGTATCAAATTAAAACATAGGACTTTTGAAATCCTTATATCTAACATCATTTCGAAATCATCCACTCAAATATCATTTAAGAATCGTTGAAAACATTTTACGAAATTTGCAAAACAAAAATTGTATCCAAAGATTGCAGTCATCAGAATCAGGTAGCAATTACATAGTCTGATTTCCGCAGAAAGTTTCTCAAAAGATTTTTCAATATAATGATTACCCCTTAGTGGGATTGTGTTACCTTTTTAATAATCTAGCATTTAGATTACTTTCTGTCTAGCACTTAGGTACACCTTAGGTTTCTTATCGAAAACGCTGTAAAAGATGTGTTAGAAAGTTATGCGTGTATACGTCTCACGTGTTATGTCAACGTGAATAGAAAATAAGATAATTGTTAAGTGAATTTGAGAGAGATGCGGACTTCTTTAAGTGGAATAAAATCCCCAGAACTCAAAAACAATATATATATATATATATATATATATATATATATATATATATATATATATATATATATATATATATATATATATATATATATATATATATGAGGTTAGGATTATAATTAAGTAATTAGTTAATTTCTCAACGTTACATTTGTAATCGCGTGGTATTGTAAAACTCAAGAACACATGGCATATTCAATTCCAAGAAGATTCGATAGCAAAATATACTACTTTGCAAGGGATTTTACAAATCCTTTTTTATGTTTTTATTAAACACAAATTTACGAACAACAATCCAATAAAACAAATTTTCAATTAAAGCTTTTAATTTAGAATTTTATGTCGTTTTTACTTCTAAATGCAAGTGTTTAAAAATATTAATCATTCTTTAAATTTCATTATGATTAAAATTACTCTGATAGTATCAAAGTAGAAAAATAATTCTAAATACAAGTTTTTGCATCTCTACCAAATATATCTTTATTATTTATAAAAAAAAGAACTAGATTTAAAGTCCATTATGTTCATATTATTATATATCCATTATGTATATATCAAGTTCATTTTGAAGCTAGATATCGAATATAGTAAATATGGTTTAAAAACGCTGTAAAAAGGAGTTGTTGAATTCTTACTGAGATAAAAAAAAGTTTAAGGAACTTATTAACTTTTGAAAAAAAATCTATTTACTATACAACCTACTAAAAATTGTGTTTATAATAGTTTTTATAGTAATTTTCTAAAAGTTTTGTATTAACTACATGAAGGATACACACGTATATATCCGTTCGGGTATTGCTATTTTTCTCGGTAATACAGAAGAGGAGCGTGCAGGCAAAACCAAACATGTAAAAATATTTAAAATATGAGATAAGGATAGAATTTTATATATAAAAAAAGGATGACCTCTAACCGCTTTTACAGAAAAATTAATATTTCTAAAAATATTCCTTTCATTATAAAACTTGAAAATCCGAGCCTCTATAGAAATGCGTGCATTTACAATTTTTTTTTTGAAATTTTCTGCGATTTACGATTGGACTGACATGTTTGTTTTTGCGTTCCTTATAATATTAAAATTCATTAAAATCTATCATTTAAAACAATTTTTAAATTTAAAAAAATTAGAAGAACTTTTGAAAGCCTTTCCTACTAAAATATTTGTTTAGATAAATATTTAAAAGGGACTGTTTTGGGAAAATAAATTAAACTCGACTGCATTAAAAAAAACCCTAAGGTTTTGATATTTTGCTCATCAATGGGTCAATAGCATGTTTACAAGTTCTGTTTCTATTCCAATTATATTTACGGTTATTTAAACCAGTGGTTCCCATGGACCTCCATGGTGGTTCCCAACCACTGGACCTGGTGGTCCGCGAGAGGGTCCGAAGTAGTCCGTGGGACTTTTGAAAAATCAAAAAAAAAAAAAAAAATTTAAAAAAATAAGTCAGTTATTGTCTGATAATGTATTATTTTTATGTCAAAATAATCTAAGAAGAAAATGACAGCTTTAAAAAAAAATAAGAAATTGTGCATTATGCATACTTCATTCTTTACCTTAATTCCTATGGGTTTTAACAGAAATGAATTATTTTTAATATTTTGTTGAAAAAAGTACAATTTTTATCTCTGATGTCGTTATTGGGAATCTGATAAATATATTGTATTTGTAAACATGTATTTCTGGAATGAAAAATGTAAGCGGGATTTTTCCATTCGAACCTTTAAAAGTGTATTTTAACACATTTTTAAAAACTTGCTGCAAGAATATAAGAAATTAGTAAAAAATATGCTATTTCAAATGTCATTATTATTATTTTAAATCACATGATTCCATTATCTAATTAAAAATATAAATAATAATCTAAATAGATTTGTATTAACAACTGCATTGAAGCATATAGTAATTAATATCTGAATTAAATGTATATTTGGCTCCAGAATATTTTTTATTGTTAATAGAAAGTGGTGGTCCCCGCAATGTCTAACTTTTAACTCGGTGTCCGCCGCCACCTAGAAGTTAAGAACCGCTTATTTAAACAGGCGAAAATCTAAAATAACAGAATGTTAATTTTTTTAATTCAGTCAACGGTGTAAAAACCCATTTAAAGAACACGTGTACACCTTTTCTAGTATTATAAAATCTTACTCATGTTTTACCTTATACATATTACAAAAAAATATGGGGATAAAAAGAGCCTCATATAACTCATAATCCAGATGAATAGCATAGTTAACCTTCAAAATAGGCTTGATTAGGAATGAGCGAGGTTTGAAACAACGAACCCATACTATAAATCAGGCATACATATTACAGAGAATATGAAGTTGAATAATCCCGTGCAATCTTTATCATTCTGAATACTTAAACTTTCGTCGGCTACTCTCTTTTCCAAAATTAACGGCTTTATTGAGTGACTAATATTCCTGTTTTGCCACTGAATAGAATTTGAGATTTTAGTCAGAAACTAGCATGTGTAGAAGAGTTATTCCTTTTAGAATATACTTCTAAGAATATTTTCGATCGGCATTGGTGTCTGACTAGGTAAGCATTTTCGCTCTGGTTTATTTGAAAATTTACTGTTTTTAAATGGGTATGAATTTTTGCTTATTTTAATTTAGATAGATTGATAAATATTCGAGTTTGTTAGATTAGCTGTATTAGTAACTAAATAAGTTTCGTGTATCCAACTTTTAAAGATTATATCATACACTTAAATAAATTGTTTGGTTATCATTTTTGAATACTTGCTGAAGAAATGGCTTTTAACGGTATAAAACAAACTCGTTTTGATTGTAGCTATTTCTAGAATTGGAAAATTTCATTTTAGAATAAAACTTTTATCAACTGAAATTTCATAAGCTGCTTGAATATAAGAATGAATAATAATATAAAATAAAAATTAAGAACAACTAAGTAACAAAAGAAAGAGATGTTAGAGATATTAATAAATATTAGGAAGAATAAAAGTGATTAAATGTTCTGTGATACTATAGGAATAATACTTTTATATATAAATTAAACTCCGCATAGTGCAAAGTCATAAATCAATGGTCACAATTATTGCTCCAAAACAAAATATACATTGTAACAATAAATCAATCTCCAAGAAAATCACCACTTACCAAATAAATATCAGACAAAAAAGAAGCGGATAATTTCCCAAATTAAATGGTACTTTCACCTCCACACACCTTTGGAAATTGTGGTTTATTAAGTATAAATTGACGGAAACCAACGTGAATGTAATTAATTACTTCGTTTTAATCACTGCTTTGCATGAAGGACCAACACATTCTTTAGAAAGGAATAGAAAAAGAAGAGAATGACTTATAATTCTTCATTGTAAGTTTTCTCTTAGAGTTCATTCACACTTGGACCGATGGGAGCGCCGTCTACCTAAATGTGCAGGCAATCGTACCAGGATTTCGTCTACCGTTTCAGGAAAATAAGGAAAAACCGGAACAATGAAGATTGCCGCGATTCTTTGGTCGATAAAATACTTCTTCCGTAAACATATCTTCCCGATTTGTTTCAGTTTACGAAAATACGTTAGCAGTAGCAGCTGCAAGTGTAGCAAATTGCTAGACAAACGAAAAATACTTTTGAATGGTTAAACTGTTTGATCTATTATTCGATTTTTTTTAAACGGAGATCTGTCAGATTTATTTGAAGTCTTACGAGACTATTAAATAATAATTTAGGGGGGGGGGGGGGGATTTGCTCGATAAAAAGAAATATACATACTTAAACAATAGGCTATTTCTTTTTGGTTTATAGTTAATTTTTTTCTAATGGGTTGATTTTGATGATTTTTTTTATATCACACTAAGGTGATTCATGGAGAGTGAAAATAACCTTTCGTAAATGCATTGACTCATGTATTCATGTATTTTTCAAGTTAATTTAAATAGGATAAAATATATGTTTGGGATGAATAAAATAGGTTAGTTCTACAGAAAATTTAGAGGCAAATTCAGTTACATAAAAATCTCACTTTCTGTCATTTTGGACCAAACACGTTTAGAAAGTTTACTCCTCACTTATAAGAATGCATAAAATTTGGTTTGTTATAAGAAGACATTACATTTCAATTTAGATAATTTTGCTCTAAAAGGAATACATCTCACATACAGCATATTTTTATAAAAACAAAACATAAACATAAAGATGATCATGGAATAAATCCACGGGCCACTGTGGATCCTATCGTGGAGCATCAATGATCTACGAATTACGGGTTAGCAGCCACTGATCTATTGCGTAGTAATGTGCGTTACTATATCAAAAAGTAATAGAAAATGTAAAGGATTTAAAAAAATGTCTTAAAGTGATATGATGTCGTAACGATAT
The DNA here is from genome assembly GCA_963932185.1 of Troglohyphantes excavatus. NCBI lineage: Eukaryota > Metazoa > Arthropoda > Arachnida > Araneae > Linyphiidae > Troglohyphantes > Troglohyphantes excavatus. The sequence continues at coordinate 44,281,944 of OZ010672.1, read as the reverse complement.
TGTAATGTGATATTATCAAGGTTGGACATGGGGAATACTACCCTTACTCTCCCTCTCTGTGTGTATGTCGGCTTTTTACTACCTATCTACCTATCTATCTATCTACCTATCTATCTACCTATCTATCTACCTATCTATCTACCTATATATCTACCTATCTATCTACCTATCTATCTGCCTACCTATCTATCTACCTATCTGCCTGTCTACCTACCTATCTGTCTGTCTGTATGTCTGTCTGTCTGTCTGCCTGTCTACCTACCTACCTACCTACCTGTCTGTCTGTCTGTCTGTCTGTCTGTCTGTCTGTCTATCTATCTATCTATCTGTCTGTCTGTCTGTCTGTCTGTCTGTCTGTCTATCTATCTATCTATCTATCTATCTACCTACCTACCTGTCTGTCTGTCTGTCTGTCTGTCTGTCTATCTATCTACCTACCTACCTACCTACCTACCTACCTACCTACCTACCTACCTACCTACCTACCTACCTACCTACCTACCTATCTACCTACCTATCTACCTAGCTATCTACCTACCTATCTACCTACCTATCTACCTATTTTTTTATATCTATCTATCTATCTATCTATCTATCTATCTATCTATCTATCTATCTACCTATCTATCTATCTATCTATCTACCTATCTACCTACCTACCTACCTGTCTGTCTGTCTGTCTGTCTGTCTGTCTGTCTGTCTGTCTGTCTGTCTGTCTACCTACCTACCTACCTACCTACCTACCTACCTACCTATCTACCTAGCTATCTACCTACCTATCTACCTACCTATCTACCTATCTATCTATCTACCTATCTATCTATCTATCTATCTATCTATCTATCTATCTATCTATCTATCTATCTATCTATCTATCTATCTATCTATCTATCTATCTATCTATCTATCTATCTATCTATCTATCTATCTATCTACCTACCTACCTACCTACCTACCTACCTACCTATCTACCTACCTATCTACCTACCTATCTACCTACCTATCTACCTACCTACCTACCTACCTATCTACCTACCTATCTACCTACCTATCTACCTACCTACCTACCTACCTACCTATCTACCTACCTATCTACCTACCTATCTATCTATCTATCTACCTACCTATCTATATATCTATCTACCTATCTATCTACCTATCTATCTATCTATCTATCTATCTATCTATCTATCTATCTATCTATCTATCTATCTATCTATCTATCTATCTATCTATCTATCTATCTATCTATCTATCTATCTATCTATCTATCTATCTATCTACCTATCTATCTATCTATCTATATATCTATCTATCTACCTATCTACCTATTAGTTTTAATACCCATTCTCCCCCATATTACCCTAATATATTTCCATGACACAAAACAGAAAGCCAGTAAAAATTAGAAATCGGGGTGTTTCAGAAATATATTTCAAATTTCCAAAACGTGCCATATCTACGTTTTAAGTTCACTGAGTAGAGTAGACATCAAACACAACAACAACAGGTCTTGGGACCTGACTGGTATTTTCAGAGCTTGTGAATGCAGTGCCGAAGTTCTTTTGTACATACTAGGAGGTGCACAAGTCCAGATTAGTGCCGTTACACAAAAAATATTTTGGGGGTTGAAACAAGAAATTTATCAACTTAACGATTGGAAATTCTCAACTCAACAGTGCTGAAAATTCCCAGTTCCAACTTATCGACATTTTTCATCTTTTTTCATATATATTTTAGGTAATATTAAACATTTCTCTTACGAGTATTGATTTGTTGCACCCATATTCTAATGCAGTGTCCGTTCTGTGGTCTAATTTAAATGTAATCTTACAAGTTAGGCAATTTCTAATCTTCCCTAGCTTTCATTTGTTAATAATCTTAATTTTCTTCTGGCATAAATTTTCAGAACTCGGGGGGTTTTTAGAAGTTAAAATTCCCAACTTTCAGGATTTCCAGATTATTGAGGGTCGGACAGGGGGGGGGGGGTCGGACTCCCTTCTCCCCTCCCCGGTACGACGGGCCTGATCACAACTGGCAAACTCATCGCCCAGAACAGATTAAAAATTTTACGCATTCCAGAGCTAATACATTGTGATAAAGAATGAGGAGATATTTATTATTTGAAGAAAGTTGAAATATCCTCATCTCTGTTGAGAAGCAATCTTTGATACAAAGCATTCGTTGATCAACATTAACTACTGTGTCATGCACTTTCAGTGAAGAGTTAACTGCTGTTAGAGGCCATACATTATCACATCGTCTTAATTTTATATCCTGAAATTGCTTCCCTGATAGATCCTTCATTCATCGAGTTCAAACTTATTTTGATAGATGACAATTAATATAATTATTCCCCGTCACTCCAGTTCCAAGGGATACAAGAACGGAGGTATAGAATTTTAAAAAAGGATCATACATTTCTATCCATGAATACACTTTTTGTACATAAAATTCTTCTTTTTTTATGCGACTTTCTCGAGCATCAACATGCTGCTTTGCCGTAAAATCCCACAGAAGTCTTTAAGTGCATCGACAATATCAGAAAAAGCTGGTTTTATCACAACATATGCACTTAACACTACATCAGCGAAACCTCTTTTTATTATTCCTCCCATTACCTTGAACTCTCGATCGGCAGTTTGCTCTGGTGATGTGCCTGAACAGTATTTGTTCATGAGACACTTTATGGTAGAATAAACTTTAACAAATCTACTGTATTTATCTGGATTCATTTTTGTATATGCAACAGAAAAGGACACGCCAACTATCCATCCCGAAGATGTGGATGAACTTTTCTGTGATGTTGATGAAGCAATTATTGATAATGATGAGGATTTTTAATTATATTAGTATGATTAGTACCTATGATGTAGTGTGATTTAGACATTATTAATTTATAAAACCATAAATATAGCACTTTTCATTTTTTTAAAAATATTTTAAAATACCAACTCTTCACTTACTTGTCTGTTTACATATTTTTCGGCTTAAAATCGTATTTCAATCGCTAACAGTTTGTCCCTAGTGCCTTGATACATGTTTAATCGATTCACCATGTCAAAACACATTATAAAAGACATCCCACTTGACATACTTTTTAAATTTATATTTCTTTATAATTCCGTTTCCCCCACCCTAAAACAATTTTCCGCACCTCCAGTTTACATAAACTCATTAAAAAAAATTTCATGTGAGGAATAATTTTTTTTCAGACTTTTTCAATTTTTCCTGTGCTAGTTATCTACTTACATTATAGGAAGCAAAGCATCAATTTAAGTTTTAATTACATTAAATATTACCAAACAAATACATTTCAATGAATAAAGTCTTCTTTTAACAGTGGAAGTTCGTAGAACACAAAGTTCACAGAACTTACACGAACAGTGGATCACTAGAGTCTTAAGTGATGAGTGATAGATGCCAGCACATATTGAGGGCGCCTAGTGTAACAACCTTTTGCACGGTTACACTCCCAGGAATGGCGGGAAATTCAATATATAAAAAATAGGGTATATGTCACAACATCATCCTCTAGCCCAGCAAAAAAGTCAGCATGAAACCTTCATCAAATTTGTCAAATTGAAGGTTGTTTGAAGGTTTTATAAAGGATATTGAAACAAATTATATTATTTTAATTTTCCTGCATAAAACCTTTAAAATATCTACATTTTCCCTTAATGATTAAAAATTGAAGGGTTTTTGCAGGTTTTTATGAAGGTTTTTTGCAGTTTTTATAAAAGACATTGAAACAAAAACCTGTAATTTTATAGATCTTCAAAGAAACTGCAGTTTTCCTGCATAAAACCTTCAATTTCAAAATTTTGATGAAGGTTTTATGCTGACTTTTTTTGCTGGGAGTCACAAAGTCACCCCCGCTTACGGGATTGTTTTCGGGTAACTAGTAGTTCTGGGACAACAGACCTCGCGACTACAAAAAATCTTAAATAAAAAAAACAGATGCGTCGTTTTTAATGACTTCAAGGAACATTCATGCCAAATTTGAAGAAAATCGAACAACGCGTTTGGTCGTGACTGCGCAACAAACAAATTTACAGACGAAATAAATGCTGAATGGTCGAGTTGAAATAGGGACCTCACTAATGATCAGTCAAAAATTTCCATGTCTAGTTTTTTATGTTTTTCACGTTGTAGGGTACCCACCCGCTCGGAGTCCCAAAAATTGTTTTGAAAAATTCATCTGGTATCTCTGAAAACAAAATCTAAAAAATGAATTATGTTGGGATAAAAAAAGTGGTGTGAAGTTTAATAGTGTCTATGGGAAGTGACAGCAATGTCAGCGCCAAATTGAACATTCCATAACATCGGTCGATTATTTATTTTTATAGTTTTTTTTAAAAATATACTTTCTAAAGTATATTACTTTCTTGATTTCACAGAAAATTCGTCCACCCTAAATTTCATATAGAGTATAATCAGAATATCCTTTCAAATTGTTGCGTAACGTTAGATAAAACTAACCCAGTTGAAGGGGAAGATTATTGTCATGTTTTCAAAATCGTGTTATTTACTTTCTGTCGCGTATATTCTAACGAAGGATAACAGAAGGCTGAGTAATAGTAAGTGCCAGATTTTTTAATCTCAAGAACATGAAAAAAATATGAAATCCCGACAAACACTTTTGACAAGAATACTTTTTTCAAAATCGGTCCAAGTACAGCAGTCATTGGCAACGACATAAAAGGTTTTTAAATTTTAAAGTCCACTCTAGGAGGAGTCAGCGTATGAGGATAAATGACCTATCACTGTCAGTGGCGGCGATTGGGTGCTGAAAGTGGGGGGGGGGGCAAGATAAAGGGGAAACAAGAAGTCCCCCGAATGGGAAGGGGGGAAGGTGGACTAAAAAAAAATTTGCTAATATATTGCTATAAAAAAGCTATGGTATTGCACACTTGTATTTACTCACTATTTTGTGTTATTTGAAGCATACCAACTTAAAATACACAGTAAAAAAACTTAATAACATAAATTTAAGAAAAGAAGTTTTCATACCATAAAGCTGATTTGAGACAAGTTAAAAGCTTTCTTTTTTCGTTATTCTGACTTAAAAAGGCAAAACAAAGCACGATAACTTTCAGAAATACTATATAAAAGGGCCACAAAAACTAAAGTCCAATTTTCAGGAGTATAAAAAGTATGAACTGTTCAAAACACCTTTATATCACTTGGCTATTTTAGCTATAGTCGAAGACAATTTAACTAGACCCTTAAGCGAAGGCTACGATGTGTAAAATGACTGAGCTATGGCCCTGATTGAATAAAAAAAATCAACGGCTGATTTAAAAACAAATAAAAAAAATGAATATAAAATGAATATAATTACAAGTTCTGCTCTTCCATTTGATTAGATAGCAGTTTAAACCATTTGTGGGAAAATTATGTCAAATGAAAGTGACGAGATTTGTAGAAGATATCACTATGGATCCAAAAGTTCAATTGTGGAATCGGAAACTGAAACAGGATGAAAGAGCAGTTGAAGACGAACAAAATGATACCAAGAAGTATAAACTTATATCAAGTTCACAGGGATATATATTAAAACGAAGACACACAAGAAAAAACGGGCACACGAAAGAAGTATTCACGAACCACACCTTACGGGCACACACTGGGGACTGTCTTTACAAAAAAAAAATTAATTTGTAAACGAATTTTTTATACCCTTATTAATGCTCTCTCATATCGTTACTGTGAAGTAAAATAAAATTTGAAAAATATACAGGTATTCTATTCGAAGAGTTGTAAACATACCTCACATGTCTAAGATATCCGAAATTTATTTTTTCGATTCCGATTGCGACCCGGACTTACGACCCTTTCGACTTTGCTATAAAATTTCAAATGCAATTTTTTAGTATGTACCATATCATTACATAATCTGTGTAAATTTTGAATCTCTATCTTATTTTGCTTCCGAGCTAGGAGACAGGTATATACAGACAAACAAAGACAGGCATACCGACAGACAAACAAAGGAATATAATACGGTCGCTAAGGGTTCCATAGGCATTATTTCGGTACAAAACTCTAAAAACCTTACAAATATATATTACCTACATGCCTAGTCGAGCATGTATCCTTAAAAGGGTTTCAATTAAAAAAAATATTCCGGGGAATAAAACTTTTACATGTTCGTTAAGATATTTTCCCCTGGAAAGTAACCTTGAATTTTGATTGCGAAAACCCATCAAACAACATCCTTTCCATGTTTCCCAAACCATATTAGGTTACCATTAAGATCCAGAATTTCCCTATTAGAAGCAAAACCGATTCTGTTCCTAACGAACACCACCTGTCTCCCATTTAAATTATTGGCCAGTTTTTGTGAATCGGAGTATCTTGCGTAACGCCTTTAGAGCCGCCCAACGCTCGCCAAATTGACTCCGCCCACTGCACCCATTGGCCGACTGCGTACGCGTACTATATGACGAAAGATAACTCTCCAACAAAATTTATACCTTTCTGCCTTTTTAATATCGATGAGTCGAATCAACAATTATCATAAACACCCAGACTTTTGACTTGAACGCATCAGCCAGAAGAGCTCTCCCGGCACCCACTTGTTGCTGCTCCCGTCTCAGACAGGCCACCCTCCGCTTAGATCCGACTTGGATATCCGATTTTTAGATTTTCTGCGTCCAGGTAGGTGGAATATTTATTTACGTTAACTTAGACTTTGTATGTGATTGCTAGTTTAAGGTAATTATAGTGTATCTAAGCTGTGAAATAATATGTGGAGTTGGCTTGTGTGTCGGCTTTGGGCGTTGGCCAGGTAGTAAGCGATGTATGTACATGGTGCATATTCACAAATAACATCGATGGAAGTTTATTTTCTTGAAATATGTTTTTATATTTCACACGAAGTATTTTGTTGTTTTCATTTTTAACGTGAAGTATTCAGTTTTTTTATATAATAAACGCGAATTATTCGAGGTTTTGTTTTGTTCGGGAAAAGTATACATTGAAGGGCGGGGCTAAGTAGATGATGGTGGCATGTAGAAAAAAATCAGTTTTGATATATTTGAACTTACAGTTTTCATTTCACATTGTGTTGTGGTCACATACCTCCTTCATGACACTAGTACACTCTAATAATGAGGCTTCTACAGTGCGGCTGTCAGTGTCAAAAAACAGTCCATGACACATCCATGATGACAACAGGCCATCCATGACAATAACTAATTTTTTTTTAATGTTACATACCTCCTTCGTCCACTTACTCCTTCAATTATCTTGAATACGCAAAATGATTCAGAAAATAATAAACCAATGGTACCCAACCCGTGGTATACAATTTAAATACTTTTAGTACAATTGTTGAGTTTGTGTGTGATTTTTTATTGTTAATGTAAGTTAAATATTATATTTATAATTTTAAAGTTTTGGTATTGCTGCACTATATGTATTTGTTGATATTTTAAGAAACTCCATGGGTATGTAGGAGATAAAAATAAAAAGTCCATCTCTCTCTTCTTTTATTGTACAAACACACACTTAAATCTCCACTTAATATGCTGTATGCTGTATGCATGTAGTGGAATTTTAAGAAATTATATAAGGTAAATGCACCAAAACCTGACACTGCCCCTAAAGCTGTCGCCTTTTATTTAAGTGATTTCAAATACGGAAATAAAATAATTTAGATATTTTAGGATGGTACCTATTCTCGTAATAGGTTATATGCTGTTTTTAAGTGAACAGGTGACTGCTATGTAAAGAAAAATTAGAAAATTAGAAAATCGAAAATCAAATAAAAAATATAAAAAACAAAACCAAATAAAAAATATAAAATTTTGAAAAACCAAATAAAAATGCATAAAAACTCTGAAAAACAAATAAAAAATATAAAAGAAAAACTTGTATATTTCCACTAAAATGTATAAGAAAAAACCCTTCTGGGTTAAACAAATACCGAAACACGCTCGCTCATTGGCCACGATACTCTGGTAAGCCACGCCTCTCACCCCTCTGTTTTACATGCCATGAATTGTTGACTTGCTTTCCCTTCTAGCGTCCTGGAAGTGCCTGACTGAGACGTTTGGTCTCCTTTTTCGAATTGAAAATGGTTACTCTAAATTTAATGTTTGTAGCAGTAAGCTAAAGTTATGATTTTTTACTCGTTATATTGGAGGCGATAGCCCCTACGGGGCTAAGTTCTTCTTGATTCGTTTAAACCTCATCAGGTGACTGCTATAATTATTATAATTTTAGAATCAAAGTTTCATGGTAGATGTTTTATTGCCACTGAGCTAATGTGCGTTTCTTCATGAAATCATTAAAATGTGTTTTTATTAGGATTTAGATTATACAATTAATGTGTTATAGAAATAACAAACATTAATATAATTTATTTTTGTAGTGAAATAACTTGTGATATTGTTATTTAGACACATATCCTTGACACATTTTAAAAATGTTTAGTTTCAGGCTATATTTGATACATTATGGAAGCCATGGATCACACACACACTAGTCTAACATCCAATTGTGTGGTTTATTCCACTTGAGAATGAGTGCCTTAAAGATTTTTAAATGGATGTCTGTAGATATATTTTGAGCTTTAAAAAAATATGATATGGGTTTCAGGTGTAGGTACATAAAGTGTCAGCTTTTGGTTCATTACAAAATGTGGATGTGTGCTTTAGGATCATTTTAAGGGTTATAAAAATAATTCATGTTTGCATGGAAATAGCTTTTATGACATTTTCTGTGATTACTATAGTTGTTTGAAAACTTATAAACCACTGACTATAGCCAGAATGAGATTGATTTTTGAATTAAAAATGAACTTTTTTTGAAAATTATTCCTTAAAATGTCAGGTTTAGGTACATTTACCTTAGTTTTCTTATAATAAATCAATCTATTAATCAATATAAAATGCAAATCGATTAATAGAACTTGAATTAAAATTTTTAAAAATTATATTTTCTAATTAATCTAATTTAGAGATTTTTTTTTAAAATTAAAGCTTTCGAAAAGGGGAATTTTAAAACTTGCTGGTTCTTTGATATTTTGTGAAAACTTTTAAGGGTAAATGTTTTTTTTTTATTTTTTAATGTTCTTGGGAATTAAATTGTATACATTTTTTTAGAATTTTACATTTTTGGTACTGCTACACATATGCATTATCAGAAATTCGGTATTTTTTTATTATAATAAATAATTTTATTTTTCACTAGAATATACTATTGAAGATAAGAAATTGAATCAAAATAACTTCATTTGATTCCAGCAAGAGTCACTAATGGTTTAAATTACAGCTTTATATATATATTTTTCGGCATACAGGCAATAATTTAAAAATAAAATATTTAATCTATATATTATTTACAACATTATTAAGATTTCAAATCAATTGTAACATATTTAGTGAATAAATAATTTAAAATACACATTTCACATTATGTAGTTGATAAACTAAACATTTTTTTTTTCAGAATCGTAAAAAGATGTGTAAATTAGATTGGATTTTTTGCCCTTACTCAAGGACCACTTTCATGCGAGCAGTATACTGTATAGTAATGCTTGCATTGGCTTCTATGCTCGTCACAATTATTGGTAAGAACCATTGGAATCAGAGTAGCAATATGATCTTGTTTTAAGGTATCATTATAAAATCAGCATTCATGAATTGATAAAAAAAAGCATATTTCAATCAACGCAAATTTTAACAGTTATCAATCAATTATCAACTGTCTATTAATCTTAAGTTAAGCGATAATCAATAAACCATTAAGCATTAATTAATCAGAAATTAAGCACTAATCGTTTAAGAATTATTTAATCAGAAATTTATCAATAATTAATCAGAAATTAAGCAATAATATAATCAGCAATTAATGATATAAAAACACTTCATATTGCTGCAATATCTGAATGAAGTTTTTTCGGGCAGGTAAGGTTATAATATTGTAAAAGTATTAATGGATTTCCACTACATTTTGAACAAAGAAACTGTTCTGAACGAACTCCAACTTGTACACCTAAATTGATATTTGATTTTTACACTATATCGATGTCTTAGGGCAGGATGTGGTAAGTGCTAATTTACTAATTTTTAAAGACAACCATTTGAAAGTTGTAGCACTATTATAAGGACTGGAAAGCAACAATTGTCAGGGGTTTCTGCCAATTAAAATAATTGGTTTTTACCTAAGACATTTTGGTACTAGATAGATTGAAATTTGAAAATTCAAGAGAGTTCTTAACTTTATTCAAGAAAAATGTACGTAACAATTCTGTGTGAATAGGCATTGATATGAGGAAGGAACTGAATATGCGATACATTTCAACACATTAAGGTGAGTACATAAAATTTTCAAGAAAGCAAATCAATATATACCCATAACTAAGGTTCATTAAAAGATAAGTGTTTCCATTGTGGTATTTAAAATATATTCAGTGCAATAATTCGGGGATTACTAATTAGTAAAATAATAATATTAAAATAATAAGGAACATTCACAAGAAATATAAATTGGCAGCATTTTTATTGCTTCATTTTTTAATTTTGAAAATTTTTTAATTTTGAAAAATTTTAAATTTTGAAGAATTTTTTTAATTTTTAAGAATTTTTTTTTTTTTAATTTGAAGAATTTTTTTTAATTTTTAAATGTTTTAAATTTTTTTAATTTTTTAATTTATATATATTTTTTAATTTTGTAATTTTAAAGATCACGTGTAAAAAATGGCCAAAATTGTTTACATGCACCTACTGATAGGGTATTTGTAAACCTGCCTGGGAAACATATTAACAATAAATAAATATTGTGTTTTTAATTTTAAAATTTTTTAATTTTTAAGATTTTTTTTTTTTTAAATTTTTTTTTTAATTTTGAGGATCATTTTTAAAAAATGCCCAAACTTGTTCACGTGCACCCTATTGATGGGGTAGTTGTAAACATGCATTGGGCACATGTGAACAAAGGATAAATATGATGTTTTAAATTTTTAAGAATTTTTTAATTAAAAAATATATTTTTAAGATGTTTTTAAATTTTAAGAATTTTTAATTTTGAAGAATTTTTAAATTTTGAAAAATTTTAAATTTTAAATAATTTTTTATTTTTTAATTTTTTTTTTATTTTTTTTTTAATTTTGAAGAATTTTTTTAAATTTTTAAATTTTGAAGAATTTTTAATTTTTTTTTAATTTTGAAGAATTTTGTAATTTTGAAGATCACTTGTAAAAAATGGCCAAAATTGTTCACATGCACCCTATTGATGGGGTAGTTGTAAACATGCATTGGGCACATGTGAACAAAGGATAAATATGTTTTTAATTTTTAAGAATTTTTTAATTAAAAAATATATTTTTAAGATTTTTTTAAATTTTAAGAATTTGTAATTTTGAAATTTTTTAAATTTTTAATTTTTTTTAAGATATAATTCATTTTTTTTAATTTTTAATTTTGAAGATTTTATTTATATTTGAAAGAATTTTTAATTTTAATTTATTTTGTAATTTTGAAGATCACTAGTAAAAAATGGCCAAAATTGTTCACATGCACCCTATTGATGGGGTAGTTGTAAACATGCATTGGGCACATGTGAACAAAGGATAAATATGTTTTTAATTTTTAAGAATTTTTTAATTAAAAAATATATTTTTAAAATGTTTTTAAATTTTAAGAATTTTCAATTTTAAAAAGTTTTTAAATTTTGAAAAATTTTAAATTTTGAAATTTTTTTAATTTTTAAGAATTAATTTTTTTTTTAATTTTTAATTTTGAAAAAAAATTTTAATTTTTAAATTTTGAAGAATTTTTAATTTTTATTTTTAATTTTGAAGAATTTTGTAATTTTGAAGATCACTTGTAAAAAATGGGCAAAATTGTTCACATGCACCCTATTGATGGGGTAGTTGTAAACATGCATTGGGTACATGTGAACAAAGGATAAATATGATGTTTTTAATTTTTAAGAATTTTTTAATTAAAAAATATATTTTTAAAAAGTTTTTAAATTTTAAGAATTTTTAATTTTGAAAAATTTTAAATTTTTAATTTTTTTTAACTTTTAAGATTTTTTTTTTTTTTTTTAATTTTTAATTTTGAAGATTTTATTTATATTTTAAAGAATTTTCAATTTTTTTTTTTTTTAATTTTGAAGAATTTTGTAATTTTGAAGATCACTTATAAAAAATGGCCAAAATTGTTCACTTGCACTCTATTGATGGGGTAGTTGCAAACATGCATTGGGTACATGTGAACAAAGGATAAATATGTTGTTTTTAATTTTTAAGAATTTTTTAATTAAAAAATATATTTTTAAGATGTTTTTAAATTTTAATATTTTTTAATTTTGAAGAATTTTTAAATATTGAAAAATTTTAAATTTTTAATTTTTTTTAATTTTTAAGAATTAATTATTTTTTAAAATTTTTAACTTTGAAGAATTTTTTTTAATTTTGAAGAATTTTTATTAATTTTGAAGAATTTTTAATTTTAATTTTTTTTTTAATTTTAAAGAATTTTGTAATTTTGAAGATCAATTGTAAAAAATGGCATAAATTGTTCACATGCACCCTACTGATGGGGTAGTTGTAAACCTGCATGGGAAACATATTAACAAAAAATAAATATTATTTTTATAATTTTTAAAAAATTTTAATTTAAAAAAAAAAATTATTTAATTTTTTTTTTTTAATTTTTTTAATTTTGAGGATCATTTTTGAAAAATGCCCAAAATTGTTCACGTGCACCCTATTGATGGGGTAATTGTAAACATGCATTGGGCACATGTGAACAAAGGATAAATATGATGTTTTTAATTTTTAAGAATTTTTTAATTAAAACATATATTTTTAAGATGTTTTTAAATTTTAAGAATTTTTAATTTTGAAGATCACTTGTAAAAAATGGCCAAAATTGTTCACATGCACCCTATTGATGGGGTAGTTGTAAACATGCATTGGGCACATGTGAACAAAGCCTACAGATGGGATAGTTGTAAAAATGCATGGGAAACATATTAACAAAGTATAAATATTATGTTTTTAATTTTTAAGATTTTTTTTTTTTTTTTAATTTTTTTAATTTTGAGGATCATTTTTAAAAATGCCCAAAATTGTTCACGTGCAGGGTGCACGTGAACAATTTTTAATTTATATATATTTTTTAATTTTGTAATTTTAAAGATCACGTGTAAAAAATGGCCAAAATTGTTTACATGCACCTACTGATAGGGTATTTGTAAACCTGCCTGGGAAACATATTAACAATAAATAAATATTGTGTTTTTAATTTTTAAAATTTTTAAATTTTTAAGATTTTTTTTTTTTTAATTTTTTTTTTAATTTTGAGGATCATTTTTAAAAAATGCCCAAACTTGTTCACGTGCACCCTATTGATGGGGTAGTTGTAAGCATGCATTGGGCACATGTAAACAAAGGATAAATATGATGTTTTTTATTTTTAAGAATTTTTTAATTAAAAAATATATTTTTAAGATGTTTTTAAATTTTAAATTTTTTTAATTTTAAAGAATTTTTAAATATTGAAAAAATTTAAATTTTAAAGAATTTTTTAATTTTTAAAATTTTAATTTTTTTTTTAATTTTTAATTTTGAAGAATTTTTTTAAATATTTAAATTTTGAAGAATTTTGTAATTTTGAAGATCATTTGTAAAAAATGGCCAAAATTGTTCACATGCACTCTATTGATGGGGTAGTTGTAAACATGCATTGGGCACATGTGAACAAAGGATAAATATGATGATTTAATTTTTAAGAATTTTTTAATTAAAAAATATATTTTTAAGATGTTTTTAAATTTTAAAAAATTTTAATTTGAAGAGTTTTTAAATTTTTAAAAATTTGAAATTTTTAATTTTTTTTAATTTTTAAGAATTAATTATTTTTTTAAATTTTTAATTTTGAAGAATTTTTATTAATTTTGAAGAATTTTTAATTTTAATTTTAAAGAATTTTGTAATTTTGAAGATCACTTGTAAAAAATTTACCAAAATTTTTCACATGCACCCTACTGATGGGGTAGTTGTAAACCTTCATGGGAAACATATTAACAAAAAATAAATATTATTTTTATAATTTTTAAGATTTTTTAATTTAATTTTTTTTTTTTTTTTAATTTTAAGACATTTGTCCTTGAAGCTGTATGTCAATCCGTATAGAATATTATAATTTATTTAAAAAATAATTTAAAAGAACGATTTCCTGTTGATTGGTTAATATTTGCCTAGTAATGCATTTTCATTAGGTAATATATTTTTAATGAATGCTATACATTTTATGTTTACTTACGAAAAATAAACACAAAGCTAATTTAAAATTGAAATAGAAGGAATTTATGAACCTAACACTACAACGTTTTGGTAGTTTTTGGAAGATTTATATTTTAGATTAAACGAGGTAAAAAGTGTCCCTCTTTCTCCTACAGATATTAAACATAGGTTTTACTATTTACTTTAGATTTACAAAAACCACATAATCAGCATAGTTTCAAAAACTTACATAATTAAAAAAAAACGTTAGGCATTTTAGTTTGAACCTTTTGCTTTAGGTGTTATTTTTTTTAAGTACTCGTTTTTATATTTTTATGTTTTATTTTAACCTATGTTTTTACATTACAATAGTGACGGCATCTCGAAAAAGTCCACCGAAGAAGGAAATACTCGTTGACGATAATACGGTTACAAGCAACCAAACCAACATGGTCGATACTGCAATGGACACTTCTGAATCTATGAATTCCCCCCCAAAAAGTAAGCATACAATCGTAGAGCACAAAAGATTAAAATACAAACGAAATATCACGATACAGAAAGTATTTAGTCCATTTTTATTTTCAACAAGACTTAACACCATGAATTCGAAAATAATTAACAAAATACTTACTTAACCGACACTGTGAGCTCTGGATGTGATTGATTCCCTTCTACAGTTACAACATACAAACCCTCCCCATTTAGAAGACCACAGCTTACAATTAACAATTGCGAGTTTTTTCACACAGGTAAAATATCACTATGTTAAAGTCTGGCTTAAAACTCGGTAATATCTTTAAAGATATTACCGAGAGAGAGAGAATCAGAGTTGAAAGTGTAAATGTGGTTTTATTTTACAAGTCTCAACAGAATATATCAGGAGTATCAGTACTCAATGATTTACGTATCAGAGTTGAATATTCAAATGTAGTTCGATAAAGCTCTACAGACTATAGAAGTACAGTACTGATTCTGCTAAGTTGTATTTGGATGTGTTTCTATATGCTGTTGAGCTTTACTTAGTCAGTGCAGCATTGATGCAGTATTAATTTAGATATGGATATGTTGTCATGTACATCCTGGTGAGCCTTTAAAGATACATTTGAACATTCGGTCCTGATCAGTAGTTAGTTGATTCTGCTATTGATGCTGTATTATGTTATTGAACATTCAACTCTATTCATTTTCGTATACTTCCATATTCTAGTCACCCAGCAAAAAAAGTCAGTATAAAACCTTCGTCAACATTTTGAAATTGAAAGTTTTATGCAGGAAAACTGCAGTTGTTTTGAAGATCTAGAAAATTAAAGGTT
The DNA here is from genome assembly GCA_963932185.1 of Troglohyphantes excavatus. Classification (NCBI taxonomy): domain Eukaryota; kingdom Metazoa; phylum Arthropoda; class Arachnida; order Araneae; family Linyphiidae; genus Troglohyphantes; species Troglohyphantes excavatus. The sequence continues at coordinate 44,266,383 of OZ010672.1, read as the reverse complement.
TTTGTTTCAATATCCTTCATAAAAACTCTAAAAAACCTTCATAAAAACCTGCAAAAAAACATTCAATTTTTAATCATGAAGGGAAAATACAGATATTGTAAAGGTTTTATACAGGAAAATTAAAAACTTAAAAAAAACCTGTAGTTTTTTGTTTCAATATCCTTTATAAAACCTTCAAAAAACCTTCAATTTGACAATTTTGATGAAGGTTTCATGCTGACTTTTTTTGCTGGGCAGTCTTAAACAATTACTATTTATTTATAATTATTTATTAACCTCGTAGCACCTTGCGGCGAAACGTCCTAATTAACACAGCATATAACAATTAATTGGCTCAGGTTGGAAAGTGTAATGAGTGTTGTCATAAATAAAGTTCGCTCTAAAAATGTATTACTTATTATTCACCGATTAATAGTTATGAATGTACATTCCCATCTCTTCCCTAGATGAAGCAGTTAACCCAAAGATAGGCAAGGGCAGATTCGCCTATCACTCTACTTTACTTAAATCGACCACAACCTCAACAATCAATCCTTTGGCTAATCTTGGGCCTGGTGACAATGTTATTACTGTTCATCTGTCACCTCTTGCCTTGGAAATGAAGATCATCTGCCATGCTCCTCTATCACTTGAGGAATGCTACCATTTCTTGAATAAGAGGGGGTTTCCCGAAAACCTAGAAAATATCAAGAACAACGCGGCAGGAGGAACAGGTGGAGATTTAAGAGAGAATATACGTGTATTGAGCGATGAAAAAGTTATGCACATTTATTTAAATGAATACTAGTAAACTTGAGATTTGTGTGAGGGCAAATATATGAAATGAATATTTCTCTGAAAATAATTTCTTGTGTTCGATTATAAAATACGGTATTGATTTGTATCCGTAATTTGATATCCAAATTTTAAATAATTATTGTGCATATTGTGTGTTTGATAATAAGAATTTTCTTGTGTGACAAGAATTAACAAAAAACCGCAGATTTTTTTTATGTGATTGCTGTCTAAACTTAAAATAATTATCGTGAATGTGTGAATTTTGTCTTACAATTCGATCATGAGTGTTCAGCAGTATAAGAAAATTTAAGAAAAGTACTCATTAAGTTCTGTAATTGTGTATTTTGAATTATAATAAATATTGTGTATGTGAAAATTTTGTAATAGTTTTTATTGTTTTCCATTGACGTAAACCAAAAAAAAAAATCAAACGTGAGATAAAACTTTACAAAACACTTTAAAAACTTAAACAATTAAAAAAATCAAACGTGAGATAAAACTTTACAAAACACTTTAAAAACTTATAAAATTAGTAATATTTTTGAAAACTATAATCCATTTTTAGTCACAAAAAAAACGCATTTTATATTTGCATTTAACTGTATATTTACATTTATCTGATTATATTTATATGATGATACCCAAGAGAACCAAATTATTGTTTGAATAGAACCAAATGTTTTTTTTATTGCTCAAAATCAAATAAAATGCACATTAATGGAAAATGTAATTATAAAGTAATTACAAATAAATTTCAATGTAATTACGTTTACATACAAAATATTTGAATTAATCAGTTAGAAACACATTAAGTTGCATAAAAAAATGATGAGTTGAAAAATATGTAAACTCAGCTATATTTGAAATAAAAATTAACCCTCTGACGCTCATTGACGTGATATCACGTCCAGGGATCCCCAGTTTTTCCATCAATACACTCAATTTTAAAATTCATGAAAATACTCCATTTTACGATATTTTTTAAATCTAATTTTTTAGGGTAGACCTTGAAAGCTATCTCTTTACAATGAATTACAAATTTTGTAAAAAAAATAAAAGTGCACGTCTACGAAAAATTATTTAAATCTCTACACAGAGAAAACAGCTTATTAATTGCCAAAATCACGTGAGCGTCTGTGGATTAAGAGCCGATTAGATTTTTATATAAAAAAATTATACATATAATTCTGTCGTTCTATCTTGTAGTCAGGGATCGACTTACAAGCTTAGGGGCCCAGGGCAAAATAAAGTTTGAAGGCCTCTAAACGTACCTCAAAATAAATTTGCTAAATTTATGTATAAGCACACATGTTAAAATAACATAATTAATCAGCTTTAATGGAAGTGTAAATACTGCAAAAAACTTATTTTTTTAAAACCCTTAGAATTTGAATTAACTTTAATGGTCTCTCAGTATTTCAACGGTTTCTTCATAAATTCCTGGTTCTGTTCTTCTATTTTAGTTGCGCCACATTCTACCCATTTTATAGCTAGCAAATCCCTAATGACTATAATATCAGAAAATTTGGAATAGGTTGAAAGTATCAGTAAACAACAAATCTATGTGCAATTCGTAAACCCAGTTTGTTTACGGTCCTGGCCATGAATTGAACTTTGCAAGTGATCATCCAAAGGGCATCATGAATGTGCAGATTAATAGTTTTAATTTTAAAATAATTAGTTTTTAAATTTATTTTTAACTTTTTCACATTTTCTTAGCTTTATAATAATTATTTTGGGGGGCCCCCTTAAAATGGGGGCCCTGGGCAAGTGCCCCGAATGCCCTGCTGTAAATCAGTCTCTGCTTGTAGTTGGACGCTTGACTCGTCTAGTCTTCCTGGGATATTGAACATTTTCCCTTGTATGACATTTGAAAATGGATGGAAAGCCTCGCGGACAAAAGTTTCACCACGTCAAATTTTGTTCGTTTGGAGGTCTTACCAAAAAAAAAAAAAAAAAAAAAAAAAAATCATAAATAAGAACTGATAATCTATCTTTATGGCAACCAAAACTCAATGACAGGAAAGGGTCCCCCAGTGGCCCAGTGGATAAATATGTTCAGTTGATAATCAGTTTTTGGTTTGGTTAAAAAACATCGCACTAGAGCTGCACAGTGGGCTATTGTCGGCGGTTCGGGGTCTATCTCGAAAAGGAAAGACCCGGGAACACATACACATTCACACACACATTCATACATGCACCTCGTTATTTTAGAACCATAGTCAGATGACGAGGAAACACCTGAAATGGCACCCAACGCCTTCAATAGACGTCGGGACTTTGGACCCCTATCAGATTTATCGTGCACCAGTCCTGTATACCTTAGAGTAGGTATAGGAATAGAGAGAGCAAGCCTCTTACTTTTTCTCCCGAACCGCGGTCTGACGTTAACCACGTGATTGCCGTAGGAAAGGTTTCCAGATTTGGCAAAATTCTTGACGCGTTCGTATTTGGCTAGGTCGCTTATTCCCTACAACCAATAATTTGAACTCGGCGCTGTTTTGTAACATTTTGCGGCATTTATCCTTTGTCTTAATAGCTTAATTTAGTGCTTTGTAATTTTGGACTTATTCTTTTAATAGCTTAATTTAATGCATTCAGAATAGAAAGTTTTAATTTTTTTTCTTTCTAATTTAACTTGTCTTACTATGCATAATATTTTGCCAGGGACGGTTCAAGGAATTTTTGTGACACAGGCAAACATGAGTTTGGTGCCCCATTTTTCACAATTTATTTTTATTTTATGCATTTATAGCGATTTGTAAGTTTGTCAAGTAAAAATCCTACATGAGTTTGACGCCCCAATTTTTATAAAATGTTTTTTATTGTACGCGGATTTATCACGTTTACAAAATGGTGATAAAAGCATGTCAACTTTTTTTATTTAAAAAAAACTGTATTCTTTTACTAAGATGAAAACACAAAAAAAATCAAATCCAAGCTTTAATTATAAAATAATATATCGACGGAAATAAAGTCATATACTATTAATATAAAAATATTTAACAGTACTATATACTGTTTATTAATTAAAAAGTATAAATATATACTATTAATTAAAAAGTATAAATGTTAACTAAGTATTACAAATTTCCAACTAAAATATTCTACATTTTCATAAAAAAAAAAAATTGGCCCCCTTCTTAGTCTGGCGCTCCAAGCGGACCTGAAGCCGCCCCTGTATTTAACAGAAAATTTCGCTTGGCATTCAGTTTGAATATGATTAAGTCACGCATTTTAGTAACGAATGATTGCTAATATACAGAATTGGCCCACTGTTTATCAATTCAAAACATTTAATTTACAAAACTCCATGCATTTTATAAAAATATCTTTTATTAATACTTAAAACAAATTTTCGATAGACGGTAAGTATGTTTTCTAAATGAAAAGTATTTATAAACTTACTTTCATAATAAGGGATTTAAATTTAATATATTAAAACTTTATTTTAAAATATACTAAAAATGTGTTATATGTTTTATTAAAAAAAATCTTCAAAATTAAAATAGTATAGGGATTTATATAAAATCTTTAAGATTATTAACTTTATGATGATTAAGTTTTTAAGTCTTTAAGATTATTAAGTTTTTGCTTTCATTTGTTAAAAATATTAATTTTCTTCGGACTTAAATTTTCCCAACTCGGGTATTTTTAAACCTTGAAATTCCCAACTTTTAGGGTGTCGGACTCCCCCCACGCTCATGGACGTGATATCACGTCCAGGGATCCCCAGTTTTTCCATCAATACACTCAATTTTAAAATTCATGAAAATACTCCATTTTACAATATTTTTTAAATCTAATTTTTTAACGTAGACCTTGAAAGCTATCTCTTTACAATGAATTACAAATTTTGTAAAAAAAATAAAAGTGCACGTCTACGAAAAATTATTTAAATCTCTAAACAGAGAAAACAGCTTAATAATTACCAAAATCACTTGAGCGTCTGTGGATTAAGAGCCGATTAGATTTTTATATAAAAAAAAATATACATATAATTCTGTCGTTCTATCTTGTAGTCAGGGACCGACTTACAAGCTTAGGGGCCCAGGGCAAAATAAAGTTAGACATAAATTTTCCCAACTCGGGTATTTTTAAACCTTGAAATTCCCAGCTTTTAGGGTTTCCAAATTAATGGGGGTGTCGGACTCCCTTTATAGGACATAAATTTTCCCAACTCGGGTATTTTTAAACCTTGAAATTCCCAACTTTTAGGGTTTCCAAATTAATGGGGGTGTCGGACTTGGCTACCTCCTATACAAAGTTAAAAATATTAATTTTCTTCGGAGATAAATTTTCCCAACTCGGGTATTTTTAAACCTTGAAATTCCCAGCTTTTAGGGTTTCCAAATTCATGGGGGTGTCGGACTCCCTTTATAGGACATAAATTTTCCCGACTCGGGTATTTTTAAACCTTGAAATTCCCAACTTTTAGGGTTTCCAAATTAATGGGGGTGTCGGACTCCCCCCCCCCCCCAAATCCCCCCGGCGTGATGTGCCTGTGCACAAGGGGAGTTACATGAATTTTGAAGATGTTAAAATTTAGAAATAGTAGAGCTATTCCCATATTAAAATAATGTGACTATAAAAGCCCATCATCAGGAGAAAAGCCGAAAGAAAAACAACTCGTCAGTAAATAAATAACATGAACGAGAGAGCAAAAGCCTTTCTAATGACAGTTAGTCTCCGAAAGAAGCACAAATAGTGATGCCATCTATCCTGGGAAATGGCAACTAAACGTTTGGAATTTCGTACAAACCGAATTCTAACATTTTGGCCAGTGGTCGGGGTCTCTAGAGTAGACAGCCAATAGGAACATTGCATTTGAAAAAGTTTGAGATTTTAAGATTGCTTTATATTTATAAACTAAAAAGTAACTGGAATTAATTTTAAAAATTAAACAAAGCCTTTTTTCAGGAGTTTAAAATAGTATATTTGGTTTTTAAATGTAAAAGAAAGTAACCAAATGCGGTGAAAAACCCCGAAATGGCTATCTGTTGTGAAAGAGCTAACATGAGTTTTTTAAAACTAACAAAAGAGTTAGTAATCCATCAACAGCCTAAATTTAAATGATTGATTAATAAAGTCAACAGAATTCTTTTTAAAAATTAACAAACAGCGAGTTTCTGTTGTTTTTAGTTAATAAATGATCAATGAATTAGTTTTACGAAATTTTGTCCGAATCCTGCTTCAGTGGTGCCATCTATGAACCAAAAGTGCAAACACTAAATACGATGAGTTCCTATATTTTCCCATTAAAACTTAAATTACCGGAAAACTACATGGACAATTTTGAAAATGAAAATTGATTAAAATAAAATGCAGTTGGTTTAATATAAGGGAAGTTAACTTAAAATTTTAATGCCTCAAGAGCAATTTTAATGAATTTTAAAAGCGAAAAAGGGATATGATCTTCAAGTCAGTACACTACACTTTGAAAAATTATCTCTCTAAATAATAAATGAGAGTGAAAAATAAAGGACTTTACAAGACAAATACAGGACGGGCAGCGAAACTACCAGAGAAAATTATTTACATTTTATATACAATTATTTACAATAAAATAACTAGCTGAATACGATTCCAAATGGTTACCCCCTCTGGGGCACTAGAGATAAAAAATAAATATTTTATTTCATTTTAAGTTAAGTTATTTAAATAAACTAACTATATTACGAAAGAAAGGAACACTGTGTGCGATTTTTCTCTATTAATTCATCATTTTAACTTAAAGTCAATTTTCATATCAACCAGACTTCTTATAATCTGTTCTCGGTCCATCTGTAATATCATGCTAAAATATATTTTTTAAAAAATGAATTCTACTTTAATACGTATATTTCAAAGAAATGTTGTATAAGTGTAAGTGTATTAATATGTTGTGATGAACCTTTGACCCACCCATTATCATTTTTTTTATCGTTATTACTTTTAAAGTAATTTATAATTATTAATTTATTCATACAAATTATGGAAACATTATCCGAATTTTGTTAATTTGTATTATGGTTTTTAATAATTGCATTATATTGTTATATGATACAGCAAATACTGTGGTTTTCTTTAGTAATTTTAGATTAAATAATAAAATTCATTTTTTTTTTATAAATTAGTTATTTGTTTGTTTGTCTTTATTTTATAACTTATCAAGATAAGTTACAACCATTATGGAGTACAGTGGAATATAAATTTAGTTTGATGAAGGAGTATTTACGAAAAAATAATACACTTACTGTATTTCATTCACAGTTCATTAGTGATATAAAAAACGAATGTCACTCAGTTAATAATAAATGTTATCTAATATAATTTAATATTTAATGAAGAAGTATTTATAAATTAATCCAAATGTATTTCTAAAATAAATTAATTCATTTAAATAACTTAACCAAATTTGAAATAAATTTTACTTTTTACCCCTAGTTTGTTGGGAATATATCAAAACATTTATATAAAAACATTTATAAATAATGAAGAGTAATAATAATGCAGTAAGTAAATAATGAAACCAACGGAAATTCATTCACTAGTCATTTAAATACACTCGATAATTTGTAACCGGCCCCCTTTGTCAGAATACTGTCTTGCGAGTGGCTAAACTTCCAAGTCCATGATTCTCAGTAATGCGCATGCGCGCTTTCCGGAGGAGTCGAAGCGGTTTGTAAGATTTTCTCTCGTTCAACGTTCAACCCCAACCACGCGGCCATTGAAATAGCAGGGGGAAGTGATTGACGGCAAGAAGAGGCGAAACAGATAGTGACGACAAACACGTGACTTAACTCCGGACCCACAATAATAGGGTTACTCACTCTCTCTACTGCCTATACATGCTCTAAGCCGTATACACGCCGTTAATTTTTGCGGATGTTCTGGACGACTTTTCTAGTATTTTGTAGCGAACCTGGCAACCCTCCGGTCACAAGATCACTCCTTTTTTTTTACTTTTCTTTGTCAAGTCCATCGTCTAGGATCGAACCAGGAATCTTCATATTCCCAGCTGACGCCTTTAACCGCTCGGCCATGGAAACCGTTAATAATCAGAGGATAGAGAGTTGACTGATGGACTTGACAAAGAAAAGTAAAAATTTAGTGATCTTGCGATCGGAGGGTTGCCAGCTTCGTTACTAAAATACTAGGAAGTCGTCCAATGTCCTCACGGAGCCCCAGTTGCTCAGTTGGTAAGGCGTTCAGCTACTAATCAGAGGATTGGTGGTTCGAATCCGTGAAATGGACTTGACATAGAAAAGTAAAAAAGTAGTGATCTTGCGATCGGAGGGTTGCCAGCTTCGCTACAAAAATACTAGAAAGTCGTCCAGAACATACAACAAATTATACTGGCGTGTATACGGGACTGGTGCACGATAAATCTGATCGGGGTCCAAAGTCCCGACGTCTATTGAAGGCGTTGGGTGCCAGTTCAGGTGTTTCCTCGTCATCTGACCATGGTTCTAAAATAACGAGGTGTATGAATGTGTGTGTGAATGTGTATGCGTTCCCGGGTCTTTCCTTCGAGATTGACCCCGAACCGTCGCCAATAGCCCACTGTGCAGCTCTAGTGCGACGTTAATTAACAAAACCAAACCAAACCAATGTCCTCACGCCTATTGAGGTTTGTCGGGTGCCAGCTGAGGTGTTGTCCTCGTCATCTGACCATGGTTCAAAAATACGAGGCATTGCTCCTGGGTATTTCCCTCGAGATAGGCCCCGAACCGTCGCCAACAGCTAGTGCGACGTTAATTAACCAAACCAATCAATGGCACGAAGGTTGTACCTCAGAAGGTTAAATCACGTGCTTTGAATTGCACTAGTGGTAGTTTAACTTGCTGTTTTCGGAGCATGAAACGTTTTTGTAAAAAGCGGCCAACGACACCAAGACGGCCAAATTTGACCCATTTGACAGTATTCAAATTGGTCAAAGACTGGTGCTTCACAGCAGCAATAGTACAGTATTTAAGTCTGTTTTGTGTTTTTAGAGACGTCAACTTTTCATTTATACTGTTTTCAGGAGGAAATTTTGCTTCAATTTGATTATATCGAGCAACCCCCCCCCCCCCCCTCCCCTTTTTAGAGATACCATTCAATTGAGACTAAAGATCGGTGTCAGATATTTTTTTTGTACGACTTTAAAGCTGGGAACATGTCCTAGCGCTTTTCATTAGTAGACACTGCAAAACAGGTACTTACAACGGCAAAAAAGGTGCTTAAAAATGAATATCTAAACCTACTGTTTTTTTCTTTATGTACAGTTGCATTGTAAACGGGCGATTGACATACTCAACTGCAAGGAACTGTACTTTTTCAAAAAGTAGCAATGTGATTTAATATTGTTAATCTCAGATTCTGTTCAAGCGATTTTAATGAAACCTCATAAACTTAAAATAGTATTACAGAAGATGGTTTTCCACATTATTTGATATCAATTACTTAAATAGAAATTTAGTTATTACAAATAAATTATCTGACTTCCCATTCTTTTGGCACACCTTTTTTTTAAAAAACATTTCTTCTAAATGTAACTTCTTTATGTCGCCCTGGTAGTGTAACGGATATGACACTAGATTGCGGTGCTGAGAGACTTAATTGTAATTCCTGATTAATTGAAAATTATTTATATGTTATATTAATATATCAATGACAAGTTCGTAGAATGAGGTAAAACCGCTCGTGTAAGCAAACGCCTAATCCCTATTCCTCATTGTACACATTTTTGAGATTTTTCGGAAAAAAGTTTATATGCCTATGTTTCAGCTTCATTACGCAGAAGAAAGAATTTTTTATTTGGAAACACACAAACAAAAAATCACATCGAACGAAATTCTTCGATATACTTTTTGATTATGAGAAAACCTCACCTGTTATTCACCTGAAATTCTACGAACACCGTTATATCCGCAAACATTCTTTCCTCGAATTTATCCCTAATCAAATGGATTTCTATCGTATTGTATCCTGTATAAAAGGAGTTCAATCGACAACAACCTCCCATTCAAACAAAAATATTTCTTTCAACACGATCTCCCTTCTCGGCCAAAAATCAGAAGGTAAGAATCAGAACAGGTAAGTTTGATTTTATATGAGATTACTTAGTGAAAGTTTTAATTTATATGTAATTTTTATTCATTAATATACTATTTTTTATTAGTGGTGATTTTTTAAAAAAAAAATTAAAGTGTCGTCGTTAGCAGTGGCGGCGATTGCAGTGGCGGCGGGTGCTAAAAGTGAGGGGGCAAGTTCAGGGGGGGGGGGGGAGATTTTTTTTAAAAAAAGACAATTGGACTCAAGTGACCTTGAAGTATTTTTTCACATTACGAAAACTACTAATTGTGTTTCATTTCGTGTAATAAAGAATATAACTACAATTTTATAATAAAAGCATATGAATATTGATCTCTAGAGAGAACATTGTAAATCCATATTGTAAATCGGATAGCTGAAAAATTAATAAATATATGTATATGTACAAAGTGTTTTCAAAATAAGCTAAATTAGACCTCAGAGCGGACATTGCATAGGAATATGTGTGCAACAAATCAATGATTGTGAGAGAACTGTTTAATATTGCCTAAAATATATATAAAAAAAGATGAAAAATGTCGATAAGTTGGAACTGGGAATTTTCAGCACAGTTGAGTTGGGAATTTCGAATAGTTGAGATTTCGAATCGTTAAGTAAGCAAATATATATATATATATATATATATATATATATATATATATATATATATATATATATATATATATATATATATATATATATATATATATATATATATATATATATATATATATATATATATATATATATATATATATATATATATATATATATATATATATATATATATATATATATATATATATAATATATATATATATATATAATTTTATTTATTTTTAGAATTGTAATAAAATGTGTAAATTAAGACGTAGTTACCCTTTCTTTAGGTCCATTATGGGTCAAGTTCGGAGGTGCATAATTCTGCTTTGTATGCCTTTTATGCTTGTTGGTATGTAACATTGGAACCATCTTATATTGTTTTAAGGTAAAAAGTATCGTTATTAAATCAACAGTCATTTACTGAACTATAAATATGAATTCATTTTACTACTGATTTTAATCAAAGTCAGTTTTAACAATTATCAATCAATTATTAAATATCAATAAATTTTAAAATTAAACTCTAATCACTCAGCCATTAAACATTAGTTACCCGAAAATAAAGCAGTAATCAATTCGTATTAAGCTTTATATTATCAGAAATTTATCACTAATAAATCAGCAATTAAACTGTATCTAATCAGCATTTAACGAAGTATCTTTTTTTTCGGCTTAACAAGTATCGTCAATGTTAAATCAAGTGATTTTCATTACATTTTGAACTAAGATAATATTCTGAACGAACTTAAACTTGTACACAAATATATATTTCATTTTTGCACTGTCTACAGATGTGATAAATGACTACTCACTATAATTTCAGAATAAAGATATGGAAGTTTGTAGTGTTATTATAAGGAATGAATAACTAGAAATAACACGGGTATCTTTCAACTAAATTATTCAATTTTACCTACAGCAATTTTCTTTTTACCTACCACAAATAAGTAATATATGAATAATAATTTAAAAATTCAAATTATTTTGTAACCCCAAATACATTAAATTTTATATGATTGGTTTTTTTAATATGTAAACTTTTTTTTTACATTATGATAGTTGCGGGTATTGGGACTAAAAAAGATAGTCCCTTGGCTATGACAGAAGAATCTTACCCCTCAAGCCAATCAGACCAGGAGGACGAGTCAACAACTATTGGTGCAGAGGGTAAATATTTTATTTTAGTTTCTACCTTGGCAGCTATATTGTTTGTCTATAAGATTACACTGTGTAGTATGAAAATAGCATTTTTCCAAAAATGGAAAATGGTTGTGAAAAATTTAAAACTTAGATGCAAAAATGTCAAATCGAAAACCAATGTAAATTTTTAATTATAAAAAATTCTTTGAGAGCAAAATTTTGGATTAAAACTTCAACTTGAACTACGTAAAAAACAAAAGATATTTTATGAAATACAAAGTATTTTTTTAAATTTTATTATTAAGAATTAAAACAGAGCGAGATACAATCTTGGTTTCAGTAAGTTTTTGTCGCCTTAACGATATACCTATAAGTTCCTTCCCGCTTGTGATTTTTTGGTAAGAACTCCAAATAAACAAACAAAATGTCATGTGGCATAACTTTTGTTTGTGAAGTCTTCTACAACAAAAAATAAGTCAAACTAGCTTTATCATCTTAATCAGGCATATAATGATGATTGTACCATTTTGTTTATTTTTGTTTATAAACGTAATTCGTGAGAAAAAAGGACTGACTCTCTCTCTCTCTCTTTTTTTTGGCAAAGGTGATTGGAACGTTGTTTGGTACGAAGAAGAATCGAACCAGACAGACAGGTCCCTCCAGAAAAACCAGTCAAAATCAGGTATATAATGATGATTGTAACATTTTGTTTATTTTTGTTTATAAACGTAATTCGTGAGAAAAAAGGACTGACTCTTTTTTTTTTTTTTTTTTTTGGCAAAGAATCATGGAAAGTTATTTGGATCCAAACCGACTTAAAAAAAGAAGAATCCAACGACGCAGACGGAAAGAAATACAAATCAAAATGGAAATGTAAATATTTCATGTAAATTTTTAATTACATGTAAATTCAAGTAAATTTTTAATTACATGTAAATGCATGTGAATTTTGCCAAAATGTTATTTTTCTTAAAGGCATGTTTTTCCATTTTAATTTTTAATTCAAATTATTTTTTCGAATAGTTTTTCATTCTAACACAGGTTAATAATAATTAATTCTTTTAGATGCTAGAAGATTACTGTTCCAATACTGCAAAGCCAAACGGGAAAAAGCAAGGAAAAGGAAAGAGGAAGAGGGTCAAACGACACAAGGCGCCAGACCAATAAGGGCGCTAAATTTTGGTGAGAGAAAAAATAATCAAATTATTAATAACAACAAAATGGAAATATTAACAAACTATTAAAATGTTACTTACTATTGGTGTTAAATGCTATAGATTTTCAGGCATTGAAACATCTCCTTTCTATTGTGCCAAATTTATAATTATTTCTAAATGTAGATTTGCAAAGCGTTTGAGTAAATTCCCTTTTATACTTGAAATAAAATAGAAAATCGTATTTCAGGTTAGTTATTAAAAATTAATAAGCATATCGAGATATAGATCAGTAGTTTATCAATCAAGGTGTTTTGAGCAAAACATTCTTATTGCTTTATTAAAATTTAGCAAGGATCACTAAATTGTAATTATTGTTAAATATGTAACGTTTAATTAAATTTTGTATATAACTTATGAATATTTGAAATATAAATATAAAATATCCTTTACTCTATATAAAATATAAAAATGTAAAAGACTTTTATGCTAAAATCAAGCTTGGTTGTGACTATAAAGTTTCTCCCATCGTGCCTGTGAAGAAGGTATAGAAACATAAGTCTAACTTAAAACTACTAGAATCAATGTTATTAAAGATGTTAAGAACCTATGGCACAAATGATATAGATACTCCGTCCAATGGCGGCATCAGTTTGAGATAATTTCTTTTCACTTATCAATATATGAATACGGTGTGGTAAGATTGCCCAAAATTTAAAAGCACAGAAAAATACTAATTAAAACTTGCGAAAGTGATATACTACTTTTCAGAATAATATGTTCAAATGTGGCTTAATTAATATCAGCATATTATAGCAACATATTTTAATGTAACTTAAAGCAAGGTTAGCCAATGGTGTACTTCAATGACGAAAAGCACATACATCGTATGTCCATTTTTTGGAAAAAATTAGATATTAGTATCAATGTAAAGGTGGAGTATAGCTTTTTCCTCCTGCACAAACACTGTATGTGAACTAAATAATAATTTTAATGTGCAGGTTTTAGAAAAATCCTATAGTTTTCTACCAATTTCGAAATATTTTTTCGTTTTCAAAAGAAAGATTACAAAAATAGACATACAATGATTGTACTTTTAGCCATCGACTTATCGGAAATTAATGTGCAAATTTGGTTTTTATAAGGAATAAAATGATATAAAGAGAAATAAATAAACTTTTCAAATAAAATATCGAAAATTTTTAGAGAGAAGTACAAGTACACATTTTAACCACTCGACTTAAATTGAAACTAAGTTAACTGGCAATTTATATTAGTAATAATAAATTAGTAAAATATATTAGTAATAATAAATTAGTAAAATATATTAGTAATAATAAATTAGTAATAATAAATTAGTAAAATATATTAGTAATAATAAATTAGTAAAATATATTAGTAATTCCTTTAAGTAACAGATAACTGAATTTTGTGTTACAAACTGGATATCTCCGTTTTCACAGTCCTACTGACCAAGTCTAAACATACCATATAAAATGAATACTGAATACTAGCGATAAAATTTTAAAAAACCTATTTTTCTACCTATTTTTAAATTCTTTATTTCTAAACTTTAAAGAAAATATTGAAAATTTTGTTTCGAGTAAATAGTTTTTAATATTTTAAGATGAACTAAATGGTTATAATTATTTTTTCCATGAGCGTTAAAGTAGTTTTGATAGTTTTCATAGGTTTTCACAACTTGGCAACTTCAACTTTCAATCTTCATCTTTGACCCAAACAATTTTTTTTAGATATATACGTTCAAAGGTTAAAATCATCGCTGTCGCTATTTAGTCAATAGTTATTATCCCTGAAGTACATATTTCGACGAATCTTACTGAAGTGAGCTTACTAGAATTGAAGTGAGCTTACTAGAATTTTATGCTGCATTAAATAGCGTTGTGTAGAAGGTGAAACGTGTTTATTTTCATGAATAATAGTTTCTGAATATGTATTACTTATTATAAATCGATCAATAGTTACAAATATATAAATATCCGCATCAATATTCTTCGTCACTATCAAAATTATGTTCTACTCAGGAAAATATTTTAGATAAATATCAAAAATTAGATACAATTAAGATACATTCTATTTATTTTTTCATACCATATCATCAAAATTGATTGATTTAATCAATATTTACGTACATTATATATTTTTAACGACGATAAACGAATATATATGAAAATAGGGTTTCATTCTCTTTGATTGTGTATGTTTGATCATTTAATTATTGTGCAAAGAAATTTTATACTCAGGAAAAATAATTGACAGATTCTCTTTTTCTCCCTTTGCTAGACGACGTCAACGAAGAAACTCCCTACAAGCTCCCAACTGTACTATTCTACCCGTGGATCTGTGATTCTGGTATAGCAACAAATTCCAAGTCTAATTAAAAATTACTATAATCAATGCTATTAATGTGTGAAGAGACAATAGCACAAATGTTGAAACTAGATAATAGTTGGTCAACAACTTATTGAAACGGAAGAGCCAAAAGTTACAATTTACAAAATTTCCCAGTTTTTAAAGAGCCACTAAAAATTTTCGTTTCAATATTATAGTATTTGCTTATATATATTTGATTTTAAATAAACGGCTTTAAATACGGAATAATATTTATTCATATAAAAACACAAATATAAATAGTTACATCAATGGGAGAATTGGCTTTGCATGCCTTATGAAAGTTAGTTTGATTAAATCTGGCTTATAGATTGTTGTTTTAAGTTTCAAGCACGAGTCTAGTTTTTATTTGTTAGTTGACTTCTAACTTTACTTTTTATTATATTCATGCAAGAGAACGCTTGCCCGCACGAATATGTTGATCCGAAGATCGTCAGCGCTCCATATGCCGCAAATTCTGCACCTCACTGTAGCATTCTGGAAGACTATTCCATGCGCCGAATATGAGGGCCTCAACTCGCGGAATTTCTTTTTGAGCTGTCCACTTGTGCTGAGCGATGTGCATGCATTTCTGGACTTCAAACGTGCTCTTGAGTTCTGTGAACTTGCCACTCCACAAGTCTTTGGTTTTCAAATCCAGCAATTGCATTTGGAGCGATCCAGCATCAATTGAAAATGGCTCAATGTTGATCTCATTTGTATTTGTGTTGGAAAGAATTTACTATAAACGCGAGAGTACTTTTGTTTGTTTTGAATTGCTCGAATCTCTCAACGAATCCATCCTTCATGTTTTTTAAAGCTATGCTGAAGTAATTCGTGTCAATAGTTGCATTGGTCGCATCGCGATATTGCATCAGATTTTTAAAATGAAGTAATTTACCGCTCTCCATGTTTTCAACAAAAGAAGCAATTTTTTTCGAAACAAACTACTTCTTCAAACAAGGCGTAGGCTGGGTTGCCCTTTCCTTGCAGTTTTAGATTTAGTTCATTTAGTTTCATTGTGGTATCTACCATGAAGTTGAATTTTTGCAGCCATTTGTCTTCTTCCTATTCGGGATGGTCAATGCTTTTTTCATTGAGGAATGTTCTTATTTCACTCAAGCACAAAACAAAACGTTGCAAGACGTTACCTCTGGAAAGCCTTCGCACTTTATTGTGCAGAAATAGGTCAGAAAACTGGATATCTATTTCTTCAAGGAAATCTATAAACTAGCGATTTGTAATTAACGATTATAAAAATAGAAGCTATTGAGAAATTAGGTACTTAAAAATATAATTTCTTATTTTTTAAGGGTTTTGATAATAAATTATTAATTTTTTTCGTATGGAACTGGAGAGCCGCAACTTTAAATCAAAAGAGCCGCAGGTTGCCGACCCCCTGTGCTAGAAGATTGAGATATATATTTTTACAGCTTTTTTTTCTGAATATTTAATTATTTGATATACGATTTAAGTCCCGATGCAGGGTACCATAATCAACTGTAAGGTCGGTCACATGTCGAGCCATTTAACGGTTCGACTGAGCATTTGAACCCAACTTGAAAGTAACCTCAAATTCATTAAATTTTTAGAATTGTTTTTTTATAATATTTTAACTTTTTTTATTTTACATTATAATAGTTTGGAGTAATAGTGGTAAACCAGAAACACCGGTGAAGACGACTGTGGTCTGGACAGAAAAGTCTGACCAGGAAGGCGATTCCGTCAAAAAGGACGAATCCACAACGAATGACATAGAGGGTAAGTAATATATTTTAGTTTCTACCTTGGCAGCTATATTGTTTGTCTATAAGATTACACTGTGTAGTATGAAAATAGCATTTTTCCAAAAATGGAAAATGGTTGTGAAAAATTTAAAACTTAAATGCAAAAATGTCAAATCGAAAACCAATGTAAATTTTTAATTATAAAAAATTCTTTGAGAGCAAAATTTTGGATTAAAACTTCAACTTGAACTACGTAAAAAACAAAAGATATTTTATGAAATACAAAGTATTTTTTTAAATTTTATTATTAAACAATTTATTTATTATCGACAAGGCTGGTTAGGGGAGAATAGATAAAAAGATAAATTAGTTTTGGTGTAACATTAGAAAAATTCCAGATCTTTCAAATTAAAATTTTTGTTGCTTGCATTTGCTGCTACATTAATTCTAAGTGTCGTATATAAACGTCGTCATTAAATAGCGTTGTGTAGAAGGTGAAACGTGTTTATTTTCATGAATAATAGTTTCTGAATATGTATTACTTATTATAAATCGATCTATAGTTACAAATATATAAATATTCGCATCAATATCATTTTTCGTCACTATCGAAATTATGTTCTACTCTGGTAAAAATTGTAGATAAATATCAAAAATTAGATACAATTAAGATACATTCTATTTATTTTTTCATACCATATCATCAAAATTGATTGATTTAATCAATATTTACGTACATATTATTAACTTTATGTGTAAAATAAAATATTTTTTTATATATATTAAACGGATTTTTTAAAGTGTTGGTTGTTCTAAAACCTGCATTATCCTCATGCATGTAGATAAGACAGGTTTGGGATAAAAATAATTGAATTAGACACGCTTTAGCTTTCATATTTTTCGCTTCATTGGTGATGTACTCTTTTTTTTTTATTTAATTAATTTCTTTTACATTATAATAGTTACGGGTACGACTATGCTTCACCTCGAAAATCCTACCCGGACGACTACGGACAACACTGAAGAGTCGAACCACACAAGAGGGCTCGTAAAGGAAGACAAGTCAAAAATGAAATGTAAATTTTTCCTGTAAATGTTTAATTACATGTAAATTTTTCATATAAATTTTTAATTACATGTAAATTCATGTGAATTTTGCCAAAATGTTATTTTACTTAAATGCATTTTTTTACATTTTAATTTTTAATTCAAATTATTTTGCGAATGGTTTGGCATTCTAACACAGGTTAATAATAATAATAATTTATTAATTCCCTTTAGATGTTAGACAGAGTCTGTTCGAACACTGTAAACGGGAAAAGGCAAGGAAAGAGGAAGCAGAGGCTGCAAAGTTCCAAACGACACAAGCGGTTACTTGGGACGCCGAAACAAAGGGGGAGCCAAATTTTGGTGAGAGAAAAATAATCAAATATTAATAACAACAAAATGAAATTATTAACAAACTATTAAAATGTTAATTTACTATTGGTGTTAAATGCTAAAGATATTCAGGCATTGAAACATTTCCTTTCTATTGTGCCAAATTTATAATTATTTCTAAGTGAAGATTTGCAAAGCGTTTGAGTAAATTCCCTTTTATACTTGAAATAAAATGGAAAATCGTAATTCAGGTTAGTTATTCCAAATTAATAAGGATATCGAGATATAGATCAGTAGTTTATCGATCAAGCTCTTTTGAGCAAAACATTCTTATTGCTTTATTAAAATTTAGCAAGGTTCACTAAATTGTAATTATTATTAAATATTTAACGTTTAATTAAATTTTGTATATAACTTATGAATATTTGAAATATAAATATAAAATATCCTTTACTCTATATAAAATATAAAAATGTAAAAGACTTTTATGCTAAAATCAAGCTTGGTTGTGACTATAAAGTTTCTCCCATCGTGCCTGTGAAGAAGGTATAGAAACATAAGTCTAACTTAAAACTACTAGAATCAATGCTATTAAAGATGTTAAGAATCTATGGCACAAATGATATAGATACTCCGTCCAATGGCGGCATCAGTTTGAGATAATTTCTTTTCACTTATCAATATATGAATACGGTGTGGTAAGATTGCCCAAAATTTAAAAGCACAGAAAAATACTAATTAAAACTTGCGAAAGTGATATACTACTTTTCAGAATAATATGTTTAAATGTGGCTTAATTAATATCAGCATATTATAGCAACATATTTTAATGTAACTTAAAGCAAGATTAGCCAATGGTGTACTTCAATGACGAAAAGCACATACATCGTATGTCCATTTTTTGGAAAAAATGAGATATTAGTATCAATGTAAAGGTGGAGTATAGCTTTTTCCTCCTGCACAAACACTGTATGTGAACTAAATAATAATTTTAATGTGCAGGTTTTAGAGAAATCCTATAGTTCTACCAATTTCGAAATATTTTTTCGTTTTCAAAAGAAAGATTACAAAAATAGACGTACAATGATTGTACTTTTAGCCATCGACTTATCAGAAATTAATGTGCAAATTTGGTTTTATAAGGAATAAAATGATATAAAGAGAAATAAATAAACTTTTCAAATAAAATATCGAAAATTTTTAGAGAGAAGTACAAGTACACATTTTAACCACTCGACTTAAATTGAAACTAAGTTAACTGGCAATTTATATTAGTAATAATATATTAGTAAAATATATTAGTAATTCCTTTAAGTAACAGATAACTGAATTTTGTGTTACAAACTGGATATCTCCGTTTTCACAGTCCTACTGACCAAGTCTAAACGTAACATATAAAATGCATACTGAATACTAGCGATTAAATTAAAAAAAATATATCTATAATGCTGAAATATGAAATGTAATCTACCTATTTTTAAATTCTTTATTTCTAAACTTTAAAGAAAATATTGAAAATTTTGTTTTGAGTAAATAGTTTTTAATATTTTAAGATGAACTAAATGGTTATTATTATTTTTTCCATGAGCGTTAAAGTAGTTTTGATAGTTTTCATAGGTTTTCACAACTTGGCAACTTCAACTTTCAAACTTCATCTTTGACAAAAACAATTTTTTTTACATATATACGTTCAAAGATTAAAATCATCGATGTCGCTATTTAGTCACTAGTTGTTATCCCTGAAGTACATATTGCGACGAATCTTACTGAAGTGAGCTTACTAGAATTTTATGCTGCATTAAATAGCGTTGTGTAGAAGGTGAAACGTGTTTATTTTCATGAATAATAGTTTCTGAATATATATTACTTATTATAAATCGATCTATAGTTACAAATATATAAATATCCGCATCAATATCATTTTTCGTCACTATCGAAATGATGTTCTACTCTGGTAAAAATTGTAGATAAATATCAAAAATTAGATACAATTAAGATACATTCTATTTATTTTTTCATACCATATCATCAAAATTGATTGATTTAATCAATATTTACGTACATTATATATTTTTAACGGCGATAAACGAATATATATGAAAATAGGGGTTCATTCTCTTTGATTGTGTTTGTTGGATCATTTAATTATTGTGCAAAGAAAGTTTATACTCAGAAAAAATTATTGACAGATTATCTTTTTTCTCTCTTTGCTAGGCGAAGTAAAGATCAAGCCAAGAACTCCATACAGGCGGATCCTGGCACTGATAGCCTACCCGAGGGCCTGTGATTCTGGTATAGCAACAATTCCTAAGTCTAATTAAAAATTATTATAATCAATGCTATTAATTAGTTAAGAGCCTATAGCACAAATGTTGTGAATACTTTATCCAATGATGCTATAAGATTAAGATATATTTTTTACAGCTTTTTTTTCTAAATAGTTAATTATTTGATCTACGATTTAATTCCCGATGCTGGGTACCATAATCTGCAGTAATGTCGGTCACATATCGAGCCATTTAATGGTTCGAGTGAGCACTTAAACCCAACTTGAAGGCAACCCCAAATTCCTTAAATTTTTAAGAATTGGTTTTTATAATATTTTAACTTTTTTTTTTTTACATTATGATAGTTTGGGATAATAGCGTTCAACCCGCGCAGACGACTGTGACACCCGCGCAGACGACTGTGACACCCGCGCAGACGACTGTGACACCCGCGCAGACGACAATGACACCCGCGCAGACAACTGTGACACCCGCGCAGACGACTGTGGCGCTGACTTACCACACAGGCGAAGAAGAGTCTTACTACACAGGAGAGGTCGTCCAAAAGGACGAGTCAACAACAATGGATCTAGAGGGTAAATAATTCATTTTAGTTTCTACCTTGGCAGCAATATTGTTTGTCAATAAGATTACACTATGGTAGGAAAAAAGTATTTTTCCAAAAACGGTCCATTTTATGGTCCATTTTATGTTAAGTGGCTACTTGCTGTGATTTGAACAGTTCTTGGTTTTGTCATTACGTTCCAAATTAAAGACCGAAATTGCATGTTCGAATTAATAAATCATATAGTACTAATATTGAAAAAAATATATTCTACTTTTGATTTATAAAAATAGAATAGTTAATAAAGTATCAAAACTTACACAATTAAAAAAGACGTTTAGAAGAATAGTCTTAAAATTTCCCTTATAACGATATTTTATTTAAATGCTCGTTTTTATATTAACCTACTCTTTGCATTCTATTAGAAGTATTAAGCAAAGCGCATAAACCAGGTGTGCATTTACTTTAATAAAACAGGTGTGCATTTACTTTATTTAAACAGGTGTGCAACATAAAACAGGTGTGCATTTACTTTATTAAATTAAGGGTACATGTGGTTAACGTAAAATACACTACTTTTACAATTGGAAGAAAACACTAGGTATGCCAACAGAACAACACTGTTAGTTGTAACCTTCCATAACAGAAAGGGAGGGAAAAAGTAGCCATATCGTTGGAGAGCAGGGTTAATCGCAGGAAAAATATATATTGACTTTTTTCACTGAATGTGCTGGATTTTTTTAAATGTGAAACTTTTATCAACAAATAGAATAAAGCTTTCCTGCAAAGAGTAAAGTTACGCCCGTTTGACGGTACACATTTTTCCGTTTTAATGTCCTTTATTTTAACATACCTACATATAAAATGTAAGCTAAAACTACCATTAGAATGCACACAAAAAAATATCTTTGAATGGTTCAATACGAAATTTAATATTATTCTATTTTTAGGTCCACAATTTTTCAAGACTTTGTTGTAATCGTCGGTATTTATCGAAAGCAATTTATGAAGGCAGCCTATGTAGGCAAGAATTTACTCATTTTTGAGTACATGTCTTTTACAAAATTGAAACTCATGTATTCGGAGCCATGACAAACGTGGAATGTAATAAAAAAAATTAGCACATTTTACTTGTTTTCGAGAACTTATTTTTAACAGTGTATCCTGGAAAATATTGTAGTTCAGTATCAAAAATTAGATTCAATTGAGATAAATTCTACTTGTTTTATTATAGAACACTATCAAATGATTGTGCAACGAAAGTTTATAATTATTGAAAGTAATTGATAAATAATTCTTTCTTTCCCAGTTAAACTTCCAGCCTCGCCTGTTTCGTCCGGACAAGATGAAGAAAAAGATTCATAAATGGGATGATGTAGGAGTAGGACTTATGCTCATTGTTTTGAATCTAATTTTAGTTCCATATTTATGTATGTTATATTAAAATAAATACTGTTTATCTGAAAATTATGTTATACTGTTTGTTGGTTTCCACAAACAAAACAAATCCGTTTGGTACTGACTTTGTTAATTCCTTTATTATTGTGGGAACTTAGTGGTACATCATTGGTGCTGCCATCTGCCGTTGGATTCTTACAAAATAAACGAAAATGCATTAATCCAATAAAATCCTCAAGAACAATAATGATCACAATACAGAATGGAAAAGTGCGGTTGTAAATATCAAACATTAAATTAAAGCATATAACATGGTGAGCTTATATAAAAATATATTTCCTCAAATTTTAATTATTTATCAAATTTTATTATTCAAATAATTTGAGATTTGAATATGCGATATAATTACAGCTCTATACAGGCACACAATTAAAAGTATAATAACAATTGGATAAATTTTGTTGCTTGTAAATATTATTTGACTCTGAATTTTTTTTTTATTAAATTGCACAAAAATTAAATATTATGCCACTTTCTAGGTTCTCTGGAATTATATATGCTTACATGTGGCTATACTCAGTGGCCATACTGGTGCTTATTTTTCATTTATTTCAAATGGTGCTACAATGGCAAATTACTTTAATATCATTTCGACGTGAAATGTCTGTCAGTTTGGTTTATAGGATGTCGTTTAGTAAAACCGCTTGAAACGGAAGTATATATATAGTGTGCATGCGTAGAGGGCATCTACCAGTAAAGCAATCCTATGCGATCTGTTTACGTAACGGCAATAACGATTAAAGCCTGAAAACAAATATCCTCTTTCGCGATTCGGTTGTGCGTTTGCATAGAAAAATCCGAGTTTCTTTTTACTAAAGCGTGTATTAATGGAGAGTTCCTTTCAACACTGATCAATAATTAATGGTGCTGCCATCTGCCGGCATATCACCGACTCAGAGTAGATTCGGTATGTTGCGACTCTCGATGAATGATGAAAAGGGAATGTTAACCTACACAACACAATTCACATTTATTTAAATGAAAAAATTGTGAGGTTAAAGATTTTTTTTAAAAATAGATAACAAGTTGATTATAAAAGTTTTTGATATTTTTATAAAGAAAACTTCTGAATAAAACATTCCTATCTTCAAAGAGCAATTAATTATTTTTAATGTGTACTGTTTATATATACTGAATTATGTCCGGCTGTGATTCGAACTTCCAATGTATGGAAGTCACCCCTTCTTGTCACTATAGATGATGCGCAGTGCAACACCACAGGCTGTAGCGCAGGGACACGAGGAAACTTTAAAGGCAAAATATTGAGGATTCCCGTTGCCTTTCGCTGTGTTTGCATCGCTTGTCAAAGGCGCGATTTTGTTTAAAACTCAAAATAAAAGCACACTATTAGGCACAAATATAAGTACTGTTATAATTTTATTTATATTTGGATTATTAAAACATAAGTTTCCAAATAATTTTTCGTATTCGAATAAAATAAAAAATTGGACATTAATGACTGATAACTTTTCATGACAAGTTTTGTTTATGAGTCTCATTATGTTCCCGAAACACGAATAATCGAACCTAACAATAAGTTACAACTAATTAAGCTTTAAACGATTTTTCGAAAACCATCGTGGGCTTTTGTTTTACTAAAATTGAATTGCTTGTTTATTAATCCAAAAATGAAAACTTTAGGCACAAACAATTTAATGCAGGTCTTATTCAAAACGCTTTGATATTTTTCAAAATCTTAACAGGACATTTTGGAAATAAAATTGTTTGAAATTAATTAATAATAAATATAAAGCGAAGTATATTTTGGAAATTTCTAGTAATTTCGAGAAACAGAATATATTAAATATGTATATTTAATATTGGGATGTTTTAATCATTATTGCAAGAAATAAAACCATGAAAAAGATTTTAACATATTCCTTACATAATCCAAGACGTGACCCCGGGCTTACACATTAAATTACATTAGTGGCTTACACATTATAGATATTAGCCCCCCTGCCAATTCACTCAAACAGAAAAATAAGTTACCTCCCTAACTAGTAATTTTATTTTACTACTAAATTTTTTTTTTAGAAAAACTATCATTAACATACTTAGAGTGAAAAAAACTCATCAATTTATGTGTGGTATAATTTCTTTGTAAATTAGATAAGAGAAAATTAAATTTATACAAAAGATTAATAGAAATACTCGACAGTTTTTAATTTGTTGTAATATATTTTTAGTGCATGTAAATTTCCATTTGATCTTGCATGTTCTATTTGAGAGACAGCAATAGGGGCTCCTGTTTGAAAGAGGCCTTCCCTTGCTTTGAAGTCTTAATCAGGCCATGAACATGTTTTTGGAATTTGACGCCGAATAATATATATATTATATTTACTTTTTAGTTGTATAAATATACAATAAAAAATAAGTAATTTTGATTAATAAAAATCAAAACCATACGACAACTGTATACACCACATTTTTCGTAAGCTTTAAAAAAAAACTAAAATTCCTTTAAAATAAAAAATAACTTATGAATGATAAAAAAAATATATAGAACTTTATTTATAAATTATGTTGTTAGTCGGTATAGTTAGTTACAAGTAATCTTCAAATGGATTATTATTACATTTGTCGATCGCAAAAATGCTAAACACTGACTGCGAACGTCGTCTTTCTGCCATTAGATTTATTTCGGTGGCCGAGATTCTGGTTTGTTTACTAACATGCGTTGGATATGGAGTAGTGTTGCCAGTTTGATTACCCGAAAAGCGGGTGTTGCCAGGTTGATTACCCGAAAAGCGAGTATTTTCAAAGCTGGTGGGAATTTGTGAGGGTATTATTAAAATTCGAGTATTTGCGGATAAACTTCAATTTAAGTTTTTATTGTTTAAAATACGAATTTTTTTAATGATATTTATCCCAATATACAATTTAACAGCAAATAAGTGGCAACAGTATGTGATCATCTAAAAGATGTTTGCGCACGCGTAGAAGCAGAAGTGTCCGTAGGATTTTTTTTAAATGTATATATTTTTACCACTCAATTGTGCAATTGTTTTGCATTCATTACTGAAAAAATTATATCTTATCTTCAAGCTTAAAATATATCTATCATGTCTTATATACCCATTGTGTGAGGGTTAGTAGAATTTTTCTCTACTGGGTGGCGCCACAGAAAATATTTCAACTTTATGGCCCGATTTGAAGTTTCAACCCACAGAATTTGAACCCATAAAAAAAATTCGTCTGACGGGATCCAATTTACAAGGGGAAAAAAAGGGTTTAAGGGTTTTCCGGACCCAACTAATGGTCAGACCGTAAATATACCCTAATAATTTCATGTTCTTTTGAAAAATGTTTAATTTATGATAAATGTCATTTTTTTTTTTTTTTTTTTTTTCGTTAACCAACTCTTTATTTGTCCTACATTTTTATTCTGTTTAGGGCCATTTGAGTATATCTTTCATTATCATTTATTCCAGAATGTCATTGTTGGTTGAGATTCCTTGAAACCGCTGAACCCCCTTGTCAGGGAAAATGAAAATGGTCTAAAAAGTCAGGAAAAATGAACAATTTTTTTAATTTTCTGCAAAAGTCAGGGAAAATGAACAATTTAAGGAAAAGTCTAGGAAATTTTCCAAAAATGTTAGCTATAAAGTGCCGGTTATATTCTTTTTTATTGTCATTGATGTAAAATCATTAAAAAAAATGCTAAACTTTCGATTTTGTATACTTTGCAAGGTTATTATTTATAAGCAATTTATTTTTCCCAGCTTCAAGATTAATATGTGAAAAAATAATTTAATTTTTGTTCTGGAATTTTTTGAAAATCTTCTCTAAATCCTGAAAAAGTCAGGAATTTTGATCTAAATATCGAGTGGGAACCCTGGTATTAAAAATTTACAAAAAAAATTGTACTTACCTGCACCATATTTTAAGCCTAGGGACCCTCTAAATCTGGTTCTGATTATATAACCGAACAAACTTGACTAGCATCTCTAACCTAATCCAGCTGATGGAGGAAATAAAGCATCTTGGCATGATAATTGTTCCAGCTTTGGCAATATTGATAAGTTTACTATTTCACAACCCTGTGGAAGGAATAGCTGACTACATTGAGAGAATGGTTGTACTTTTTAACAGTCATGACTTTTTTTAAAAATGACATTATAGCATAGGAATGCTAGTTTTTCATACATTAAACAGTAATGATGATCAGAGGTATTATATATGTAATATTTGCTAAAATAAACGTTCTATGCACAGGAAGAAAATAACAAAATATAGATAAAAATTAAGGATGAACCGGAAAGTGGTTTTGCCGGATATCGAATTAAAATATTCATATTCATACTGATTTTGAAAAGGTTGAAGCTGTACTGTATGATGCGTTTGAAAATGTAATTTTGAAATATTTCCAAATTGCTGATCTAAATTACACTATATTTAAATGCCAAAACTAGCTCTTACTCGGGGGCGGAGTGGCACTCAAAAACAATCCGGGAAATTATTAAATTTCGGCCACAAAAAAAAAAATTTAATCAAAATAAGGAACCCATAATTTGAAAATAATATTAAATATTTATAAAAAAAAATTAATAAATTTTTAAATGTATTAATATTTTTTTTAATGTATTAATATTTAAAAAAATTATTCATATATTAGTTAATAATTAATAACTAAAGTACCTCGCTAATAATTCTAAACAGCACGCTGAAGCGTATGTAACAGCAACATCAGAACATAATTTATTCACCTGAATATTTCATTTACAAACTAAAGATTTAAGTTGAATCCTACAACCAATTTAATAAATTATACAATATAACGATTCACTTGAATGGCGCACACACTCTAGTAGGCGTATCACCAACAATTGTGCTCGCTCGCAGAAAGTCAACAGTCTTAAATAAGTTAAGTGAGCACTGTACATGTGTACTTCCAACTGACGTCATTTCTGTTCAACTCCAACGATGCCGAGTAGTCTGACCGCCGAAGCACTTCGGTTCGAATCTTTCCTCTGCCTAGTTTTCTAACCGCCGCAACGCTATCACCGGGGGCTTAGAGACGGATCATCGATGTCTTCGGCAAGAGGTTCCAAAATCCGTCTCCTTCATTCATTATAGACAGACGGGGTTGCGTTCACGTTTCGCCCATTTCCTGTCTTTTCTCAACCACTTCAGGCGATTTTCTAAAGGAAGCAACCAACGATCCTGTTCTTAAAAAAAAAATTCTTTCTTTTACCCGATGAAAACTAGTTGAAAGAAAAAGTGGGAGGCCAGGCGGCCTCCTTTACTTTCTCATATTTCGACGCCTTTGGAACTGGTTTCATGTCACATCGGCGACCACAACTGAAACGGAGTTTCAAATAAGGCAATAGTTGGGCTTCTAAAGATATAATGGCACCCCATTTTTTAAATTTGAAACATTATTTAAAAAACTTTTTGGCTTTTAATAAATTATGTTTAAAATATTTTTTCTTCGAGAAATCATCCTGGCACGTTTTAAAATTATTAACTGACAACCGGGATAATTCCTATGGCCAGTCCGCCACTGCTCTGACTAACTGAAGAATACAACAATTTCTAATATATAACGAACAGAAATGTAGCTATGCACCCTACATACCGCCACCTATGTGGATTGTTGAAACTCAAAGATACTCCAGGATAGCTAGTGGTTGGTTCCGAATGTCTGCAGCATATCTTCCTAGTACTATCTGTTCTGTGACCCACCGTGTCTAAAACGCACTTGGTCAGGTTTTAACAAGAAAGTTATCACTTCACTACTTACCCACTTGAATAACCCGAGAAAAATTCAAAGTAGAATCTGCGCAGTACATTGGTAGTATTTTCATTAAATACTACCACTGTACTGCGCAGATTCTACTAACAGAACAAAAGATAATATATCGAAACAAACAAAATCTGTGGCGTTTTATTCAGCCGGATAGGCCAGATATCGGATATGTTTCATCCCTGATAAATATTCAATATTTATAAATGATAGAATATATTTTCTTAATTATGATGTTCTTTTTCTCTCTAATTATTAAAAATGTATAATTATTAGTTTTATTTTTTGAAAATCAATTAAAATTCTTGATATATTTTAAATACTACATGTATACTACTCAACCCTTGGTTTGGGCACCTTGCAAAGGCCAATTGCTTTTTTAAAAAAACTACAGGTACCCTTCCGAGCAGTTGTTTGGGGCTACTTATCCCCTCCCAGCAGTCGATTTTAGCACTGGGCAATGGTAAAAATAATAAAAAAATAACTTTTTTTATTTATATACACACAGTAAAACAGTATGTTTTACTTAATATTTGCATTTCTACAGCTTAGATTGCTGTTGAAAAGCCTAAAAAAAGAAAAAAAACGCTTTATCCCCTCATCGCCAAAAAATTTTGCGCTAAGATCTTTCCTTCATCATTCGGATTAGGTTGGAAACGCTGGTACAAACTTGAGTTTTTTACAATTACAAAATTGTCCAACAGTTAGAGTGTAATTTTTTAGTTGCTCAGATCTTTAAAAGTTGCATTGCAATTGTTGCTTGTGTGCAGCTAGCCATAGTTATGTTGTTGAATGCTTCCTGTGTTTTTAGAACACAATCAAGCGACCCGGCCGGGCTCGCAACGCTAAGCCAAAAAAGAAGAAATAACGCCAGCTCGTCAAAGCAGCCAACAAGAAACGAACGCCCGATGGGACTAAACTTATATACACACTGCACAACTCCTTAGCATCCGTAAAACATATTCCAGAACCCGAACTACATTTCGTAAAAAAAATAAAACCAATATTGGTGGAACCGTATGAGTGAAACCTTTAATTTAATACAAGAATATTTTTTTAATTGAAAATTAACGGAGATATGAAGTTTTTTAATTTGCGTAAAGTTAGTCGATTTGTCACTTTTTCAAATTATGAAGCCCGAATTTCTTAAAGAAGCTAGACACTACATTATTCAAACGATTCTTTTGATTAATAGCTTATATATGATAGCTTTATGGCATCACTAAGATCACATGTTACTTTTAATTTATAATATAATTTATTTATAAGTTTAATTAGATAAAAAAGTAATTAAATAATATAAACAAAAAAATTCGCCATCGGGCAATTATTAGGTACCCAATTATGAACTCCTTCCACTTTTCGGTCGCCAAAGCAAATTATGTTTTAGAGCTTAATAAGCTTTATAAAAGTAGCTTAATAAAAGTTAAAAGTATCGGTAAATAATATGCTCTACAAAATAAAAATTATACCTTTTGTAAGATAAAAATTCCCTTTATTCGATGCAAAAAATTTGAAATAATTAACATTATTGAATATTTCCCCCCCCCCATTGCTTCATCGCGAGGAGAAAGATAATGGAAATACCTAGCAACCCTATTGCTTGCGGAGGAAAGAAAGAGTGGGGGGAAGGGGGTGACTGCTGCTTGCATTGCATTCTCACACTTTGAGCGTTAATATAGGTATCTCGTTATTGGCAAGGAACGTGTTAATTTAATCCTAATTTTTAATACAGCGTGGTTAATTGTTCCTTGAACTGTCATCTATTGGATTAAACTATAATGACATGGAAAAACAATAGTAATTATTAAAAAGTTTAAATGGTGATTGGTCTGACATTCTCCAAAAGTTGGATTAAAGAAAAAGACTAATATCCCCCCCCCCCCCCCCTTGGCCCTTTTTAGCCACAGTTTCACAGATTTTTTTTTTTGGGGGGGGGGGGGGGGGTATATTTTATTGGAGGAACAAGATTATCTGAATCTTTCTATTTCGGTTACGGGTGATTTTCTCAACATTTTAACTTTTGCTAATGGCAAATATAAAAAAAAATCATAATTCACTTATGTTAAAAAATTTCATGAGAGACATTATTCGGTTAAATAATTTTTTTATCACTTACTTGTGTTGTTATATTACCTTAAGTAAGATTACATTTTGTAAATAAACACATATAATTTTTAGATAAAAGCGTTTTTTTTGAAGATTTTTTTTTGTGTGCGGGGACAGTAATGAAAATAAATTGGGGAAAAAAGTTTCTGCATTTTTTTTTTATTTAAAGATATTTTACAAAAAAGAGCTCTTTTTGCAGAATTGTTACTGATTGTCAGTTCACATCCACACTGTCAACCAGAAGTTGTCAAATCATGACATATGCAGCACACACCAGCTTTTTGTTTTTTTCACAAAAATTAGACTACATTTCTCCCATTTAGTTTACTTCATGGAACATTCCTTTTACACAGTATATAGTCTTGGTATAAAAGTATTCACGTATCCCCTTTCTACAAATGCCGTTTCAAATGTATTCAATACTAAACCCTGAGAATTAAGCTTATATTGCTTATTATTCGAAACATTTTAATTAAAGTTTATTTTTATTACCTTACTATAGTATTTACTTAAATTCCATTTTAGAGGCGAAATATATGTATTTTAAAAATACTATAGGGTCAGGTGGAAGAAAGTGGTCATAAAAACAGACATTTTTAACTAAAAATTATTGCTTTGGATTTTATTTTACATTACATTGTTCTAGAGTACATTAGAATACATTTTAAAAATAATCTTTGAGGGCAACACCTTTTAATTACATCTTTTTTTTTCATGTTTTTATGACCACTTTACCCCATGGGTGGAGTACAGTGTCAAGGTGTGTGGGGTAAAGTGGCCATATTGAAGAAATATGACAAAAAGGAAATTATAAGTAAACAGTGTCATTTTATTATTTAAAACTATTTTACACAACTTCTATATTTGTGAACTATTATTTAAATAATATTATTATTAAATTATAAATTTATAGTGTTCTCTGGGGTAAAAAGTTTTTTTTTAAGGATTTTTAATAACTTCCGACTCTTTTTGTCAATGTCGTTATATTCTGGAAATGTGTAGTCGCCAATTTAGGATTTTTCAATATTTTTAATAAAAAGTCCAATTAATTCACATATCAATCTTGTCCAATAAACTGTTTGATTTCTTTCCTTCATATTTAACCAACATCTAAACATCCCACAAATATAAATATGGTTTGTCAAATTTGTATATCTGTGACACAAATTGCCTCAAAAGAATTTGTTGACTTGATAATTTTCGGATGAGATGGAAACTGAAATTTTTGTTGCAAATGATGGAACTATATGAAATAAAATCTCTTTTGTAATCAGTAATTGTGGCAGAACAAATGCACACAATGTCTGCAAGGAAGCTAGTGATCCGACTCCTTACACAAATCGAATTATTGCAGATGAACATACATCAAGTTCGTGAAGGCTGTTTATATATGAACCATGCTTCGTCACATGAAAAAATGTACAGAGGAAGAAGCTCATGGGTAACTGGGAAGAAATGAGTAGTCTATAACTTTAGAAGAACGTGAAGCGCTCAATGATAGTATGTGTTAGAAGTATAGTGATCATCATGTTCTAATCTATGTCATTGTAACTAATACCCGTATATCTCAAGGGAGAGGTCGGGTTAAAAAAATATTATAGCAATTTTATATGATCGAGATTATATACTATGCAAAAGGTGTCGAACTGAGTAGTCTGTGGTCCTCAGTTTGGGGTCCACTGTTCTTCCGCGACACTATGGCAAGAAACATGGCAAATTATGAGATTCCTACGATTTGATAAAATGCAAAGAAAAACAGTTTGGTAGGTACTGTAAGGAGAAATCAAAAGTTTTTGTCTGAAACAGTGAAAAAAATGAAGACATCATTGTACGAAACATTGTTTCTGAAACATAATAATAGTACAACTACTATGACAATTTACCAATGGGAAAAGAATAAGAATGTCATGTTACTCAGCTCACTTCATCCCACAATTGATGTTGGCGATAACGGGCCAAGAAAACTCTCGAAGACAATATCGTTTTACAATCCTATAAAATTCGGTGTAGATGTTGCCGACCAAATGCACGAAAATATTTGGTGAAGACAGCATCGAGAAGGTAACTAGTGCATGTCTTCCACAACATTCTAAACCTTGCTGTAATTAATTCCTGGATTTTGTATAAAACAGTTACCTGCAAAAAGCCTTTGAGGAGGAAATTTCTTCAACAACTTATTGAAGAGCTTCGCCACTCTCATATTAAGCCTACTCGTAAAAGGAATAATTCAGATTTACAGAAAACAAGTGAAACTACCGGAGTAACATCAGTAGCACGCAAAAGAGTTTGATGTAAAGTTTCTAAGTGTGTAAACAAAACATTTGACATTTCTTCCAATGTGTGGCAAGTGCAAAAATTACGTAAAAAAAAGTTGCCGCAACTGTGTATAGTATTGTACGAACACCTTACTGATAATATTTTTTAAATAATGGATTCAAAATTTACACACCAATATCAAAAAAGTTCAAATTGAATATATTGTAAACTGTTTTTAAACATAATTTGTTGTTTATTTTTAAGGTTTATGATTTAAATATTCTATTATGTACTTTAATATTACTGTCAATGAATTAATTATCATTACTGGAAATAAAATTCTGATTTTGAAACTAAAACATGGATTTTCGTACTCTGGGTCAATTCGACCCATCCCGTCGTTCTAGGTATATCGAAATTGCCGTCGTTCTAGTGTTAATAAAGTCATTCCAAACAATGTAAAAGTTAAGCCTAATGCTGTTTACTTCATATCATATTATAAACTGATGAGTTAATATATACTTTATTTTCCTAAATTAATATTTAATAATCAATCATTAAATATTAGGCCTAAACAAACTCATTGTGACCATGAATTAGTTCAGCATAGTCCTATGATCACTTTACCCCATGTTACTAAAAACACTATAAAATAAAAAACACAACTTACCAATTAATGAAAATGTGTTCTTAAGATATGTTTGAAGCCTCCTGTACAGCTGATCTATTAAGATTTTCATGAAACAAAATGTAGGAGAGAAGAAAATGTAAGAGAGTTAAAAGATCATACTGAAACGTTCAAAAACAAATGGCTATTTATTGACATTCAATGTGTTACTAAAATTATAATCTTGTGTGAAAAACTTTGCTCCTCTTTACTGAAAACTAAAATAAAAATATGTGAAAACTTTACGATAATAATAAAAAAATAAGGATAAAAAACTACAAAATTTATTAGAGTATGACCACTTTACCCCACCTGACCCTACCAGTGTTCACTCTAGTAATAAAAAGGGGCAGGGTGCTGTTGGCAGGAAAAGGGCACCCTGTTATTGAAACTGCACCTCTGAGTTTGAAAAGGGCACCCTGTTATTGAAAAGGTACTACACTAATGTATTTTGTAGTCTGCAGATTCTTCATTGAATTTTTCTCGGGGTATTCAAGTGGGTAAGAAGTGAAGTTATAACTTTCTCATTAAAACCTGACCTGATGCATTTCAGACACGGTGGGTCACAGAGAATAGATAGTAAGGAAGATATGATGCAGACATTCAGAACCAGCCACTAGCTATCTTGGAGTATCTTCGAGTTTGAACAATCCACATGGGTGGTGGTGTATAGGGTGCATAGCTACATCTCTGTTCGTTATATATTAGAAATTGTGTTATTCTCTAGTCTAGTGAGAGCTAGTTTTTGCATTTAAATATAGCGCAATTTAGATCAGCAATTTGGAAATATTTCAAAATTACATTTTCAAATGCACCTTACAGTACAGCTCTGACTGTTTCAAAATCAGTATGAATATGAACAGTTATTATTAAAGAACTGTTAAGAGATCTTTTCATTAAAAAAAACTGCCGGATATCCGGCAAAATTCAGTTTGGATATCTGATATCCGGTTTGTAATGTGCGCTGGATATCCAGTATCCGGCAAAACCACTATCCGGTTCACCCCTAGTAAATATTGAAGCATCATTTGCAAATACAGTTTTTAAAAAAAAATTCAATTTTTTTTTTTAGCAATAGAAGAAATGCTGTGCTCATGGTTGCCAATCTGTTGCAAGTCTCCTGCAGAAGGTCCATAAACTATACCGGAAGTTCGGACTGCAAGATGTGGCTAACGTATGACATCTGTAGCCAGGTGTCATCCAGCCAATCGCTCCATCCTATGAGGGGAAGGGCGAAGATGGGCTTGCTTCTTCATCTTCTAGGGCAACGCCATCATCATTTCCCTGTTAACTTATCGTCTCCCACAGAAGGTCCACAAGCCAGGGCGAAAGTTGGAACTGCCATTCTGCAGTCTGAAGGTGTGACTGACGTATGACATCTGTATCGCTATGCACTTTTCGGCTGTCACTCAGAATTTAACGGAGGACCTTCTGAATGCTACGCATGTCCTCTGCCAGTCAGGCTAATGTGATCACTCTTGTCCATGTGGGAGTATCGTATATATGAATAGACCCCCACAGTACCCCCTCTTAGTCAGTCAGTCAGAAGGAAGAACAAATTATTGAGATGCCCATGAAGTGTTATCAATTGGGCAGTGGTCGAAGTTGTGTCGATACAACATGGTTTTGGGTCAATGACAAATTAGCATTATGAAGTGATTAGACATCAAAATGTTACTCAGTTGTGTGACTCAATAGATTAATTTTTAATTCTTTTCAATATAATAGTTCTCATAGTCAGAAAAAAGTGTACATTTAATTTTTTATAATAAATTTATTTGGTAATTCCTAATGTAAAGGTATGTTGTAAAGTATTTTTAAATGATAGTGTAGAAATATATTATGACATTAATTTAGTACACATTAACATACATTCCTTCAAATAAGTTACTTGACATGGATCACAAATGGTCCAAATTTGATAATCTTAAGTAAATTAACAATTATTTTTTTCAAAAAACAAATTAAATTTTTGCGTAAAAAATAACTAGCATTCAACAGATTTGGTTGTATGGTGTGTTAAAATATATTTTAGTAATCCTTTTTTTCTTTTTCTATCTACGTTTTAAGTAAACATAGTAAAGTTTTTATATGAACGTATCCCTCATATTTAAGAAATTTGACAGTTTGATGTAATATGTGTGGGGGGGGGGATTTTTTTAAAACCTTTTACAGGTAATCCTAGTAATTTTAATTTTAAAATATTATTTCTGTTTGTTACAGTACAAATTATCAAAACAATTAGAAATAAGAAAGTGCATATGTTTCAGAAACAGTGTTTATTTAAAAAAATATTAGAAATATTTTTAAAACATAATTAATATTGGTTTGTTTGGAAAGTAAGTACATTTTTTCCCAACAGAGGACTTAATTGTATTTTTTCACAGCTTACTTCACACTTAAGCCGCATAATCATTATATATTTTAACAGCTGATATAGCAAGGATTGCTAGTGAAAAAGTTCGATTGATTCTGCACAGTAGTTTTTGGTTGGTACCCTTTCAAATATGGAAAGTGAAAAGCAGCATTTTCGGCATATTTTACTTTTTTACTATTGCAAAGGTAAAAATGCTGTTCTAGCAACAACAAAAATTATCTGTTGTGTATGGTTATATATATTGACAAAACGCCAGTGCCAAAACTGGTTTGCAAAATTTCAATCCGATAATTTTGATGTTGAAGATGCACCACGTTCTGGAAGGTCAGTTGAAGCTGATGAAGACACAATAGAGGCATTAATTGATTCAAACCGGCGAATAACAACTCATGAGATCGCTGAGAGATTAAATTTATCGAATTCGACCGTTCATGATCATTTGAAACACCTAGGTTTAATTTCAAAGCTCGACATATGGGTTCCTCGTGTTCTTACGGAAAGAAATTTGTGCCGTCGCGTTGACGTCTATGATTTACTTCTCAAGCGTCAAGAAAATGATTCATTTTTGAAGTGCATCATGACTGGGGACGAGACTGGGACATGACTGAGGACGAGAATGTCTACTACAATGTTAAACGCAAGAGATCATGGAGTAAAAAAGATTAACCGGCTCAAAGCACTTCGAAAGCCGATATTCATCAAAAAAAGGTGATGCTATCTGTTTGGTGGGATTTCAAGGGGAGTTTTTTTTTTTTTTGCTTCTACAGGACAACACAACGATCAATTCTGAAGAGTATTGTCATCAGCTGGACGAATTGAATGATTCACTTAAACATAAAAGGCCAGAATTGATCAAGAGAAAAGGTGTAGTGCTCAACCAAGATAATGCGAGACCTCGTACAAGTTTGTTAACTCGCCAAAAGCTCTTACAGCTTGAATGGGATATACTGCCACGCTCACCATATTCTCCAGATCTGGCACCTTCTAATTATTATTTGTTCCGGTCCCTACAAAAATTTTTAGGCGGTAAAACCTTTACTTCAAATGAGGTCAAAAATAACCTGGAACAGTTTTTTGCCAACAAAAGCAAAAATTTTATGAGCGTGGAATCATGCTACTGCCAGAAAGATGGCAAAACGTATTGGACCAGAATGGAAAATATATAATTCAATAAAATATTTATTCACTATAAGAAAACTGTCTTTCATTTTCATTAAAAAAAAGCTAACTTACTTTCCAAACAACCCAATAGTTTCAAATTTAGGCAATATTGATTTTTTATTTAAATTGAATTTTCTTTGAGTAGCTCATTATTAAATTAATTAATTTTAATTGTTTACTAATGAACTGATATTAGTTTCTCATATTAATTATTTCAAATTAAATTTAATGTTATTTTTTGTAAATAAAGATTTATTTACTTTTCCGACACCTTTTTCGCTGAAAAAGGTCCCTCACCAAATGGTGGCCCAAAGAACATCTTCCACAAAACATTCCATTTTTATAAGAAATTTGTATTAAAATTCGTATAAATTTTTGTTTTCACATACCCTTGGCAACTCGAACTGATGACGTTAATTTAGTCTTTCAATTAAAAAAATTTTAAAAATTGAATTCTACAAACGAAAGGTATTTTGGAATAATACTATGCAGGAAGATGTTTGTTGAAGCCTACCATTCTATTTTCTGCGTTGGAGAAGACTAGGCTAATTTTAATTGTAGCCTTTTCCAACTTAGACAATATATTCCCCATTAGTCTGTCTGACAGTCTAATTTTTTTCTCACAACATGTCTGAAACGTCGCACAATAGCCTTTTAGATTTTTATTTTTGTCGACATGTTATTTTGTTTATAACTTTACAGTATTAAGTGTTTTGTACATTGCACGAGCCTTTCTTTTGAAAAAAATTATGTAAATACTTTTTATGTTTTGAAGTGTTTTATAGTATATTTTTCTGTATTTTACATGTCTATCCATAATAAAATTATATGTCAATCTTCATTTTTATAAAAAAAAATTATGTAATCATTTTCTTATTTTATATACACATATATATATATATATATATGTCATTTCTAAAATAAGATTTCTTAAATTTGGTGATAGTAAAAAATAAATATGCATTGCCTTAAAGAAAAAAATTATATTTTTAATTATTTTAAACATAGAAATGAATGCATTTGTACATTAAATTATAAATTTGTAAGGGAGGAATGTTATTTTTCAAATTTGGCTGTACATGCTGAAAATTTAGTAAATATGTTCGAAAACGAATATACTCGCATGCGATCTGTACTGAGTACATAGTGTATATATGATTTCGAATTTGAAACTATAAATTTCTTAAAATTAATCACTACATGTATTTAAAAATGAGTACATAGAGCACATACAGTGCCATTAAATTTTTTTTTGGGGGGAATGGGGTTGAAACAATAAATTTCCCAACTTAACGATTCGTAAGTTCCAACTTGTCTACATTTTTCATTTTTTTTTTTTATAAATATTTTAGGTAATAAACAGTTCCAAGCATTGGTTCGTTGCACCCATATTCCAATGCAGTGTCCGTTCTGAGGCCTAATTTAAATGTAATCTTACAAATTGGGCAATTTCTAATATTACCCTAGCTTTCATTTGTTAATAATATTTATTTTCTTCAGGCATAAATTTTCCCAACTTGTGGTTTTTAGAAGTTGAAATTCCAAACTTTCAGAGTTTCCAGATTATTGGGGGTCGGACTCCCCCCGGTGCGACGGGCCTGAGCACATATATCATTTCGAATTTAAAACTAAATATGATTTTCAAGTACCAGTTTTGAACAGCTGCACCCAACAGAGCAGGGCCATACATTGGGAGTTCGGATTCCAGCTGGGGCATTGTTCAGTGAAAAAAATATAGAGAACACTTGATTAAGAAGTATTATTTTTAAAAATATAAAACTTTGATAATCTTCATGTTAATATCCTAACACAGTGGTTCCCAAACTATTTTGGTCGTGGAACCCCAACATTTGTTGACAATGATCGCGGAACCCTGAATATTTTTTAATCGACGACTTTTCAAAATTTTATATCTGATATTAAATAAAACAAGTATTATTTTAGTATTTCAGATTTTATTGAATTAAGCAAAACCAAAAAAAAAAAAAAATCATCATAGAAATAATTAATAAAAATACAAAACATAAACTAAAATAAATGGAAAATCTTTAATGTGAAGAATGCACCTGCTTCTTTGATTCCATGATTCTCTTAAAATTGGGCGTTAGGTTTGATAACTGAACTCGCATATCTGGCATATCAAGTCTGTTACGGTATTTGGTTTTGTCGCAACATATTTTGAAAACCCAGCTTCACACAAATAAGTGGTTGCAAACGGCAATAGAATTCGAATAGCCTGTTTTGATAAATTTGGATATTCATCGAAAATGTGAATATATTAAACACCATTCTTATTTTTTTTAAATCAAATAAAATTTGTCACGCGGAACCCCTAAATTTTTTCGTGGAACCCACTTTGGGAACCACTGTCCTAACATATTTTATATAAAAAATATCTTTAACCCACAAGTTATTGATTTATATAAATTCGAATTTTATTGTTTATGTTAACGTTTCCCTTTCACACAAGACATCGTGACAGATTTAGCGACCGCTGAATAAGCGACCGCACGTCAGAGCTGACGTATTGAATGCTAGTTCGAATCCCTGCCTAAGCGAATTTCAGCATTCATTCTCGGTGTACTCAATTGTCTCCCAACGCAACCCAATCGTGAATTAAGAAGTTTTAATCGTTACTGCCGTTACGTAAATAGAGCGCAATGTTACGCTGAGGAATCTACCAGCTTCACAGCTGGTAGATTCCTCAGCGTAAGCGCACTACATTTTTCCGTTTCAAGTGGTTTTACCAAGCGGCACCCTATGAACCAATGAATGGCACATACTTTTTTCGGACCAAGAAACGTTTTTGTAAAGAGCGATCATCGATGATCGCTCTTACCGAAGTCGCCTTATTTGACAGTATTCAAATTCGTCAAAGGCTGGTGTTTCACAGCTGAAATTGTACAGTTTTTAAGTCTATTTTGTTTTTAGGAACGTAAACATTCACTGCGACTGTTATCTCTGAAAATCCTATTACAGCTGGGGAACATGTCCTCGCGTTTTTCATCAGTGAACACTGCGCTTGACGTCCGAGACACATGATTAGTTGGTTTCCTTCCGAGACACTGGAGCCAACCAATTCTGTGTCTCGGACGTTAAGCGCAACGTCTACTGATGAAAAGCACGAGGATACATGTTCAGTTCATCAGCTTTAATGGTATAGTGAGAGACTAATTCAGGAGAAGTAGAGCACATATAAAAATTGTATTTTGTATTGAACAAAATGTTCATGATTATTTTTTTTAATGTATATCTTAATAACAGATGAAAATACATGGCTATAGGAATTTTAAATTAAAACTTTAAATCTGTTTTTCAGGAATACCTAAAAAAATTAATTAACCAATAACATCATCCCTTTTTAGAGTACTTGGATTTTGAAATTTTCCTTGTTGCCATGCCTGAAATCAGTGTTTCAAATCCAAATCAATATCGTCATATATACTGAATTTAATACTTATCATATAATCTCACGACATTTCCCCGATTCTCACCCCGTATTCTCGGATTTATTTTTAAAGTTTTATTCCCATCAGTTTAACATTTGCGTTTATCCTGATATATCATGTAGCTGACTTTAAAGACGTTTCACGTCAAAAAGAAAAAGTTATGTTAATTACCTTTTTCAATTTGAAACAAATTCACCACATTTAAGGCCATGCAATAAAGCACCTGGGGCGCTAGCACCATCTTTCGATTCCAACACTCTGTTGGGATCGTCTCCTCCCTAGAAATAACACTTCTACGAAGAAATCTCAAAAGATATGTGACTTATAGTCGTTACCAACGGAAAATATTGGAATCGAAAGAGTACTATATCACCCCTGGATACCAATTTTGATTCAAATAAAAACATTAACTTTAAAAAGAACCGATGCAGTTGCAATGGAAGATTGTTGTTTGTTTAAATATCAACT
Organism: Troglohyphantes excavatus; assembly: GCA_963932185.1. Taxonomy (NCBI): domain Eukaryota; kingdom Metazoa; phylum Arthropoda; class Arachnida; order Araneae; family Linyphiidae; genus Troglohyphantes; species Troglohyphantes excavatus. The sequence continues at coordinate 44,225,628 of OZ010672.1, read as the reverse complement.
TATTTACTTTCTTCCCTGTAGGGGGGGGGGGGGGGGGTCTGTGTTCGATTCCGGTGATTTGATTATGATTGATTATTGACAAATTCGCAGAATTATATAAAGCATGTTATGTGAGTAAACATTTACTAATTGTACACATTTTTGAGTACATGTCTTTTTCAAAATTGAAACTATTATACTCGGAGCTACGATAAGCATCGAATGTAATTGGAAATGTGTATATTTTATTTATTTTCAAAATATCTATTTTTAACATTGTGGTCATTCATTTGGGGTAGATCCCGAACTTTTGCCTATAGCCCATTATGTAGCTCTAGTGCGACGTTAACCACTAAAGATATTTTGATTAAAAAAAGCTATTCCCCGAATAAAACTTGTCTACGTCGGAAAAGAGATGGTATGCAAGTTTCATAACTTCATTACGAAGAAGAAATAATTTTTTCTTATTCGATGAAAATTCGTCGATATACATTTAATTCTCAACTATCCTTACCTATTATACCGTTAATTCTGGATTGCGCCGTTGGATCCGCAATTCCTCGAATTAATCCCTCATCAAAATGAATTTATGTCGTAATGCCTCTTTCATATAAAAGGAATTTAATCAACACCAACCTCGCTTTCAAGCTCCAGCATTTGATTCGTGAGCACGTTCGCCTTTCAGCCGAAAGTATAACCGAATTTATAACGGGTAAGTTTGATTTTACATTAAATTATTTAGTTAATGTTTTAATTAATATGTTATTTTCATTCCTGGAGACTTTTTTAAAGTTGGAAGTGTCGCTTGAATGTGTATTAATGAAACACGGAGACGACTCTGCTAAGGTGAAAACATTTCTTGATAATAAACACAAAATATATTTTTTGCCAAGGAAAAGTATAAATTGTCTTATGTGCCGTATGATGGCAAAAAGGATTTGAATTAACAAAATGACTTGATGCGTATGCGGAATATTTTTAATTTTATGGAAAATTTTAATCGTCAAAAGATAATTTTTAAAAATTCTGTCAATCATAAACGTATGATACCTTGGTATAGCTAATTAAAAAAAAAGTTTAACATCAAACGAATTCTATCCCGAATGAAAGACGCGGGAATACTGTTTGTAAACTTGAACTATAGTCGGATGACGGGGACAACACTTGAGCTTTCGATGAATGTTGAACTTACAAACATCTAAAGAGATCTGTTACATCTAAAGAATGAAATTTAAAAGTGTATATGAATGGTTGTGACTGATAATACTTCGTTCGCATTTAGGCGCATGTGTGTGTGTATATATTATACATGCTAGTATATATTATTTCTGTAGTGAAGATCCCTTGTACGCAACGAATCTTAACACTTGAGTATCAAAAGAAAGAGAATTTCATGGACCAGTGAAGAATCATACTTTTATCTCATGCATATCAATGAGATTTTTTTAAATGTTTAAAAGAATTAATTTTAACTGGTTTTTTTTAAACAAGCCGTTGATACTGCTGCCATCTATGAGCAGACCGTTAAACTTTTTGGTTTCTTATTATTATTTTTTTGCCATAAAAGATTCACTAATATCTTTCACCTTTAAACAGGTATATCGTTCAACTAAATTTTTTCCTACTACAATTTACTTTTTACATATCACAAATAAGATAATAATTTGAAAATTCAAATGATTTTTTTAATCTCAAATACACAAAATATGCGCTAACATATGTGTGCAAATCAATTCATTTATGATTTTTTTTTTTAAATTTTGATAGATTTATTTATAAAGAATTTGTCATTTTTATGATCCATTTAAAATCTGACAATTTTTTTTCACTTGTTCCCCATTGAAGGAATAATTGTGAACATGCAAGAGACGCATATGCAAACAAAGCATAAATATGAATGTTTTTAAAAAAAAGTATTTTTATTATACAATAAATAAAGAAAAATAAGTGAAACAGTGTTCTTTAATGCACTAATTATTCCCACAAATTTAACTAGTTTGTCTTTTTCATTGTAAACTTGCTATTTATCACGTTTTGTAGTTATACATTTTTGGTGCCTGTAACACTGTTGTAATTCCTGACAAATTTCTCAACTTAACGATTCTAAATTCTTAACTCAACTATTCGAAATTCTCAACTCAGCAGCAGTGGCGGCTCGTAGGGTACAGCCAACAGCCGGGCTGCACCTAAATTTATTAGTGTATATTAAAACTAAAATCAGATACATATTTTACTAATTTTCTTAAATGAAGGTTAGAATTGAAAATGAAATTTCTACGGTAAGTAAACAAAAACTCCGATAAATAGCAAACCTGTTGCCGGAATGAACAATTCAGGAGGGGAAAAAACTCCATTCAATCAAAACTGCGGCCAAAAAGCGAAATTCGAAATCGGCTGCGCATCGTTGCCATGACAACCTCTACACGTAGAATGGGGATTTCGCCCCCATGCTAATGCACTGCATTTGTGATGTACAGCCCGAAATAAATTTTCTGCAGTTGGGAATTCGGTAAACTGATCGGCTTGTGCGTAAATCGCGGGGCTGAGTGGGAGAACCGAGAATTTCCAAGAATCTCTTCAAACAGAAATAGTTTTTGTGATAAGTTTACTGTATGCTGTTGTTTTAGGACCATTATGGGTTTGCTGTTTTTTCGTTATTTAAGTCAATATTAAAATTGACCGATTCACAAGTTTAAAAGAAAGGAGGATTGCTTTAATTTTCAAAAAATAAGTGTTTTCTATTTATTTGGCATGTTATCATGTCGCAAAATATTAAAAGGAAACTTTTATTTGAGTAATAAATATTCAAGAATTTCCGTTCATGGTTGAGTCACATAATTTCGGCTGCACTAACATTTTCGACCACGGTGCTAAAAATTCCCCGTTCCAACTTATCGACATTTTTCTAAGGTCTAATTTAAATGTAATCTTACAAGTGGGGCAATTTCTAATCTTCCCTAGCTTTCCTTATTTAATAATATTAATTTTCTTCATGCATAAATTTTCCCAACTCGGGGTTTTTATAAGTTGAAATTCCCAACTTTCAGGGTTTCACGATTATTTTTCCATAAGATGACGTCACGTATATAGTTCATTGTTTGGTCATCCAACCCATGCCCTATTCTTTTGCATTTAGATAGTTAACTGGAATCGGAACTGATTGTGTTGAGTTAAGAAATTATTTTTTTTAACGTCGTTTTGTAAACAAGAAAACATTCTTAAAGTTTTTATATCGATTCGCACATTGGTTTCAATAAAGCTTCGTCTAATGTCAAACATCCCTCGAGCACTTAATTTTTTTGTATTCAAAAACAAAGAGGACATTTTACCCATTTTATTGGTCTGACTTTTCGCCATTCTTTCCAAGAAATGTATGGTTTTCCCTTCTTGGAAAACTTACTGAGAATTTTAAAGTGTACATTATCATCTGTAATTATCAATATATGTTCTAACCGACTGGTAACCTGATCTGATCGCATATGGACTGAATTATTGAATGATAAGTTAAATCTTATGTCCATTTTTATTTTTTAAAACAAAACCAAAAGTAAACCCAACTCGCACCAGAACGTGAAGAAGGGGATTAATACTATGATTTTATTGAAAAACTTAGCTTATAATACCAATTTCATACATAACTAAAAATTATGCGATATATTAATCATATTTGGCCAAATTTGCAATGACTCCTACCCTCTTTTGTATTCTTATATTTAACCAAAATCGAAACTGATTGAGGCAAGAAAGAATTTTGTTCAAGAATCTTTTGCCAGTTGTAACTTATTTTTGTTTGCTAAATCATGGACTCAACCATCGGTATGGAAGACGAAGTGGACATGTCTACCCCCATGAGCAACCAGCTGCTGTCGAGCAGCGGCATGCTGGCTGAGAATGACGGGCATGGCTCTGAGGCTTCCAATGACATCTCTCTTCTCCAGGATACACCTGCTGAGCCAGGGACTGAGAACGAACTGGTGGGGCTTGGGGTGAGTGTCTTTGACCAGTCACAGCTGGAGCAGGAAGTCATGGAACAAGTGGACAAAATGTTCAAAGAGCAAGAGGAAAAGCGAAGGGTGGAGCGAGCATCAAAACAGCTTCGTGCGGTCGAGGAGGACATTAGGTGAGTTCTCCATGGTATTTGTGGATTTTCACTTTGCCTCATAGCCTCAACCAACTTGGCAACTTTTATTATTATGTAGATAATAACTTAAGTTATAGTTACCTTTTGAAACATAGTTTAAGTTTTATTAAACACTGAAGAAAATATCTTGTATGTTTCCATGAAGATCTGGCCACGTAGTGGTGTTAAATTATACCCGACACTGGCTATTATTTTGGCCACTATTTCACTTTGGTGACTTTCACTAAGGTGGTTGGGATAATATTTTAGTATATATAATCCTACCATGAAAAGAAGAAATCTAAGCTTATTAACATTTAAGGATTAGCTTATCATTAATAGGAAAAAGTCCATTGACTGCAATAAAAGGCAATATTTACCTTGGAAAGTGCAAACGAATTGTGTGCGAATTTTAATCAACATGTCAATACAACTAATTTTAGCGAGAGCAGAAGTTCTTGTTTTGGTAAAGATGTTAATGATGGGGTGAATTTATGCATTTTTGAAAAAATCGGCCAGCAATGACGTCCTTGTTAGCCGACATATAACAGCAAAGCAACCCCAGGCCTTCTGTTTATGTACCTCCTTTTTCGAGATTGCATGTGCTACAGCTAGGATCACTGAGATTCAAATTATGGTTTGTTGTTAAATTAACTTTGGACTAGAGCTGCACAATGGGCTATTGATGACGGTTCAGAGCTGTCTATATTGAAGGAAGGACCCAGTGATGTCTTAAGTTGGTTAGGTAACTTCACACTTACAATGGGCTATTGGCGTCAGTTTGGTGTCTATTTCGAAAGAAATACCTGGTGATGTTTTTGGATAAAATAGAATGTTAACCTACACAACAAAATTAGAATTTATTTAAATGAAAAACATTTTAATTAAGGATTTGTTTTTATTTAAAGATTTTTTAACTGAATAACTAGTAGATCATTAATATTTTTGATTTTTTTTAAATGAAACTTTTTAATCGACATGTTTAATGAATAAATTTATTAAATTATGTGTTATGGAAATATACATTTTAATTTGATAAGCCAAACTACAATTACACAAAAGGGCTTGCACATATAACGTTAAATTTTGCCTACAGTCTTCAGCTCAAGCATGTACTGTGCCTTACTGTCACAGATTCCTGAGATGTTTGTGTGTTTTGCGCAAACCTCATGGCAGAACATTATCCATTTTCCTTATTTGTGAATTCAATATTTTAAAAATTGTTCTAAATTTTTAGAGCGGACCTGAACTTTGTGTTTGCCGCTACTTGATTTACACTATGGCAGTTAAGTCGATTTTTCATTATAAAACAGAATATTGTTTACCAAATAATAAAGGAAAAAATTAAAAGTGAAAAAAAGTTTTTTAAAGGATGTAATGAGATTTTTCAGTATCCCTGGATAAGGATTTCTCAAGATTAAAAGGACTACTCTTGGAGGGGGGGAGCTAAATGACAATCCATTGAATAGTCATGTGACTGCGGTTTGAAGTATTATTCTTTGGTAATTATGGATCCTATTTGGAAATGTGTGAAGGCAACAAGCCGATAAGAGGAAGGGTGTATCCCCAGTTATTTCAAACAGAAGCAGTGGCGGCGATTCGGGGGGACAAGGGGGGGCGGTTGCCCCCGCACTTTTGCGAATATTGCCATAGCATTTTTTTAGAAGTTGCTCCCTCTCTTTTTTTAATTTTTAATATAGCATTAGGATAAAATTTCGTACCCTAATCCCCCACCCACTACTACAGATGATGAATGCATTTACCTGCACAAGTAAATGCGTCCATCGCCCGGGCTTGATTAAGACTTTGAAGCAAAAGAAGTCCGCCTTCAATCGGGCGCTCCATTGCACTCAAATATCCCAAATATATATATTTTTTTACAACAGTATGTCTATTTACAAAAGTTACCTTAAGTAAATTGAGTAGTAAACCATGTAAGGGATGTTAATTATTATTATAGTAAGAGCAGTTTGTCAACTATTCGAAATTCCCAACTCAATAGTGCTGAAAATTCCCAGTTACAACTTATTGACATTTTTCATCTTTTTTAACATATATTTTAGGTAATATTAAACAGTTCGCTTACAAGCATTGATTTATTGCACACATATTCCAATGCAGTGTTCGTTCTGAGGTCTAATTTAACCTTTAGAAGGCGGCATGTTTGATTTTAACATGGGATTTTGGCCAGCCACCCGCCCTGTAAAGGGTGTAATTTTACAAGTTGGACGATTTCTAATCTTCCTTAGCTTTCATTTGTTAATAATAATTTTCTTCAGGCATAAATTTTACCAACTCGGGGTTTTTAGAAGTTGAAATTCCCGACTTTCAGGGTTTCCAGATTATTGGGGGGGGGGGGGGGGGGGGGAGAGAGTGGAGGGGGTCGGACTCCCACAACGCCCCCCGGTGCGACGGGCCTGCCTGTAATCATCGCAAGTATAGTGAAACAAGGCTAGGTCGTCATTTTTGAAGTGTCCAGTCTCTGTTACAAGTGTTTAAATAGCTACAGAAAGTAAAACTACAAAAAAAAATTATCTTATTTTGAAAATGCTTTTGTACATATACACATATTTATTAATTTTTCAGCTATCCGATTTACAATATTGAAGTAAGTGAACAGTTCAGTTGTTCCCTTTAGAGATCAATATACATATCATTTTATTACAAAATTGTAGTTATATTTTTTATTACACGAAATGAAACAGAATTAGTAGTTTTCCTATTGTGAAAAAATACTTCAAGGTCACTTGAGTCCAATTGTCTTTTTTTTTTTTTTTAAACTCTCCCCCCCCCTCCCCCCTTTGATCTTGCCCCCTCACTTTTAGCACCCAATCGCCGCCACTGAACAGAAGTGTATGAAGTCAGTGTGTCTGTCTCCAACGGAGTAAAATATTAGCTTATGAACTTATGGCAAATCCAAAAACAATTTCTGAATATATATGAATTTTTCAGCAGAATTGTAACGGTCTTGTTGACTTTATGATTAAAACTTGTGCTGTTATAATGTAAGTCATTTCTCATGTCTAGAAGGTAACAAACAAAGAGAGAGAGTGGAAATAATATTTCAGCTTCATATGTGTATTATTATTGTTGATCTGATTTCGGTTCAACTTCGAGTAGTTTCCTTTATGTGGTTGGTACTCTGGAAAAATACTGAACTTTCATTAACATAATTTTGTTAATTGTTTGCTTGGCATCTTCTGTGACAATGATGTGTTTTCTATGATGGACATCTAGTACGATTGTAAACTTTTAATGTACTTGTTCTAGTTGGTGTATTGAACTACAAATAATTAGTTTGGTATGTTTATAAGAAGGGTGCACAAAAGTACTAGTTCAAGATCTTGAAATAGTTAAGTTCTAATAGAGCCCTATTGAGTAGCACTAATGCAACATTAATTTGGTTCAGTCCTGTATTTTGAACCGAGAGGTTAGTACAAAACACATAAGTATATAATCGACTGCTCAAAGGCAACTCTACACCAAAATCGACTGCTTGAAGGGAGGGGGTACTACCTTATGTCGTTGGAGGCTATAAGCCAGTAGACCATATTTGCTCAGGGCCATAAATCGATATTAGGAGTCTGTAACATTAGTGCAAGGTACATGCATATGCTTAAAACTGCTTATGAGATGCTGCTTGATTTTTTTTCTCTATTTGTTTAACTGTGCTTTTCCCATTGCGCATTTATGAGTTGATTAATTTACGTTTTTAGAGTTGAAATTATGTGCATTTTTACCAATATTTAAACATTTGGCGATTTTTTTTGTCACCAAAAATATAAACACCAGAAAAATCTTACTGCTGGCTTCTGTTCCCAAACCAATATTTAATTATAAGAGCAAATATTTTATTCAGATTGTGCTTACTTCAAAATATAAATGTTTACTTGGGGACCATTTTTGGTCACCTTTGGCAGCAGAAAAAGTGTAAACAAACTTTTTTAATTAACATTCTATGTGCCATGCATTGAAAACAACCTACATCTCTTAGGTCGGTGAAGCAGCGTCTGAGCCACATTGAGAAGGCTATTTCCATGGCCCCAAAAAATCGGAACCAATTGAATAGTGTCGCAAAGCATGAGCTGTCTGCTATTAAAATGGAAAGAGAGAATAAGGTAAGAGAATAAACATGGTTCCTGAAATTCCCAATATTTTCTGCTGAATAATCTATAAGAACTTGGAAATTTGGATTCGAGAATTTGCATCAATCACATTTCCTCGATTTGAGATGGAGAGTGTGATCCATGTGTGTTGACTGAAGACTATTGCACATCATGTCATAATCTTAATGAAAAATAGCACTACTCGCATATATAATCAATTTAGAATACACAGTAGACCTACAATTATCCTGATTATACAAAGTCTATTTCCCATTATCTGGATCACTTTGAAAAAAATAAGAAATCGGCACAATCCACCTTTCAAAAGTTTCTTATCAATGAATTCTATTGTTTTTAATAGTCATTAAATTATAAAATAAAAGCAAAATGTTTTTTTTTGTTAAGAAATAACCTTTTTTTTTTCGTGATTTATTCAATTATCCGGATGGTTTCTGATCCCAATTGATCTGTATAATTGGAGTTCTACTGTATTTTTATAAATATTTCATTGGTTCGTAGAATCTATAAAGCTAGTATGCATTCCTTTAATGGAAGACTAAGAAGTTGACATCATGCATAGCAAATTACATCACTTTAAAGTCAATATTTTTCTTACTCGATTGCAAATAATTAAACACAATTTATTTCACCAATGCAGATTTTATTGTTTGATAATATTATGAAAAGATATTAGTGGTTGTCTCATTAGAATTTTGGATGGAATTGACTTTGAAGTGATAATATCGTGACATTGCTAATCCTCGAATTCAAGCTACCTTCAAGTAATTTAAAACTAAAATTTCAGTAAGAAGTGTATATTCATCCATAATATTATCATAATTAATAATATACTTGTATTTTCTTCCGAGATGGATAAAGACAAATGCTAATCCAAATTTATTAACAACAATGAACGATGTCAACAGAAAAATCCTATTTTTTTTCTTAAATCTTCACAAAAGGATGTTAAGGATTAGAAAAAACTCGCATTTTGGAATATAAGTATTTGATTTCTAAGATTTTATTATGATAATAATAAAAATTTAATTTAATAAGTTCGATGAAAGTTTCAAAGACACACGACTAGAGGAAGTGGTGCATACTTTTAGGCAGGAGGAATCTTCGGGAATTTTGGTTTCTGCTGTGACGTTTTCTTTTTGTTTTATCAGCATACATATTTATTTTGAGAATTAAAATGTAATTTTTTTCCGATGATTTATGGATTTGAAACGAAACTTTCCGTGTACGAAAATACGACTGCTTGTACACAAACTTACAATTTTGTACAAAAATTGTGAAAAGTTTTTAATTTTATTAAAAATTTTCGAGCTTTAGTACTTTTAAATCACTGGAAATCTAGTGTACATTTTCTTAATTTTGCACCCTAGTTATATGTCTTTTTCCAAGTGTTTCCATATTTTTGTCTACCTTGTGTCTGTAATTACAATTTGCTTAAAAGCTTAATTGATGTAAGGTAAATATTGATGTTTAACTAGCGATACATTCCAATTTGAAAATATCAACATTGCCCAAGCCTAATGTAGTTTCCTTCCCTGTTTTAGCTGAAGCACTTGAAGAAGATCGAGGCAAAGCGTAGGACCCTGCAGTTTGTCATCTCTGGCAGCACGTCGGAAGTGAGCAGCAGCTTCCAGGAAGAAGGTAAAACATTTCCCCCTTTTATGGGCCTGTTTCTTGAGAAGCTCATATATTCGTTAGACCACTGAATTGACATTCAGTAGTTTACTTTTCTTGATTACACTAAACCTTTCTATTTTTTTAAGAATTAAATTTTAATTTCTTAGCTAAATATATTATTTTTGGTTTTAAATTTCCAATGGAGCTTCTAAAAGACAATTTTACAGATATCTTTTGAGATGGAAATGTGTGGTCCGAAGCCTGACTACCAGAACATTAAAGATATTTTTAAACCTTAAATGAATGAATTTGTAATATTTTTTTATATTAACATACAAAGCATATAACAAAACATTCACAAGTGTTAGTCGGAAAAATATAGTATTTTATCTTCAGATTGATCAGTTTCTATCAGTGCTTATAATTATCGTCCTTAATCTTAATTGCTCTAATCGAACTTGCTGCATCTTGAACTAAAAAGTCATCAAAATTTTCAAACCAATTTTTCTAAAATCATTTTGTTTAAAGATCACTATACTTTTCATAAATTTTCTTTTTTATAGGCAACTAAAGTTTTTTACCTTTACAAAAATGTCAAATGTGCATATTGAGATTTCTATTTATGGTAAACATAGTACAGTTTAGATCAGTTTTGTTTAAAACAAACCTTGGTATGCTTTTTTCCCAACTAAAACTAAAGTCACTACTTTTGATAGCTTATGGGAAAGTCCTAATGTATTTGAATTTGAAAAGTGCTGCTCAAAATGTTTGCTCAGGTAATTGCTTATTAAATAGTATAATGGGACATTTTTATTAATTGTAATGTAAAGATAATAAATTATTAAAGGATTGGTTCATATTGTATTTTTTCAAAATGCTGACTAATTAACCATACATTCATAACATGGAAGTGTGGAAAAGGAACAGTCTCTTCTCTAAATGCTATGATAGATTTGTTTTATTTTCGGATTTTGTTTTCTCCATACTGAATTTTATTGCACTTTCAGATATTTTGTTATGTACACCATATTCTGGTACATTTCTTTTTTTATATGAAAATTCTTTAAAATCAGCTACTAAGGGGTATCATGACACCATGTTACTATTTTAAGGTAATCCATACTGACACTATAACTACATGATAAATTACACGATTGACATAAATTAAGTCTCATTTGATAGGAAATCAGGCACCAATGCTTAAATGAAGCAAATTGGATGTAGTAAGTGGATTAGGGCACCCAGAGAACTTGTGTATCTTTCTTCTGTTTCCAATGCTTTTGATGATAGCCAATCTTTATTTTTATAATCTGCGGAAATTTTTTATATAAGAAATATTTTTATAATGTTCATTTACTCTTCTGGCCCTACTCTGACACATCCATAACTAAATTTTTTATTCCAAGTTTCTATTCCAATTCCTGATTTATGCTAAATTCTCATTTCCCCTCTAGTGGATGAAGAGGAGCTGGACGAGGAGTTGCTCTTCCACCTAAGGAAGGTGTTTGAGTCAAAGGAGACTAATGAGGAAAATCTCATCAGGAAAGGTGAGATGACGCCCTTCGGGACAACAGTACATCCGTCCAGAAGTTTCTCAATACCAGAAACCACTGACTTTGACAGGTTTGCATATTTTTTTTGTCTAATTTGTTTTTCATAGAGTAAACTCTCTTTACTTTTGTGGTAAGGGTTCTTGGAAACTTTTTTGTTTACACTTAAAAACTCATTTTTGCTTTAAAAAGTCCTCAGAATACATTATCAATTTTTTTAATTACTTTCTTATTTAGAATTTTACATGCGAAAGTATTTTTAACTTATGGGTTTAAAATTTTCTTTTTAAATGTTAATCTCATAAAAAAATGTTTAAATTTGTAGATATTTATTACATTTTTTTTATGTTTTAATAAAAAGAAAGCCTTCATGGGCTTGCGTGTTTAGCACATCTGACCTAGAAAGTGGCATGTGTTCAGTCGTTTATTCTTCCAAGGTCAATAAATATGTGGTAAGTTCATGAGTATCAAAGTTATGAATGTATTATTATTAATAAATTACACTATTATATGTTGATACTGCTTATTTTTATTTCAAAGCCCTAGAACATATGTCTTAATATATAAAAAATGTATGAAATTTGACAATGTTCAATGTTTTTCTTCATGGGACATCAATTTTTCAAATGCTTGAAGCTGGGATGCAAATTGATGTATTGTTTACTGATGGGTACTCGGATACTTTGGTGGTTACAGTGTTTCCCCTCACAAAAATTAAATAGGGTTTATATTTGCTGGCTTAATGGCTGTCAAGGCAACTCTTTTAAATATATTTAAAAAGATATTTCTGGCTTAAAATTAAATTACCATAATTTATTAAAATACATGGAATTTAAAGTTATTTAAGGAAGTAGAGAAGTATTAATGTAAATATTTATATTACCTTCTGTCACAGGTTCCTTCTGAATGAGGCAAAAAGTCATGCAAGCAAGAAGCCAGTCAAAACTGTCCAGAAACAAGTGGCTTCTACCTCCAAGACCAACCGTGTAATCATTAATAATGAAAAATTGGAATTCCAGTTCACCGACCTGAGGGCAACCCCGACAAAACGAAAGGGTAGTAAGCTGCTGAAAATACAGAAAGGCTTTGAAAAAGGTTTAATTTATTCTAATATGCTTTTAAAACTATGGTTAATATAACACATTCAGAAAAAATTAAAAAACAGTCTAAATATTTGTTTTTAAAACCTAAACTGATTGATTTAATGGGATGGACTCTGATGATTTTAATGGAATTTTAAACATTTAAAGAAAAAGTCAAACTTAAGATTTAATGCAAATTTTTTATACAAATTAGATTGAATAAATCAAGAAAAAAATATTGCTCCACATTGACTACTGGCTTTAGCACTAACATACCTCCCAACTACTAGGGATTGTCCATAGTTTCTATGGATTACGATACCAAACTACAGAGTTACAGAAACCTTATTCAAGCCTACAGATAACGTATATACTCTTATATAACCCGATAAATTTAAGTACAAAATATCATCTAAAGTCAGGAGAAAATTTTTAATTTAATATGCAAGCCTTTTAAACAATTCAGATTGAATAAATTAATAAAACAAAACAAAAAATTATCTACATTGACTAATGGCTTTAGCAGCAAGGAATTAGTTTTATTTCCTTACACACTACATCTCCAAATCTGTTAAAAACAATTTCTTAACTTTGCAAGTTTGCAAATCTCATTTGCAATTAGAGAAACAATTAGTGTATAAATTTAGTAGAAATTATGCATATTAATGAATTATTTGGGAGCTTTCGTTTGCCAAAATACAGAATTATGTAAGATGTAATTCATCATAAAAACTTGACTTTCAATTCCTTTTTACAGTTTTGCAAACAGTCATTATTTAACTTCTATGAAATACAACTAAATGCAATGCCAACCAACCAGTCCTTCTCATTTTCCACCATATACATTAGCAAATAATGAGATAGTGGGTTAAATAATGGAAAATGTTTAGTTAAATAATAAATGCTTAATAAAACTTTTCCAACATTTTGTTTAAACTTTATCAATGCAGAGAATTATAAAAATGGGCATTTTCAAAACAGTTCATTGTTTATTTGTAGCATAACCTAACAGACTAATGAAGATCCTATTTTATTTATGTTTAACCTAAGGAAAAAAGAATAATTTTTTTTTATTGAAAACAAAGTTTTAATGTAAGAGTTTTAAGAAATCGAGGATATTTTATAATTTTAAGATATTTTTAACATATCTAATTATGAAACAACTTTGGAAGAAACATATAAAATAAATTTTATATTTAATATATTTGGGCACTTTTTAGCATACTAATCTCAAACAATGCAAGGCATCAAAACACTTTTTTTACCATAATTTTAGATATTTTGCAATCGCAACCTTTTGTATAGCTCGAATAAATGATTTTTTTTGTTGAGATTCTTGGCATGCAACTTTCATTCTTGTTGTGTAGAATTGAAGAAGAAAAAGGGGAATGATAATAGGGTACTTGTGAAAAACTATACGAGTGACTCAGAGGTGAGCTGCTTTGAGGAGGACTCTAGTCCCGTCCAGTACTCTGATGAGGACGTCTACATTCCATATGAAGAGACTACGGATGATGACGATGACAACGATTACAATCAAAAGGGTCTGTATCTGAAGGGTTCTTTTTAATATTTTTAAATAATGCAACACACTTTTTGAAAGGGAAGTCCCTTTAAAAGCAATTTTTGAAGTAATTTTTATTGTCTAAATAGAAAAATCGTATAGCCATTTTCTTTGCGTCATATTTATTTTCTATTATGGATGACAAGGTTAGATTGATGCTTAAATTTCTTGTGTTCGGTTTGTATGGCTTATTCAGTTTTCTTCAATTTGACAATTTTCAAGGATATCTCTTTCATTATCTCTTTCAGAATTTTAATTTTCTAATTTTATAATAAAATGTTGACCATAATGAAATATTTCCCATTTCTATAGTAAATTTTAAAAAAAAATTATAGCAAAAAACACCCATTTTATTGCTATAAAATAAAAGTTGTTAAAACATAACATTGATTTTTCTTTATAACTATAAACAACTCTCTATAGGAGAAATTTTGTGTACTCTCTGTGTTCTATTTGTTTGTCAGCAAGTTGTTAAGTTTCATTTACTATGAAACTGAAATCTCTAATATTTTTAGTGTAATCTTATTTCAATATTTATGTTTTATAAATTCTATTTTACTTCTTTTATAGAAAGGAAAAAGAGGGTCAAAAAGAAGGAAACAAAATCAGGAAACAATGCTGACAGCAGTTTATTGGAATCTGAATCTTGCAAGACCAAATCGAGCAAAATTAGTATGAAGAAACTTGTAGATGATGGAGATCAAGCAAGCTTCCTTAAAAGAATCAAGTAAATCTTTATTTCATTTTTTTAATTATAATATTTGGTGATATGCCTTAAATTTTAAGTATTTTGGTATAAAACGTGAAATTCTTATAAAATATTTGTGTAAATTTTTAAGATTTTTATCATAATTACTCTGTGCTGTGAAATGAGTATTAGTGCAGATTCTTTAATTGCTCCACTGATAAACCTGTTTTTTTACTTCAAAAGAATACATGTAGAACTTAATTTTAAAACTCTTGCTTTGTGGTAAACATGTTTTAAGTATGTACTGAAATTTTCTATTGTTATCAGAATATAATTGTTAATTATAAGAAATCAGTTGAATTAAGTATTTGAAATAACTGTGGATGTTTTGGGGCTGTAAAAAAGGGTTAAGTTGTTTTTATCCTATCTGCACATGTCAGTAATTTCGACTTTTAGTTTAAGCACAAAAACTTTACAATAAAAAGAACTAAAGTAGTATTATAATATATAATATCTCATCATAAAAGAAATAGAAAACTAAGTAATTTTTATTTATTTTTAGTTCTGAGTTGAAATTTTAGTCATGAGTCTAAATCAATCCCACCAGTATAATACATGTATTAAGTTTTGAGATAATTTAAGTTTTAAAATTATACTTATAATTATTAATATATATTGCGTAATTAGATTTGATATAAAATATTTAAATCGATTTATTCAAACAAAGGAACCTACACCCCAATCAAACCCTAACTATGCCATGAATGTATAATGATCTTTCACTGTTTGGGATATATTAGGGTTTTACTTTAAAGGGTCCCATGTGGTTTTTACTCTTAGGGGTGCATTCAGCTTTTATTTTTACAGGTTTATATGGTGTACATTTGATGTTTCTGTTAGGTTGTGCATTAAAGTTTTAAGGGTATATTATCCTTTTATATTTACTAGTTGTTTGGCACCTTGTTGCTGGGAACTCTTGAAGGCATATACATTAATATTTATTTTTTCAATTCCCCCTTCGGTAATTTGAACCTGCGATTTATCTTTCCAAAGTCCGGCACTGTACCAAATAAGCTAAAAAAAATTTTCTAGATCTTCAACATGTTTTTTTAAAGATGTTTCTTTATGCAATATTTCTCAAATTAAATTGTTAAAATCATTAAAAAACTAAGCAAAATTTTACAAATCCGAGCCTTAGGATGAATACATCTTGAAGATGAGCAGTACTTATATATAAATTTTCAGTCTTTTATATGCAGAGAAAGTAGGTCTTTTGAAATCCACAGACATACACTTTATTTTATTGCTATAGATAGGTATATTAGGTTTTTACCTTTATGCTTTTACTTTTTGGATTAAGTTGGACACTTTCTTTCAAAGATACATTAGGATTTTACATGTAGGGAGAGGTACAGATACCTTTGAGTTCATATTGGGTGTTTACTTTTAAGGGTATGTTATGTTGGACTTTTATTTTTAGTGCTACAGTGAAACTACATCTTGCGAATACATTTTGATTTTTATATTTAGGGTTCAATCTATAGGCCTACATAATCTTATCTATAGGCCTACATAATCTTATATTAGTTCTTTACCTAGGGGTTATATTTTGCTAAACTGATTAAGACTTTATTAAAATGATTATATCTAATTTGAAACTACTCTTTACTTTTCTTCTGAGAGGTCTGCCAGAGTTATACTCTTGTGTTTTTTTTGGTTTATGGATTTAGTTTTAAAGTATCTTTTACTTTTGAGCTTTGGGTTCAGTATAGTTTTATTCCTAGTAGGGTGCTACATTAAATTTTTAAATTAAGTATATATAAAAAATTTCAATTTTAGCTGCATCAACACATATGAATCAAGGTAAAATTCTTGATTATGTTACATTTGTGTAATGAAATTTATAATAAGAATATTCTTACTTAACTTGATTAATTATTTCAACAAGTCTTAAGACTTTAATATGTGAAGTTTGTATCTTTTAAAAAAGAAATGCCTATATACATTTATCAGTGTTCACTCTAGAAATAAAAAGGGGCAGGGCGCTGATGGCAGTAAAAGGGCACCCCGTTTTTGAAACGGCACTTCTTATTTTTGAAACGGCACTTCTTATTTTTAAAAGGGCACTTTTAAAAAAAAATTTGGGGTGGGCGCGGCCACACATTGGACCCTTGACCAAACAAAAAAAAGCAAGGACGCTTGTGCTTGACTGAAATGAGCAAGAGGGGCGGAATATTTTCAAAAGAGGGCAGCATTTTTGAAAAAGGGGCATAAGGGCGCTATCGAGCTGAAAAACGGGCGGGCAGGGCGGGCCACCCTTCAAAAAACGCCTAGAGTGAACACTGTATTTATGTTACCCATGGGATAGACACATGTTTCTTTGTCTCAACAGAGAACACAAAATGAACGAGTTGAAGAAGAAGCACCGCAAGATCATGGAGAGTGAAGATGGCATTGTGGACTCTGATGAAGATGATGTCACTGAATTTGAGGAAGGATACAAAATACCAAATAGTATTTGGGATAAGCTTTACAAGTGAGTATCTGTAAATTGGGATTAGATGTAGTATAAAAGTTTTTCTTGCCAAATGTTTGACAAAACACCAAGTGGCGATAATTTAACGAAAATATTAACCTTTACCCAAGCTCTAAACCATAATGAACCAAGGGCTTAACTGATGCACACTTTTGTAACTCTTGAGTAAATATGTGTGGATTAGGTAAATACCCAGTAAGTAGAGTATTTATAAATGGGTGCACTGGCTAAATACCCAAACTAGGGGTATTTATGGCTAAATACCCAAACTAGGGGTATTTATAATTAAGTTATTGTTTACTATAAAATAAATATTTTAATATAATAATCGTGAAAAGAACTATGGATAAATTAAATTTTAAATGATTTATTACTTCTAAAAAGTATTTTGAAAAGTATAAATACCTCGAAGCAAAATACTTAAAATGCAAGGGATGAATAACTTTAACAGTTTCAATATGTCTCATTAAAATGTTAATGGTAAAACAAATTGTTATAGTTTAATGTAATCAGATATGCATAAACAAATATAATCATTTATACAAAACATAAATGGGAATTAATTGCAATGGGAAAAATACCAATACATGAAAGGATATACATATTTTTATTTGTCATATGGTTAATGCATGAAAAATCTACCTGTCATTGCACATCTTTATAAGTCATAAAAACAATATTAAGATTGTATTCCTATCTAAAATAATGTCATTGTATCTGTATTCAATGCATAGTCCAGTTTTAAAAACTATTTTCTGATAAATAAATGTATCTAATATATTTTTCTTATGGATTTTTTATGATCATTATCTTTCATGTTTCTGATGTTTAAACTATGTATATATAAATTTAATTAATTTAATTTTTTGTATATTCAGTTATAAATTCTTTTGCAACATCCTTATGAAAGGATGTGATCCACTATATTAGAACCATTGGTAAAAGGCAACATTTTCAAAAAGGACATTTTAAACAGTCTTTATCATTACCATGTATAAATATCTGTTGTAATATATGTGCCTTGAACTTTGGCTTGAGGTCCAAGTGACACGTTTGAAACTATGAACAGACTGCAAGGGATGCCAAATTTTTTATGAATAACAAATAGTTGAATTATAAGTTTTAGATGTAATTTCCGCTATAAAATGAAATCCTTCAAAAGTCTTTTTTCTTCTATATATCGATGGTTGGCATTTAAATACATTATTTCCATTAAGATTTTTTTCAAAATTTATTTTCCCTTCTAAAATTTTCTCGTGAATAAAAAAAATTCCAGGTTGATGAATTGTTTACAAAATTATTGATTTCTGGAAAATATAGCTTCAAAATCCTGTTCACCCTCATCCAAAAAATGTCTGCCATCATGTATGAAAAAATAGATCCCATTGCATAGCTTTTGCAAATTACAATTAAATTAGAAAACATTTGCTTGAATGTGTATCAGGCAGAAAAAAATAATCTAAAGTGAACTATTTTCTTTAAAGCTCTTTGAGAACTGTGGCACTCATTGAGTGTTTTTTCTAGCAGGATGACAGTTATATAAAAATATATAGAAAAATATATACTTATAAAAAAATATATAGCTGAAGATATCTTATGAAAACGCAAACATTCAGGTGTACATTAAATTTAAAAGAAGATTAATTGCAGAAATGTTTAGATAAATCGATAAGTTTAAATTTTTATAAACAAATTAATTATCTTTGTAAGCTTGCTGTGTATGTTTTTTACTGCCTATGTAACAGAGTTTTAGATCCTCTCTAGACATAAAAGAATGGATCTTAAAATGTATAAAAGCGCATTGTTTGGTTTTTGAACAGTACTTGAAGTGCTTATTCAGTTAAATGTCTCATCCCTTCAAAGAATAGAAATTAATTGAGAACTTTTCATGTTGTCACATAGGTACCAGCAAACCTGTGTTCGTTGGCTGTGGGAGCTTCACCAGCAGAACTGCGGAGGAATCATCGGGGACGAAATGGGACTCGGGAAGACCATCCAAGTCATTGCATTTTTAGTGGGCCTCAGCCACAGCAACCAAAGAACAGGTGGAGACATGTAGGTCCTCTACACTTTTATTTCTGACTGAAATCATAATTTTAATTTTTTAAAAAGTAGATTTGGGGGCTGGGAAGAGGTTATAGACTAAGACTGTATAAATAGAGAAAAAAATTTAGAATGGCATTATCTAATTTTTAATAAGAATAAAATGGCATATGCTTTATATCAATCTATAACAAATTGCAAATAAGTTTGTATATTTTGTTCACGATTCACAACTACCTAGAATAAAAAGCAAGGAGCAAATATTGCTCGCCTAGTGACTTATTATGAGACCACAAGATAATTTTTTTTTACTTTAAAAAACTAATCCTACCTAAACTAGACAAGGTAGACTAAACATATTTTTTCTCTAAAATAAAGTTGATTTTTATCATTATGAACAATTGTTATTCCACAGGAATTTTGATCCTCTTGATTTGTGGAACACTGAATGTGTCAGAGATAGGACATGTAATCCTATGAGTATTTTAGTTTCAGAGGTCTGGGACCTGTTTTGCTGGTGTGCCCTACCACAGTAATGCACCAGTGGGTGAAGGAACTCCACACGTGGTGGCCTCCCTTCAGGGTTGCCATTCTTCATGACAGCGGATCTTACAAAGGCAAAAAGGTAATTTTCAGTAGACTGACACAATTATAGAATTGAACTTATATTAAAAAATTATATTACTTGATTTTTATAGCTTTCTATTAACATTTTCTTATGTCTTAACTTATTTGAAGTCATATTTCAATTTATGCTGACCTATCCCCAATATATTAGATATTTTTCTGAGGCACCATTTATAAGTCACAATCTGGCTTGAGTTTTTGTAATCATATGTAAGTTGTAGCATAACTAGAATATAAAAATATCCTTAAAGAGATTTTCTGTGACTTTTTTATATTGTTTGGTAAAATTATGTGGCCCGTTGTTATGTACATTACAGAGTTCCCTGATCTCTCATATCAACAAGTGTAATGGCATCCTAATAACTTCGTATGCAGGGATTGTAAGCCAACACGAAAAGCTTCTGGCCCATGATTGGCACTACGTCATTTTGGATGAAGGACACAAGATACGGAATCCACAAGCACAAGCAGCCATCGCTGCCAAAAGCGTAAGAGTCCTTTAGAGCATTTCTGAAATTCTAAATACAATGTCCATTATGCATAAGTGAATGCAGATCCTTTGCCATATGCAAGGCCCATTTCCCATGCATGTTTAAAAAAATAAACAATATATAAAAAATTATTTTTATATATTAGAATTACTTTTTTACACAAATTCATGTAATTTATAATTGAATCACCCACCGATCATAAAAACATGTGAAATAAACTAAAGTTATTTAAAGAGAGAGCAAAAAAAAAAAAAATAAGTAACAGTGTCATTCAGTAAAATTACCATAGAGTTACCAGAAAAAGAAGAACTTTGTTTGTATAGGATAGTTTTTATTGCTTGGTGCGAGATTCATGTAATTGCAGACCCTAGTTTTCTAGTTTCTCCCCATTACTGATAACCTCATCTTTCGTCCCATTATTGATAACCTTCTTTTCATAGTAGGACTATAGCTTTTCTGCAGGTGTCCACCTATGATATTATTCACATTATATCAATAATTATTACTAATTCACAAAGATAGTTTACAATAATAATTATTAAAAAAATTACAAATATAATGTGTTTTTAATTAAAATATTATTAAAATAATTACTATTTTCAGCAAACATTCATGTTCTTTGCACATGTTAATTTGAAGCACCACAAAAATAAATAAGTCTATGTTGTAATTAAATTGTTGTAATTAAATGAAAAACATACCGAAAATAAAAACAGTTATCCAAGTTTTTATTTTCCCTGAAAAAACTCTGGATTTTCATGTGCTAAAATATGGAATGCTAAAGTACTTCTGATATGTTATTTTAAGCTTGCAAAGCTTCATTAAGATCTGTCTAACTGATGTTGCCATTATCATAAATAAAATGTAACTGTTACTTCAATTGGAAGAATACATAAGAAAAAGATTTTTTATTTGATAATTAATATGTCAAGATAAAACCTCTACTTAAAATCTTTTTTCCAAGTGAAAACTATGACTTTACAAAGTCTCATCAAAATGGAATCAATATATATATATTTTTAATATGTGCAAACACTGAGACCTTTTTGTAATTTATTAGTGTAGACTAGCAAATAAATATAAATTATTACTAATTAAGTAGAGCAGTAATTTTATATTAATTACAGCTATACAGGAAATACAATTGATTGTTAATTTAAAATGTAATAAATTAAAGTTGTGGGACATTGTGATTGTGAGATGCAATTTCTGTCTCGTATTTCTGGCCTTTGCCATAGTTATGATTAG
Source organism: Troglohyphantes excavatus (assembly GCA_963932185.1). Lineage (NCBI taxonomy): Eukaryota > Metazoa > Arthropoda > Arachnida > Araneae > Linyphiidae > Troglohyphantes > Troglohyphantes excavatus. Next base: position 44,203,959 of record OZ010672.1, on the reverse strand, counting down.
ATCATTTTAAAACAATTGGTATACCGCATACTGAAATACACTGTGGTCACAAATTGTTGGGCAGCGGTCGTTGTTTGGCTGTTTAACTACACATAATAAACCATTTATTTTCTATACTTTAACTACAAATCAATCTTTGTAATAAATAAAATGCTGTACTTCGTTTCGTGATTTGGCAACACAAGGTCGTTTTGTAATGAGCAACAACATCGCCACGTTAGTCCTAGCACACAACGAGCATTCAGAATTTTACCTTAGCATTTAAAAATGGTTTTATCCTTTAACATATACTATTTTTGATGATTTTAGTTGCAATTCGTAAGATAATAAGTGTTATTATTTAAATAAAAGTTCAAATCGTATTACAATGTAAACAAATAGTTGTCCTTCAATTCGGGTCTTCCCTTCGAATCGCTTCGCTTGCCACGATAAAGTTGAGCTAGCTGTTGTGACTTTAATGAAGGTTTGATTGCTGAGCAAATAATAACTAGAGTGTAAATTATGCGTGCACTTTTTTTTCCACTTTCACTTTTTGAACAAAGTGGCAAAAATAATTTTGCTTTTGCTAATTAACTATTTTTTTATTTAGGGAGAATTTATGTTTAAAAATGCGTTACTTCTATTCAATAATTCTAATGCAACAAAACTTTACCCAATGTTCAAAGAGAATCGTTTTCTTCCTTGGTTTTCGAAAGCATGCCATGAAAAATTCAAACTGGTGCTATCGCTGTCTATTTTTTTTTTTTTAAAAGCTCAGCATTTACTCATTATTTATAGTTCCAGCTCAGGTGTTGTCCTCCTTATATGACCATGGTTAAAATTAAAAAAAACAGTCTTCCCATATCTTTACTTTGAGTTAGATCTCAAATCATTGCCAATAGCCCATTGTTCAGCTCCAGTGCTACGTTAATTCAACCAATCTAACTCTGAATGTTTTAGTTCCGTACCTGTCACCGCCTCATCTTGTCTGGCTCCCCTATCCAGAACAATCTGAAAGAGCTATGGTCCCTCTTTGACTTCATCTTCCCTGGAAAACTGGGCACTCTTTTAGTCTTCATGCAGCAGTTCTCTGTGCCCATTGTCCTTGGTGGATATGCAAACGCCACACAGATGCAGGTGAGCTGCCCATACCAATGGCATACCCAAGATTTTTATTTGGGAAGAATCCATGTACTATATAAATCAATATTAAAAAAATTGGTGAAAGCTACAATATTAAAAAATAAAATTATTAAATTTGAGGAATTGACTTATTAGTAAATTATACAACTCTTACAATATAATTAAGTATATGAATTGCATTGAAGCAATGATCCTTATACATTAAATTTTATTTAAATAAAATAACTTTGGAAGGGGTCCTCATGTATATCCCCCCTCCCTCCTTGGGTACATCATTGGCCTCATACAATGTTTCATTGATTTATGTGGTTGTAAATGGTGATTACTTATAAAATTTTATATATATATATTTTTTTAAGATTCTTTTTTTATTAAGAATAATTAAAATAAATGTTGCATTTGTTTCCTGAGTGAGATATTGCACAATGTATAAAATTCAAAAATTACCTATAAATCAAATAAATTTATAAAATAGTAAAATATATGAATAGTAAATTGCATTTTTTTTAAACATTATAGTGAAACCTATTTGAATATCATTTAAAGATAAAGATCGATATAAAATCTCTTTTGTGTATATACTTTTGAACAGAAACATGATACTTGTGTTTTTCAGATCCAGACTGCATACAAGTGTGCCTCAGTGTTAAGGGATTCAATCAGTCCATACTTGCTTCGTAGAATGAAGTCGGATGTCAAAATGCACATCAATCTGCCCGACAAGAGTGAGCAGGTAAAATTGTTTCATAATATATGATCATAATATAAATTGTAATAATATAAAAGAATCAGATATAGTGCCTGCAGTTCCTCGGCACATATACATGAGCCGTCACTGCATATATAAGATTACTATGTATTTTTTTATTCTACATATAAGCATTGTCCCTCTGTCAAAATTTTTTTTTAAATATATATATAAAAAAATTTACTTAACCCCTTCTTGGTTTGTGTTGCTTATCGGTATTATCTGGCATGTATGGTTTCCTGGACATTATATGTGACAGTCAAGATAGAATAGGTGGAGGATTAGCCGGATAGAACAGATATAGATCTAATGGCCGAACAATTAGAAATCAGGATATGAAATACAAAAAGGGATTTGTTTATTCTTGAAATTGAATGTAACGAAAATTTTAAAAAATCATTTAAAACATAGATATATAATTCAACATAAGTACAAGGTTTTTCATTTGCAAAAATGTAATTAGTATATTTGACAGTTGCAATTGTGTCTAAATTTAAATATTAAAACAATAGTTTAGTTGCATACTTACTTTCCAATAAAGTTTAAATTATTTTTCCTTAGGTGTTGTTTTGCCAGTTGACGAAGGAGCAAATAAATCTATATTTGGAATACATCAATTCAAAAGAAGTCAGCAGTATTATGAATGCAAGATTACAGGTTTGTTTAAATTTCTTTCTATTCCAATTATTTTTTAATGAAAATGTAATAACTTCATTTAAATGTAGACTTTTTCTAAAAATGTATTGCTTTATTGGTCCTTTTTAAGGGTAAAAGCCCCCTATTTGCATCTTTGTGTTCATTTCACAGGTGTTTGTGGGCCTGATCAACCTCCGCAAGATCTGCAACCACCCTGACCTTTTTGACGGTGGCCCGAAGATATTCCATCATACGGACATCAGCCTCCTGAGTGATGAAGAGAAGTATGGATTCTACAAGCGCTCAGGGAAGATGATCGTGGTGGAGGCACTTCTCAAGCTGTGGCACCGGCAGGGCCACAGGGTGCTGCTTTTCACACAGAGCAGGCAGGTCAGGACACTTCAACATTTCTAATTTTAAGTGAACAAAATGATAAATAGTATGATAATGTATATATTTTTTAATTCAAAAGTCAAATTATAAAAACCTTCAAACATTTTTTTCTCGTCCATTTCTTTTATCCAAAAATACTTGTCCAAAGTTAAGATCACAAAAGCTCGTTTTTGAGTACATGTCTTTAGATACTTGTCTGCAAGACAAGAAGTACATTACCACATAGCAGCACAGATGCATTAATCACATTGTTATTACAATGCTTTTACACACATGCTTTATGCATCTGTATGCCCTGATAAGGTTTTTGAAGATTACTTTATGGCATTCATTTGAGCTTTTGTTATATATGATCTATATTATATAAATTAGTACATTGATTGATACATACATTGATGTGTACATAAATTTCAAGTTATTAAATGAATATATAAACGATTCAAATTTATTAAATAAAGGGAAAAACTTGCATTGGCTTCAATAAGCTTATGGTTATTATAAGCTTACAGGTTTTTACATATAATGCCTAAAAATAGTATTTTTCATATAGATTTGAAAAAATATGTGTTAGAAAATGTCAGAGAATCACAGTAATTTCAAATATTGCAGAAAGTAGTAATTATTAGTGATGGAAGAAAATTGATAGATTATTAGAATATGGGGTTATTGCTTTATTTCTTGAGTTACATTCAAAATCTTTTTTTTACACACAATTGTCCTTTTGTAGATGATGGACATCTTGGAAATTTTTGTGAAAAGCAAATATTACTCATACATGAAGATGGATGGGAGCACTGCCATATCTTCTCGGCAGCCTGCCATCAATAAGTTCAATTCCGTAAGTAGCAAGTTGGATCAAGGTTGAAAACAATGTAGTTTTTAAAAATGAATAAAAGTATGAAGATAAATTGCAATCTGCATATTCAAATAAGACGACAATGACTATTAAAAGTGTTTCCTTACTCTACAAACTACAGAAAAGTAGTTTGTAAACATACTTCCTTGTTATTCAACTTTTGTTGCTGCATCATTTAAAAAATGTACCACTAACAATTTTTTGAAATGTAATAACAATGATTTAATAAGAAAATATGCTAAAGTATATTTCAACATAACATGAGTATTGTTCCTGAATTATTTTATAAACTGATATAACATGATATCATTTTATAGTCTGAGACAACGTTTTGGAGAGTAACATTTGTCTGCAACTAAATTTATTGTTTAATTATTGGTATATTTTTGTACACAAGTATAGCAGCAATTAATAAAAGGAGAATCTTTCCAATAATGTTATTACTTTTGTTATTTACGTTTTTATGCAATGTGTAATTATTGCTAGATTATGTGTATTCAGCACTCAAAAAATAAGGTACCGCCATTTTTAATATTTAACACACTTTATAAACAAACACATACTTCAACATTTATTAAATAGTTTCAGCACTTAACAAATGTATAAAACATTACAAAGTATTTCACACTTATTTTTATGTCACTGTGTATTGTGACTCTTTTGCTTCCAGGGTTATGAACAGCTAATTTGAAGTACTAAGTTAACCAAAAGGTTTAGTTGTTGTGATTTCTCCGATTACAATTATTTTTATTTCCTCTTGGTGTTTTTGGCCAGTTATCCTTATCCTTGTCTTCTGATCATATTTAAAAATTGATAGATCACGAATTATGACTAATTGCCTATTGTACAGCTCTAATGCAATGTTAATTCAACCAACGTCTATGTTTTTTGAAGGATCCAAGCATCTTTGTCTTTCTGCTCACCACCCGCGTTGGGGGACTGGGTGTGAACCTGACTGGGGCAAACCGCGTTATTATCTATGACCCAGATTGGAATCCAAGCACAGATTCACAAGCAAGAGAGCGCGCATGGAGGATCGGGCAGCGCAAACAAGTCACCATCTACAGGTTGCTTACTGCAGGCACTATTGAGGAGAAGATATACCACAGGTAGGGAAACTTTCTTTTATTGTTCTTCAGCCTGATGTAACTCCATGTTAGAAGTTAAAAGATTTTTCTAAACATTTTAGATGATTATGGATTATTATTATTCCTTTTATCGACATTGATATAGTTTTCTCAATTTCTTTACTTAGCTGTATTATTATCTACAGGCACTTAATTTTTTTATGAGATTAACATTAGTGCATGAAAATTTTATTTATATATTTGGTACTGTGTAAGTTTTTGAAAATCTTCTGTAAAACTTAGAAAAGTAAAGGAATTTTCATCTTGATATTGAGTGGCTATCCTGTAATGATTTGTTACTTTTGTTTCCTGATTTCCTGTATGTTATATTCTAGGCAAATTTTTAAACAGTTTGTGACCAACAGAGTTCTGAAAGACCCTAGGCAACAGCGATTCTTCAAGAGCAATGATCTCTTTGAACTGTTTACATATACTGATCTTGGGACCCAAGGCACCGAGACAAGTGCCATTTTCGCAGGAACCGGTTCTGAAATCAGGCCGAACCTGAAGGTTCAAAAGAGTGAAAAAAAATCTTCTGCCAAAGAGGCATCAGAGAATTTAAGTGTGTCCTTCAGCGAGGAGAAGCGTGAGCAGATGAAGCAGTTGGCCAAGAGACTTGCCATGTCACTTTCAAACTACAATCCTGAAACAAAGCCAGAAACCACCCTCAGTCTAGAGGATCAGTCAGACAAAACAGATGAGAGAAATTTGGTGGATAAAAGCTTGTTGGTTGAAGAGGCTTCGGAACAGAAGACTGTGAAAAAGAAACATAAAGAAAAAATTTCCAGGAATAATCCTCCAGTAAAAAATAATCCAAAGAAATCCAAGAAAAGAAAAGCAGCAAGTAATACAAATGTTTTTAGATTTATGTATTTATCGTGGTTTTGTTTGTAACATGGTGTTTATTTGGTATTTTAGCATCTGTCTCTTCTCTCCCCTTTTTTTTAAAACAGATATTTAAAATATATTTAATAAATTTGAAATATGCTAATAATTTTTTTTCATTTGTTAATCAGATGAATCGAAGAGAGTTCGACATTTGTTTTGACCAAAGTACAACAGTGTAATCTCATTACTGTACATTATTTTCCCCTTATGTGTGTTCATCATAAGAAATGTAAAATTTTCTTGGAGAAATATATCTTTAACTTTGAACATGAACTTAATGAAGCCTTCAGATTTGCAAAGCATTACATGGAGGCTGTATGATTTTTGAAAACATTAAATATGTGTGTAGGCCTCAATTAAACAAATATTCCTTGACTATTAACTTTATTTGTTATTTATGTTAAAATGCAAGTGATTGAAATTTACTTTTAATTAGTACTAAGTTAATATAATTTTTTTATAGTTAACACGTGTGTTTTTAGATATGAGCATATGAATGTTTATGCTTTCATTATTTTTAAAGACTTACAAGTAATTTATCTGAAAAAAAAATTAATTTTTTCTTTTATATAGCTGAAAATACTAGTATTTAAAAAATGTTTTTAAAATGGAACGATTTCTTAACATTCTGATAAGCATTTTCCACATATTTTAGGAAGCTAATGTAGTAAACCCTTCAAAGGTAATAATGCTATTTAAGTTATAAGAGCATTAAAAACACTCCAATTTTGACTATCTTGAGAGAAATGGCGTATTTTTGACAATTATTATCAATATTTAAAAAGTAAAAGATTATTAGAAAAATGAATGTGTTTTGGCAATAGAAAAAAATTGTGACATCATAGAAAAGTTCATACTTTTTAATTTTTCAAACTTTCAATTAATTTATTTAGGGTAAAAAAAAATTCAGTAATAAAATGATGAAGTGGTAGTTTTGATACCATAAATTAAGCTAACCTATTTAAATAATTTTTTTTAATGAAATTTACACTTGATGCACTTTCTAGGAATTGAGGGCACGGAGATTGAATATGTTGTGAAGAAGAAGGTTTACAAACCATCTGAAGATGAGGAGGAGAAAAACAAGAAAGAAAATGATTATGTCCTCAACAAGCTCTTCAAAAGATCAGGTGCGTCTCTCTCACACATTGTCTCAATTACAAATTTTAATTCTGGACATTTTTGCATGCAAAATATATTAATATTGACAACAGGCTCAAGGCCCAACATTGTTGAATCTCCTAACTATCCCCCAATGAATATCTAACTTCTTAAAATCATTTACTCCTGTATAATTAACAATATTCACTAGCAAGTTGTTCCATTTGTCTATTATCCTATTATAGAAATAGCGTTTTCTCCCTTCCCGATTAAAATGAGATGTGTTTAATTTAAACCCATGACCTCTCGTTCTATCACTCATATTAAAATCTAAACCCTCCATATCCCCTTGTTTAATAAATTTGAACAGTTGAATCAAATCTCCTCTAACCCTTCTCTCTCTTCCAGAGTATACATATTCAAATTTCTTAATCTGTCTTCATAATTCATGCCTGAAAACCCTTGGATCATTTTAGTAACCCTGTGCTGAATTTTTTCTAACAAATCAATGTCTTTTTTAAGATATGGTGACCAAAACTGTATAGCATACTCAAGATGAGGCCTTACCAAACCTCTATACAATGGCAAGATTATATAATTAGATTTTGATTAAATACTTTTCCTGATGTACCCCAACATTCTATTGGCTTCAGTGGCGGCTCGTCAAAAATATTAGTGTAGCTGAAATTATGTGAAAGTTGCCGATCCCTGATCTAGAAAGTCCCAAATCCGGAATTGTCGGGACCGGAAATTCTCTGGATTTTATATTATCGCTATATCTTTTAACATTCCATACTCTCTGTGCAAAAACAAGTCTGGATTCTGGTCCTAAATTGAAATTTCCCAAGTCTAATTTCAATTTTCTTTAACATGGATACCAAAACTATTCAAAGAAAATACTAAAGTAGAGGGGAAAAAAATTGATTGCCGTTATTTGACTGGAGCCTGAATGCATAGAAAATCGCTAAATCAGTAATGTTTTGCTAGATAACGTATTGTAGCAGAATTGACATTTCTAAACATTCCACATATGAGTTTGTCCATTTTGTGTGCCAAGAAGGTAGGATAACTTTGCAAGGTTTAAATAGATGCAAGTTCATGTGGTAAACCTAACCTGTTCCCCACACCTCCCTACGGGCCATTTTGTAACGGAAAATTACTGAAAACGTCTGGAATTTCTTGGCTTTCAATGCATTTGGGGTATGTCCATTTTGCAGGCCAAGGATCGAGGTGATGGATCCAAGTCCACATAATAACCTTTATCCCCCTCCACGCTCCCAACCATGTTATGGATTATTTGTTATGGAAAAATACTCATAACATTATTATAGAAACAGAATTTCTTTATTCTGAATTTGTCCATTTTTAGTGCCAAATTAAGAGGTAACTTCGGCTCAATGGATCCTTCCTGACTGTTGTCATTCATTTTGCAGGAGTCCACACAGCTCTGAGGCATGACGCGATCGTGGAGTCATCTGCCCCGGACTATGCCATTGTAGAAGGTGAGGCCCAGCGTGTGGCTAATGAGGCTATGCGGGTGCTCAGAGAGTCCCGCCGCTTTTGCAGGAAGGCAGATGAGGGGATGGCCACTAGTACAGGGAAAAGCAGGTAAGATGCATTCCAACACTTTATTTTTTTTTTACTCGAGATTCTTGCTTTTCAGGATTTTACTTAATTTATCTGGGTAAATTTGTTTAGGAACAATTGTGTAAATGCTAAATTGCAATGTTTTATAATAATATTCATTTTATTTCCTTTGATAGAAACAGTTTTGTTTCTTGTTCCATAAAAAACTTTAAATGTAAACAATCGCAAATTATCACATTAAAAATTATAATAAAATCAGCCAGTTGTATGCATCCGAAAATTTATTGGCTGACACTTTCGTTCTCTTCAACAGGATTTTTTTCCTTGTATAATTATTAACAACCTAGACTCAGGACTGAAGAATAGTGAGAAGGGCTGGTTCATGGAGGGTGAAAAGCGCTGATGTGGGGAAACGAGTGATGACATATATCTCAATACACTTCCCCTCGCACTGCGACACGGAAAAGTGAAAAGCTTATCATTACGCACGTTTTATTCTTCAGAATTCCAAAATTGTTTAAATAATTAACATTCAACGTTAATTTATCAAGTCAATATACTTAATAGTTTTATCTAACTCTTATATTTTACAATATGTGTTGAAATACTAAGGATTTTCCTGATATCTGGAAGGCAATATCAGTGTGTCAAGACTACTTTTCGTATATGTAAGTCAGTGGTTTCCTACCCATGGTCTGCGGACCACTGCTGGTCCACTAGAGGGTTCAAAGTGGTCTGTGGAGTAATTGGCTAAATAACAAGATGTTTTTTTTAATTTTTATTTTAAAAACAGGTTTTTTAAATATATTTTTTCTATACAAAAAATAAGGAATCAACGTTTATCAGCTATAAAGAAACAAACTTTTCTGCCATTTGAACATTATTTTTGGTACTTTTTTTACACTTGCTTTGTTTTTGATTTCTATGGGCCAGAAAGGAATTTTCTATATTTTGTTGAAGAAAGTATAATTTCTTTTCGAAAATTTGGCCATGCCATTTACTTAATGCAAATATATCATATTTTTTCTAATTAATGATACACAATTTATTTTAAATCTATTTTCTATTTTATTAAAGCTTTAGTTTCCAAACTTGTATAATGATTTTTTCCATCTTTATGGAATTCAAGGGGAAAAAATGTTTGCAACTGATCTATACAAATAAACTGATTTTTTTTATGGTTTAAGAATTAAATTTAATTTCAAATTTTTTAAAAAAAATATTCTATTTTTAAAGATAGTGTTCTTAGTTCCTGCGTATAATGCAACCTGGTTATATATGTTTTTTAAATACAGCTATCAGAAATTAAAATATTTTGCATTTGTCCTATGAATGTCATGTAAAACTATGTAATGTTCATGCAATGTAAAACATCCAACACCTTATTTTGTATGCTGATTCTTGGCTGCAATATAACTGATTAAAAATTTATAAAATGTGGATAAAATTGCATACATTGGCATATTTAAATTTTCTCAGATGAAAGGCCAGATAGACCCTACAGTCGCCAAACCCTATAGACCCTACAGACCCTACAGTCGTATAATGCAACCTGGTTATATATGTTTTTTAAATACAGCTATCAGAAATTAAAATATTTTGCATTTGTCCTATGAATGTCATGTAAAACTATGTAATGTTCATGCAATGTAAAACATCCAACACCTTATTTTGTATGCTGATTCTTGGCTGCAATATAACTGATTAAAAATTTATAAAATGTGGATAAAATTGCATACATTGGCATATTTAAATTTTCTCAGATGAAAGGCCAGATAGACCCTACAGTCGCCAAACTCTTGGTCTTATTGAACCATTGTATATAAAAATTAAAAGTATTTTAAATTATCAATCTTTAACAGCCAATAATAATTAGCCCCTGATTAAATTATATATTTAATTGTTTAATGCGTATAGTTTTAAAATCAAATACTCATAAGCTTATAAATCAAATACTTCTCGTTCATTTCTGAAATACAACGTATTCGATAATTGACGACAGATACATCACAAACCGGTTTTCCCCCCTCTCATTCGGAGCCATCGGTTTACGATTGATCAAAAAGGGTGAACCAGCTCTTGTTACTATTCTATGGTCCTGACCTAGACTGATTATATATTGTTTTATATTTTTAAATAGCAGCTTGTTGCATGCTTCTGAAAATTTATTTGTATTATAAGTAATTTAAAAATATCAAATTCAATGTTTTTTCTGTTGTCACTTAGCCACAAACTATGGTTACTTGCATAAAACATTAAAACTGTTATAGATTTAAAATACCCGAGTATTTATAAGTCAGGTAAATACCCCAAATCCATAAATGCTCAAGTATTTATGAATTTCTCTGAAAAACTTGAATTTTTGTTTTTTCTTTTAAGTTCTATAAAATGATTACCCTTGTTAGTTTACATAAACATTTACTTGATTCATTACATCTTTACTACTTTTTGAAACACATATTGGTACCTAATTTTTATCCATTTAAGATATATGATCATGTATGCATTGTACTGTCAGTTTTACCAGCAATACACATAATTTAAAAATCCATAGAGAATTATTATCAAGAAAATGTCAACAAGACACTTGAAACACTCTTTTATATGTTTAGTAATTTTACTGATATTAGAATGATTGTCTATTAATATTATACTCCGTTATTTTTTACTGTGAAATAATCCCAAGCAGGACCCTTTTTATTCACCACAGAAATTATTAGAGAAAAGTTTATTAGAGAATCAAAAGATCAAACTGAAACATACACATACAAAATAGCTATTTTTTGTCATTCAATGTGTTACTACAAATATGATTTTGACTGAAAAACGTTGTTCTTTCTTACTGAAAACTAAAATAAAAATATAAAACCTTTATGACAATAATAAAAAATATGGATAAAAACTAAAAAATATATTAGAGTATGACCAGATTATCCCACCTGACCCTACCAAATACTTAAAATATATATTTTTTAAATTCAATTAAAACTCATTTATATTGTGTTTGTATTCCTCAATTTAACTATATACCATTCAAAAATAAAACATAAAGTTGGTTTGTTATATCTGAAAAGTGAGGTGTGTACATTTTTTGAGTAAAAAATTTTATTAATTAAAATACCAGTTATGAGGATTTTACAAAGTTACTCATTTCTTCTGAAAACTTTGTTGTACATATTGTGATACATAAGAGTAAACCGTAGTTCCTTAAGATTTTAAATTTTTTTACTCGTGATGCAGGGTGCCGAGGTTTGGCCAGAAGAACCGTCTCCCTCGTGGCTCCCTTCCCATTGAGCCAGAAGACAAGACCCCTAGGATACTAAAGTTTGATGCTCATAATGAGGGTGCGGTATCAACCTCAAGTGACCTCCTGTCTGCCATCCAAAAAAGGAAGATCGTCTTTGGGACGGATGGGGACACCGTCCAACCACCGCCTGCCGCCACTGAGCATGACGAACTCCTGACAGACATAAGGAACTTTGTAGCCTTCCATACAATGAAAGATGGACAGGCCACCACGCAAGAGATCCTGAATGCTTTCAAGGATAAAGTTCAGGTGAAACATACGGCCGTCTTTAAAGCCTTGCTGAAGAAATTGTGTCATTATTCAAAGACAAGGTCAGGGGAGGGAAGGTGGTGGCTCAGAGAAGAGTTCAGGTGACTCTGCATTCTTTGAAAACGAAATTTTCTAAGAGAGTGTATTTATTATGTGACACTATTTTTCAATATTTTGTACCCTCTTATCCCTTATGTTACACACTGTTACCAGCTTTACCCTCTCATGACACATTACGATAATTTTCTGCACTTAACAGTCATTAAACAAATTTGAGCATTTTTCTTCTTCTATGGTTTGCTATATAACGTGACCACTGAGTCCCCTTCTCTCACATCACACATCATAAGCACCCCCTTTCCCTCTGAAAAATGCATGACATAATACATAAGCAGCTCCTAACTTTCATTTACCAAGAAGATTTTCTTGTTTATTGAGTAGGGCCATTGTTCAGACTGCATGCCATCAAGAGCAATAAATTGTTAGTGGCAGAGTTCCAAAAAGATTGACATTTTCTCAAGAATATCCTCCAAGAGGCCATCACAATATGAAGTTCAGGCAGCATGCCCCCATGCACATTGTATGAATGACTGTACTTCAAGTACACTCACTGGGCTCATAAGAGGAATGTAGAATTGTCCGTTGCACCATCTTCGCGTTTGGACCACAGTTATTTTAAAATTAAAAAAATTTCCGAAATTGTCATTTTTTCACCTTGTTTTTTAAGCGAAGGCAGAAAAAAAAGCGCACTCTTAGTCTAGTCCTCACTCCAGTGTTTATATTACTTTAGCTCAGTGAGTACACCTGAAGCTTCTCAAAGAAAACTCTTCTGGGTGTTCAGATGGTGTGCCTTCTCTCCTTCCCTGGTTGAAGGAACACAAAGATACTTCCCACTATGCAATTCAAGGATGCTATTAAAGTTGGTATGGTACTTGAAATTGCTTAATTGAAATTTTCTTCCTATAAAAAGTTATGCAACATAACTCCACTTCATTGCAAAATGAACAATTATTTTTATATTGATTGTCATTTTCTATTGTCATCTCACTATTTTCTATTTTATCACATTCTGTGATATTTTTGTTGCTTTCCATTTTTATGTGGTGTAGAAATATAAAAATAAATATATTTTTTGGTTGAATAAAATGTCTGTGAGTGAATCTTTAACTTTTTAAAAGTACAGATCTGACCTAATTTTTTCTAAAGTGAATACTGTAGCATGATGCATATATTGCATAAAAAATTTAGTTCTAAATTTTTGTAGTGCACAAAGATTTATAAGTAAATTAGGCTTCTTTAAGACGCACGTTTTAAAACCTAAGTATTGAAATAATCCTTTCTTTAGGTATTTGGAATTCTTAATTAAAAAAAAGCGTTGTTAATGAAGTAGTAAAATGATGGCAACAGTGCCATCTTAAAATTGGAGAGAAAAAAACATGTTTGTAAATAACCATGCTTTAAAAACAGCATTTTAGCAGTAATAAACATAAACTAAGTCTCACTCACAAGCAGTTTACAATGACAATGTCTGTGATAAATATTTTTTTGATTTTAAAAATGAATATTTGCTTTTCATGTATTTTACAAGTTCTGTTATTTATATTTATTGTATATCAAGAAATATTTTAAACTCACTTATTCCATTAACTCAAAAATGGTTTGATATCTAAATCTAAAAAGGAAAGAATGCAAGTTTACCATTCACCTGGAATTCTCAGGGGAAACAAACTAAAAATTCCCAGATGGTAATAAAATATTAAAAAAAATTCTTGAAAAATCCGAGATTTTTTTAGCAATACCTATTTTTTACCACCATTGACTATTTTTTATGGAATAGCGAAGAAGGAAAAAATGTATAATTTCATGATATTCACTAATGCAGTAAGGTGCTTCATTTGAACAATCTTCAATATCATGTATAAAAAAATTACTTCCATACATAACACATATTCTGGAATTTTCTTTAAATCATCTAAAAAAGTCAAGTAATTTTGTTTTAATTTGAAATGATTAACAGCTTGGGAATAAGGTTTTCTTTAATGTGTATTGTCTAATTTCATTAAAAGTTTATGTTAAGTTTAAAATTGGTACAATTGACATCAGTCTTGTGAAATATACTCAATTAAAATTCTTGTTGACTTGGACTTTTAAGGCAATATATTTTTCTGACCATTTGCATATTTTGTTATTATGGAATTGTGGTTTTATGCATTTTGTAACCATATCTTGTATAAATCATTTATTTGTTTTTTAAAAACAATTTCATAATATAAATTAAATAATTTTGTGATTGATTTCTGACAATTTTTCAATGTGTTCCATCAACACTCCCTCTCTCCTTATACTGGCTAGATAATACAAAACATACCTAATTGTTTTGTGTGACTCGTATCAATACATGATTGTTTTCACGTTTACAGCCTCTCTCTTACCCCTCCTCTCTTCCTTGATAATAACTTAGTTTCTGCTTAAATACATTGTATGATTTTACTTTAAGGCAGCGGTTCCCAATTAGCATTAAACCACGGACCTCTAACTAAAAGTAAAATAGGAACGGGGTCCCCTTTTCATATATGCTAATGGAAGTCTCTTCTTTCTTTGCGTATACGTTTTAATTATGTTTGAACTGAAAATAAAAGGAAGAAAGCAATTCTGAAATCAATTTTATGATTTCTTTTCATTTTACGCAGTTTTTACCAAGAATATGGTTACAATTTTACCAAACAAATACATAGAAAATATAACACCACAACCAGAAGTTCTAATAACTTTTAGTCTTTTACTTGTACATTTATAGTTCATGAAAATATAGTAATAGTCACTTAAGTTAGTTACTGCACTGATTTTATGGATGGATTATGGGATGAGCGAAATTCTTCCTTTTTCGTTCATTATCTCGCCCAAATTTGGCTTCAAGCTTGATATTTTCACTCTTAAATTAGCATGTATATTGTCTGTTATGATATCTGTTTTTCATGTAACAGTACATAGAAAAGGCTTGTTCACGTCTATAAGTTCTGCAACAAAGGTTCAAATAACTTGAAACTTTCTCGACTAGTTGTTTCCCCTAACATTGACCCGTGGACCACCATTTGGGAACCACTACTTTTAAGGCATTCTCAAAACTTAAATATAATTGAATCTAAATAGGGAAGTTGCATGATTTTCAAATTCCCTTGTAAACAAAAGTTCATTAATAAATAGGATGAATGGCATTATTTGCACCATAAAAATTTATTGAACATGTATGTAATAGACTTTAAAGGGACTGCAACTTCACTTCCTGTGAAAATGCTCTCTGGTGCCTCTGACGTCACAATCTGCTTTTGGCTGAGTTCCGATAAGATAAGGTGTGTTTGTTCACAACTTGCTTTCTTTGTAAATCAAATGTGATCGAATGATAATATATATGTATGATGTCAAAAATGTGTGCAGGGAGGTTAAAATTTTTTAACTGAAAGGATTGAGCAGTTTTGTAGCATAAAAAGAGGATTAATTAGGTAAAATGATATACTATATGAAAAAAAAAAGAACGTTAGTAAAAGTTTAAAAACTATACTGACAAAAGGTTCTACTATGAGAGAGAAATTACAAAATATTTAGTTAGCCGAATTGGAAGAATTGTTATGAAAAAACAATTGAGTGCTGGTAACATGAGTTCAAACTTTGCCACTTGCTGTCCAGTTTTTCTATATGAAATGAAACTTTTATTAATAACTATATGTTATGAAGTACTAATTATTATGAATATCGTTTAACATTTTGATTAGGTGAGCATGTCAAGATTGAAGTTTATGAAATTTGAAAGTGGATTAAAATTCAAAGCTAGATTATAATGATTAAATATCTCTCTTCTTTCTCTCACTCTCTTCTTCTGTATCTCTCTCCTCTCTTTCTATCCCTTCTCTCTATCCTCTCTCATTCCATATTAAAGAGGCATTCATTGTTCATATCTTAAATGTTTTTCCCATAAAAGAACACTTTCCTATAATTTTGGATACTACATTTATACAGTGGTGGCGCCAGAAATTGCCTAATGAGATTGCTAGGGAGTTCCGAGTGCCGGACGATGTAAAAGAAAATTTGAATTGTTTAAAATTAATTTTAAAAATAGAATCTAAATATAACTTTAATTAAACTAAAAAAAAGTTTTTTTTAAACATGTTTAAACTATATTTACAATAACAAATGTAATGTTCTCTAGCAATTGACTATGTTTAAATTTAGCAGATAAATGAGTTATATTAACCCTTTGCACTTCGCTGTCTTCTCTCGGAAGACAACATAACGAAAATTTGTTTTGGTTCCCTGGTTCTTTTTTAAGTAAACGAGAACAGCACATTCTTGGTTTTAAAAAAACATCGATCTTTTTTTCAACTTGTTCTCTTGCAGATCCAAATTATATTATGATTTTTTTTTCCCTCTTTGAGCATAAAAAATGTTGGGAATAGAAGAGAAATATGAATACTGTTCCGTAGAAAGAATGCAAATATCAAAGAATCTTGCGAGTGCAAAGGATTAAATATAAATTGGTGGAATTTGGCGAAAAAAAAATATAGGTTAAAATAGAAATAGGTTAATTTCCTTAACATTTTCTTTTTTCTAAATTGCTATCATCTCGTATAGATATATTAATGCATATCTAGAAAAATATTTTAAATAGTACTATATGTAAAAGAGTAACAGCAGTTGTGGTCCCTCAGTTATTTTTTTTAAAAGTTGAAGTTAAAAAGTATTTTTTTTATAGATTAAAGAATAATTTTAATATTTATTCTTATTTATTATGGCAATGGAGGTACCTGCGTGCATATAGCGTGGAGGTATTGAAAATATTACGAAGACAATTTTAAAGTTTTCAGTCGCCCCTAGCGTTTGCATCATAACTGCATTTATGATAATTTTTTGGCGAACAAAAAAAAACCAATTTATGTGTCTTTTAGAGAATTGTAGTTTGTATGGAAAATCTTCACAAGTTAATTATAAAAAGCAAAAATAAGAGAAATAATTATTTACTTTTACTCATTGAGAATATTTGCTTTGTAAAAATAAATCAAAAGCAAACCATTGGTTTTTGTATCAGTGGAATGAAGTTTTATAATTCTCAAAATAGTACTACATTACATAAACTCACTATATAAAGCGAAAATTATAAAAGCCATAATTTTCTAACAAAGACACACACTATAGTAACTTATTAAAACAAAATTAAATTGTGCTTTTAAATATTTGTTCACAAATAATTATTCCCCTTACCCACCTCCCTCTACTATACTTAGAATATAAAATAGAAAACAATAAACTTTTACTATTCGCATGAGAGTAATGCTGACACTGCATTGAACTCAAATATCGCGCGCACACGCGCTGTTAAAAATATAAACCATAAAATTTCGTAACTTCGTTTTTTGTCAACGATATATATAGTGTTTTTAAAATGTTTATGGCCTTTTAGAAATAAGCTCTCATACAGATCAAGCTGCCATCGAGTATTCAGCTGCTGAGTAATAAATCTGAAATTCTAAAACTTCCTCAATCTTTTGTTTGTTTTGTGGATTTTCCTGAAAATCTCTCATTTACTTAATCACGTATAGAATCTCTTGTGGAAATAACGATATATGACCGCTTTTCTTTCAATGATTGGTAAATTTACGTAACCTGCAATAAAATATTTTAAAGATCATTTTATGATATATACTTGAAGCATATGGCCAAACCAAATGAAATAATTTTTTCATGTTTTCAATTTAAAATTATAGTTTTGTTTTTGAGTTTTTCTCTTTTAATACTTAAGATTTTAACTTAGAGATTAAGGGAGCGATTTTCTAACCTGCATGGATGTATGTTTAATTCCTAGTTTACGATACCCCAAGACTATGCTTTTCTCCCTGTAAGTATTGTGTCATAAACGTTGGCATCCCGCCAATAGATTTATAAACGCACGCACTTACCGTGCGCTAATGTCACAGACTCGTAACTTCGATTTATGGCCCCGGACAATTGTGGTCTACGACTTCTGACAACTCAGGATAACAGCTTGTACCCCCTTCGAGCATTCGGTTATGGAATGTATAAAAACATTATTTACCTTGAACAAATGCCCTTTAGTCAGGAGTTTGGACACGAGGGGATCATGGCGCAGTTTGGGCCTTCAGAATTTTTTTTTTTTTTTTTGGGGGGGGGGGGCTTATTTCAGAGCGTTACTTTGTTGTTATTATTATTAGTAGTATTATGGGGGGGGGGGGGCGGACAAAAAATAATGCAATAAGTATAATGTATATATAATGTATCCTCAATCACAGGAAATTCCGGCGATTTTAAGAAACGCCTCTTCGGCACAAAAGCTGACGACATTGTAAATAATTTCTGTTGCTGGAAATTGCAGCGTCTTTCCTTTGTTTGTTAAAACTAAATGCCATATTAAAAAGAACTTTAAAAATTATCTGATTAATGGCTATGGCAGAATGTATAGGGTCACTCTTAGGGGTGTGCTGTTGGCATCAGAAGGTATCTGGTTATATGCAAATATTTTAGTTATGATTTCTGTGTCTAGATGTCGCTGTTTATTTCTTTTATATACTTGTTGTTTTACAAATAAATTTCTTGTTCAGCTAATGTCTGCGTTATTCATCGATCCACATACAACATTATGGTATCGCGGAGTCCGTGGTTATTGCGTATAGAAAGTTTTAAAAATGTTTAACGCAGATAGTAAAATATCACCGATAGTTGTCTTTATCTGACGAATACCTACTTCAATATGCTCCTGAACAGAATGTTAAAGAATTGTGGACTAAGATTAAAGACAATTGTACCGGTGGTATTGAAGATAAAAAAAATTGACTCTAGTCAAGAATTGAAGAATTTGCAAATGGATGAAACAGAATCCACCAACGACTATATACAGGCCTCCGTGGCCGAGCGGTTAGGCGTCAGCTGGGAATACGAAGTTTCCTGGTTCGATCCTAGGCTTCGACTTGACAAAGAAAAGTAAAAAAAAATAGTGATCTTGTGATCGGAGGGTTGCCCCAGCTTCACTAGAAAAGTCGTCCAGATCATCCGCAAAAATTAACGGCGTGTATACGGGACTGGTGCACGATAAATCTGATCGGGGTCCAAAGTCCCAACGTGTATTGAAGACGTTGGGTGCCAGTTCATATGAGTATGGTTCTAAAATAACGAGGCATCGCTCCCGGGTCTTTCCTTCGAGATAGACCACGAACCGTCGCCAATAGCCCACTGTGCAGCTCTAGTGTGACGTTAATTAACCAAACCAAACCTTCGAGATAGACCTCGAACCGTCGCCAATATCCCACTGTGCAGCTCTAATGCGACGTTAATTAACCAAACCAAACCTACCTGATACACGCCAGTATTATTTGTGGAATGTCTGGCCGACTTTCTAGTATTTTTGTAACGAAGTTGTTAGTCGCCTTAATCCACTCGTCAACGGAGGCCTACAGGATATTCACTGCTTGGTTTGGTTTGGTAAATTAACGTCGCACTAGAGCTGCACAGTGGGCTATTGGCGACGGTTCGGGGTCAATCTCGAAGGAAAGACCCGGGAACACATACACATTCACACACACATTCATTCACACATTCATACATGCACCTCGTTATTTTTAGAACCATGGTCAGATGACGAGGAAACACCTGAACTGGCACCCAACGCCTTCAATAGACGTCGGGACTTTGGACCCCGATCAGATGGATATTCACTGCAGATTATTATATAATTAAGCTCAGTGGGGATGGATCATGAATCGTTGACGAATTGTGATATGGAATATTCGATAGATAGAAAATTTGAATGGTGCGAACCCCGAACCGTCGCCAATAACCCACTGTGCAGCTCTAGTGCGACGTTAATTAACAAAACCAAATCGAATGGTGCGAAAACTGTTAAATTATATAAAGCGCAATAAAATAATTTTCCATGTTTGAAAAAGATTCATCGTTAGTATTTCTCCCGCAACTGTATTTTTTCAACTTGTCCTTTTCAATCAGTGCAGCAAACAGCTCACGTTTAGTCAGCCTATTATTTTCTATTGGTTATGTTTTAGCTCAGTGGTTTTTCCTTCCTTACAGTGGTCTTACCTCGACTGTCACTAATAGCGCACTGTGCAGATCTAGTGCACTTAGCTAAAATAATATAAACACTGGAATGAGGACTCCCATTAGGGGGAAATGGATTTTACAGTGCTGCGCGGATGTACACAGTTCCAATACCGTCATTTGATGGAATGCTTAGTTCAGTGTTCTAGTGCAATAATTATTTCATTCAACCAAGCCTGAACTAGATTGTGTGCAGTCCGTGGTGTTCTCTGATCCAGTTCGGCCTTGATTCAACCAACCACAGTAATATTTCCCTTATCAACTATTAGGTGCATGATAAATCTGATCGGGGTCCAAAGTCCCGACGTCTATTGAAGGCGTTGGGTGCCAGTTCGTGTGTTTCCTCGTCATCTGACCATTGTTCTAAAATAACGAGGTGCATGTATGAATGTGTGTGTTAATGTGTATGTGTTCCCGGGTCTTTCCTTCGAGATAGACCCCGAACCGTCGCCAATAGCCCACTATGCAGCTCTTGTGCGACGTATTTAACCAAACCAAACTTAACAACTATTTTGTCACAAATATCTGGCAACAGATTCTTTAAGTTTATGGAAGTTGTGTGTGTACGTTGTTACGTTACGTGTGTTTATCTATGTCTTGAATTTACCATTCTTAATTCAAGATGGTTTTCAAAAAATCTACATATTTTTATAGTCTAATTTTCTTCTATTATCTGACTACTGGATTTGCATTTTACCTTCCTGGACTCGCCCCTGTTAATTATTGTGAGGAGGACAAAGCTACTGGGTGCCAGGTTAGATGTCTTTTTAATATGATATAAATTTTTAATTTTATTGTTAGATGAATCGATTTCTTATAACGCATTTGAAATTATGAGTTATTTTCAAAATGTCTATGCAGAGCCCTTCATGCAAAGCTATTTATCATTGTTTAGATTGTACCGGTACCAATTGCTTTCGGCATGTCATAGCGTAAGATTTGCTAAACAATTATATTTTATTTGCATTTCAATTTACTTGTGAAGCGGTGGAATCAGGGTTGGTTAATTCCTAGTGTACGGTACCTCCGCCAAATGTGATTTGGCGACAATTGGTGGGCGATAAATTTTATATTTTGTCAACTATATTTCATGACGTTCAGCAATACTACTTTTTTTTTCGAACTATTAACATGCATCTTGTAAAAAAAAAAAGAATTTAAACTTTCAACCAAACCACATTTCTGTCAGCCAAACCAACAACAATAAATTTTACTTACATATAACAACAATTTCTGTGTTGCCGTGTACTAGGAATATGTGAGTGCGTACTTCCCAGCAATTCTAATCGAAAAAATAACTCTGAATGTCAATTTATATAACAACAATTTCTGTTATACCCTTTAAAAAGAATAAAAATCTTATGAAAAATACAAGTGCATACTTTTAAAATTATATTTTAAATTTTCGGCGCAAGTGTAATATCATATGACTATTTAAATCAATCACGGAAACTCCTATAATTTTATATTTGTAAACAATTGTCCCATTCTCACATTGAGAAGTGTATCGCCCAAAAAAGTAGCCAAAAAGTACACGAATTTCATGCACCATGAAACCCAATCCATCATAGAAATCCCAACCATAATTTGTTGGAAAGACAAAAATACATGCTACATATAAAAAATACCTGAATTTGAATATATAAGATTTAAATTCAAAATTGCACTTATTCTGATTACGGCACATAATCTGTTTTTTTTTTTAAAAGCCCTCCAGTCACTTTTTACATGCTTCACGACACTGAACATCCTTTGGTTAATTCCTAGTGTCCGGTGCCCTCGCCAAATGGGATTTGGCGACAAATGATTGGGCGATAAAGTTTATATTTTGGCAACCCTACTTGATGCATGCAAAAATATCATGTTCTATGGCAACCCTAAATTTTTTACCCACGTTGCTGCGCCATGCTGCGCTTGATGATGCGAGATGCATCTAGTTAAATGACGCTAAACTAGATGCACCGCGCATCTAGTTTAGCCTTGGTTTCACACATTTCTGCCATTTTTGAATGGACGTGCGGCAGCTACGTGGTGATTTTGATTTTTCTGAGCTAACGATGTTTACGCGGACGATGTTTATTTGAATAGCAGGTATTTTTGAAAATTGGAGATGAAAGGCAAAACGTGCCGTGATTCAGTGGTGCATGGATGCCGGATTGTTATGCAGCAAATGCGCCTAGCGAAGCAGACAGTCACTGACTGTATGATGTTCTGCCGGGAGGTATGTACGGGGTGGTTCATTCATAATCCTGTTCCTATCGGTGGAGAGCATGTCGTCGTTGAGATTGACGAGTCGAAGTTCGGCAAACGCAAGTACAACCGGAGCAAGCGTGTGGAAGGCCAGTGGGTGTTTAAATCCTGTACCAACAAGTGCTTCATGGTTGCTGTGAACGACCGGAAATCAGAAACTTTACTCAACGTTTTGCAGCAGTTTGTTTTGCCTGGCTCCGTTATTGTTTCCGATTTTCATATAAAATGTTGATTTAACGATCAACGACTGCCCGAAGGATTGCCTGTAAGCACCATGATCGACGGTCCGGAGTGGGTCATGGATGTAATAATGAGTAGTCGGAGGCCAAAGGCCAGAGACCACAAAATCGACGGCAGGAGTCTGTGACTTTAAGCGCGCGGTACGCGTGTGCACTTAAGAGTGCCATCGAAATCCCCCAAACAACTGCCCGAAGGATCGCCTGTAAGCACCATGATCGACTTCCCGGACCAACGCAATGTCCGCCATTTTGCATCATCTGTCCATGATTCAAAAATACGAGGCATTCGGTCCCGGGTCTTTCCTTCGAGATAGGCACCGAACCGTCGCCAATAGTCCACTGTGCAGCTCTAGTGCGACGTTAATTAACCAAACCAAACCACCATTTTGATTTGGCGAAAAAAAAACACGTCATTTTTACTTTGGCGCCAATTTTTGGACTTGGCGACAACAGGGCACCGTACACTAGGAATTTACCCATCCGTTCTATAACAGATGTTGATAAAGGTAGAACTTAAACTACTTCTGCAAGGTATAGAAACTTTTTAAATTTAGGTTGCAAATACTTGCAGCAATGTTTGCCGTTAAAAGCAATAATTGTCACAACAAATTTAATTAAAGGTTTATTTCGAGGCATTGTTGAGATTTATTTTGAGCCCTGGTGTGCATGCTTAGAACTGGCCTGTTATTTTCCCACCATTTAGTTGAAATCTGTAAATTTCATTTTATTGAATGGTAGGTTTTCGCTAAGTAAAGTGCATTGGTCATCAAGAAAATAAAATTTCAGCTATTTTTTTTATAACCAATTACAGCTGTTAAGAATGATGTGGCAATAGATTTTTAGCCATTTAGGAAGGCAATCTTTTCAAGTTCAATTGGGTACAGATTGCACTAGGGATGCAATAGATAACTGTTGCTCTCATTTCCCATTGCTTTCTAACCATTTAAACCCTAAAAATCACTTTGACATTCAAATTATTTTTATGAAATGGTTCCTCTTTTTCCATCCCTCCTGGATTATATGCTTAAAAAATATAATGATATGTGTATATAGTAAGTGTTTAATTTAAAAATGAAGATTAAAATGAATATAACTTCTTTTTTAGCCTCAAGTGATCCTTTATGTTAATCGATTAAATTCTGAAGAATCTGTGATCCCTTATGAATACAACCAGTAAGTGAACATTTATTTTCATATATTTCATTCATAGGTAAAAATTCACTGTACGGTCACCCTTGGCGACTTTATCAAAATGTTGCCATTTTGGCGACTGTTGTCCAATAGGGTTCCGAATTAGGCGATAATTTTTTTCTCTTTATTCATTCTTATCTCATCTATTTGATAGTTAACACATAATCAATGATGCAAGCTTTTAAAAAATCAGCACTTTGACGATGTAATTACTCCGATTTTGGTGACTAAAAATGCATTTCTTTTGCTGATTTGTTAAATTTTGTCTAGCTTTAACATGGTTTACTTAATTTTTTATTGAGTTTGTTAGGAATTTGATTATTATCAGCTAACCACTGTTGCCGATTTTGTACAAAATCAGCGTTTTATAAGCCTGTGACTTTTCCAACTTTCAAGACAGAAAACTTGTTTTACTACATGTTTAAAGTCAGTTTTCTCGTTTTGAAAGGCATTTCTTTAGTTTTAATTTATTTTTATAATTATTTTTTAATATTAGGGATCAATTAGTTATACCAAGTTTGTTAAAAATCGGACTTAGCTAAATTCTCCATTTTTATAAATTGGAATATTTGAGGATATTGTGTGAATTCTAGTATTTTAAAATAATAAAATAAATATTGCAAAATATTTTATTTTTTTATGGCATGATTCTTTTACATGTAAAATGACAGTTTAAACATTATTTTACAGTTAGTTTGCATTAGATTTCAGTCACTATGCCATTTTTCAATGAAAAGTAAAGCATGATTTATCATGCTATGAAACTTATATAAATGTCTAAAACCATAATAAATAATAATTTAAATTGCTTTATAAGTTAATTTTTGCAATTTTGAGACTTGCATATTAAAAAACTAGCAGACTTTTTGCACCCTTCCAGTATGAACTTTGCAATTTAATTAAGTTACCGTTTTTTAAAGTTATAATTCCAATTTTAATTTACCTTGGAAATTTGGAAAATAATCTTTATTTTGTTTCATTTATAAATTTTAATTTGTATTCCTTTCCATAGAAAATATTGTTAATAAAAGGTGTTTTTGTTTTAAATGATGAAACTATTTAATAAATGGGTATGTGTATGTTCATAAAAGTGTGTTAAATATTTAAATAATTGGTACTTTATTATTTAAGAGATGAATACTTATAAAACTAGCAATGATTAAACAGCACATGATAAAAAAAAACGTGAATAACAAAGTAATACTATTGCTGAGATTCTCTCTTTAATCGTTGCTGTTATACTTGAAGTTGCAGACAAATCTTATTCACTAAAATCTTATCGCAGGCTGTTCCAGAATTTTTCTGTTACTGGGAATGTGCTGAATGAATTTTGCTTGACTCTAAAATATATTTATTAAAATTATAGAAAGTAATTTTTTTATGTTAAACAACACAAATTTTAAAATTTGGAATCATTTGGACACTTAGGATAAGAACATAAGTACATAAATATGTGTTTAAGGCAGACAATATTCTAATAAATATTAAAATTTGTCTTTTTTTATATTTTACTGAAATTTTCTCAATTAAAATTTAAAAATTATTTAAGAAACAATGTAAACATCTAATATAAAATCTTCCTATTCCTATTTGTTAGAATTCAAGATTTAATTAATCAATTTTTGTATTGGTCGCTAAACCATTAAATTGGTATTGTTAAAATTAAAAAAAAAAACATACCTTGTACGTTAAAAACATTCTACCATGTAACTAATTCTAATGTAATAAACTAATGTTATAAAAAAATATGTTAGTTGTTTAATTATATTTGATTATAGTTTCACTACAGCTGCACAACAGACTGACTAGATTCACACGGTCCTTAAAAGTCCATAAGGACTACTTAATTTTGGGGGGGCCCTTAAAATCCTTAATTTTCACGTAAGGTACTTAATTTTTGCCAAAGTCTGAATTTCTCATTTCTTTTATTTGCCAAATGATTTGTCGCCAAAATTGGTTTCTGTTCTTGGAGTTTCTTGCTGGCTGGCGCCTTGCTGATTGATGGTGGAAACTTGTTTTATTTTCTTGTTTATGGGGTTGCCTAAATCGAATTTTTTTTTCTCATTTGAAATATGAACAATATTTAGATAAGCAACGGTGACAAAAGCAATCGAGTTTTTCCCAGCTCAAGCGAAAGTGTTTGAGTGATGAGATTGACTATTTGAAATGAAAACAGGTCTGCATTGAACAGCAAGTACTAGAATTGGACAAATCAGCTAATGATTTTGCTGAAAAGGCAGAAGCAATCAAAGACATTTTGCTTTTTATTAAATCCAATAACCTTAGAAAAGTTATGAGAGAAAGAAACAGTGAACTTGTTAATTTTAACCAAAAAAATTGATGCAGAGAAAAAGAAATTAATGAAATTATAAAAAAAATACTGTTTCAAATATAGATTTTAAGATTAATACAAATATAGATTAATAAGTTAATTTTACAATGTTAATTATTTTGTATGTTAAATTGTTTAAATAAAGTTATACAACTATTTTTCAATGAAAATCATAAAATATTTGCAATTATTTTTGTTTCAGAAAGAGGCCCTTAAAAAGTGCCAAAGGATCCTTAAAAAGTCCTTAAGAACTACTTAATTTTTACTGTTAAAAATCTGTATGAACCATATATATGTAAGATAAAAACTCGTCTTGTAGAACATTGCTTTAAGAATGTTAATTTGTATTTTAACATATATATGTAACTGGATTCCATTGAAAAATGTATCAAGCCATATATTTGTTTGTTAATGGAGACTTATAAAGCGTATTTGCATCAACATATTTTTAACAATTGGTTTAATTATGCATAGTTCCAAACACAATAAAACATTTTAGGAAGTAAGGTAATGAAATGGAGTATAAATAAATTAAAGAAATACTTTTCTGAATAATTGTAGACTTTGGTGATTTTTCATCTTCACTTTGGCGATTTCGAGATCTGAAATGTGGCAGCCCTTAGTCAAATGCAAATTAAAATAATATCTGGGCAGCTGCTGAATGATTTTTTAGTCACTCAGTTGATTAAAAGTTGCAGTGCAATTATTGCTCGCCATGCTCAGCTAGCCTGATAATGGCACTTGAATTCAGCACTGTTTATAAAAAGCTGATTGCTATTGAGATGAAGCGTTATCTGGGAAATATATTTTAAAGTTCAATTTTTAAAAACAATTTGTTACTCTCATGCAATAGACAGTTCATTATTCTTTTATTTTGCTATGTCAATATTTTTAATGTTGTTGAATTGCTCTATGAATGTGTTATTTTTTTTAAAAAATAGCTTTGACTTTTGTACTGCCGATGACTCTGACTCGCCTGTTGAAAACTTAGGGCAAGTTGTCTTTGGTGAACGTATCAGACCTTCACCTTATGATGTAAGTTAATTTAGTAAGAACTTATTTTTGTCTTATAAAATATATCCCCCCCCCCCATAAAAGCACATTTGTGTAAACACTACTCCAAAAATTTCCAATTTCAATCATTTTATTAATCTTCTATAATATATTTCCAGATAAGCTTATTGAACTATTAAATGTTTATTTTACCATTTAAATTTTTTCTTGTATTTAGATAAGTTTCTTGAGAGATGTTCCATGTGCAACTGTTTGTACGAAAACTTATAACATGGATCGCAAAGAAGATGTTGAAAAGTTAAACAACTTAAAAAAAGGGATGCTAAAGAACTATCAACATCATTGGTAAATTTATAGTACTGTATATTTAAATTATAAAACTTGCTAGTACATTTTAATGCTCAATTTATACACGAGGCATAAATGTTTTTCTGTACATTTTTGTTTTCACTAAAAATAAATTTAAGTTTAATGAATGAAATTGCTATCAAGCGTTGAAAACCAACCAAGTCTCCTACAATGTATTATTAAAAGTTATACTTTAACTGCTTATAATTTTATTTTAAATAAATTGCTTAAGGGTTCTTAAAGAAGTTTCTAGAAACAAGTAGTCTCTCACTTGCATGCCTGATAATTTTTTGCATAATTCTGCCTTTTTCAAAATCTTCTGGTTTTTAGTAAATTTCTACATTTGTTACAATTGCACAATATGAGCTCCTCCCAAATACCAATTAATTAAGTATGTCAAATTCGAATTTTTTTATCTTGATTTTTGCGAAATCGTTGCACTGAAATGTCGATTTTAACCAAACTTGATAGTTTTAATAGCCAGTTGCTCATTTGTTACCATCTGAAATCTAATAAAACTAATTAATGTAGAGATTTGATTAAATAACTTGGGCTATCTGTTGTTATTCAAATATAATTTTTTGTATTTTCAAACTTATGGAGTCCATAACATGCATTCTAATTCCAGAATAACTGTGAAATAGGCATTTTGTCTTACACTTTATTTTTAACCTTTTAACTAAATTTTATTCATGAATATTTAGTACATGTAAAATAAGGTTTTTCAATGACAACTGGTGTACATTCACAAACATTTGGGAATAACAATTCACGATCCGATGAGTCCCCCAAATAAAAAAGTTGGATTTTGGGTGCATAACTTTCGTAAAACTTTTTTTAAACTAGTTTGTCTGGGGTTATCTTTTTATATGTATTTTTTAATGCTGAATCGAACAACACCCTTTGCAAATCGATACGGTCACTTGTTATAACGGGTTTTGTGAATAATAAGTCGAAAATTATCTTTTATGAGAGAGCGCAACTAAATTCAGGGTGTCCACAAACCGGGAAATATCAGGGAATTTGACCATTCTGGAAATATCAGGGATTTTGGGATTTTTTGGAAAAAAATCAGGGAATTGGTAAAAAAAATATTTTTAACTTGATTTCTGGCTGTGAAACATCGTTGATTGGTTGCAAATATTCAAATACTTTTTAAATGAAATCAAAAAGAGGGAAATTGCGCATGGAACTTTTAAAAGTGAAAATTTTATCTTTCAAGGTCGCAGAAACTGCACCGAAATGCTGATGTTTCTAAAATTTGACAAACCAATTGGCTATCTATAACTAGGTACTTGCCCGCCCACTCAATTTATTTTAAAAATAGATTTTTCAAATGTTTAAAACTTGCTAAGTTCCTAGTAAAATTCAAATTTCTTTTAAAAATCCCTAAAATGATTTTTTTTTAAAAACTTGACAGAACTGTTGTTGCCTCTATTATTTTTTGGGTACATTTTAGATCTTAGGAAATATATTGTGTGTACTAAGCTGTCTATCTTAAGATACTGGATTGGATTTAATACATTAGTTTTATTATTCGGGATAGGGATGCATTTGGTTTCTACGTTTTGAGTATATTGAATTTCTACTTTTATAGTTTATTGGATTTCTTTTTTAATATTGAGGTTACTTTAGTCTTTGATCTTAAAGTACAATCCCTAATAATCTAAGAGATATATTGCACTTACTTGGACTTTTATGATTTTTAAGGAGCACTTTGAATTATTGATATTTGGTAAATGCTCTGGAATTTTGAATTTGAGGTACATTAAATTTTTATACATTGATTTTTGGAAGTTAAACTTTGGTTGCACTTTTTTGGGAGTTAGAAAATCAGTAAAATAGTTAGTAAGCTTATATATTAAAAATAAATATATTTTTGGGAGATAATAAGATGTCAAAGCATTTATAATAATAATAAGGAACAATAATACATTTTTAAAATATTGCCGTAAATAAAAGTACGGCTTGCAGGGAATTATGAGGGAAATTCAAAATGCTTTCCCTGTGGACACCCAGTTATTACATTTATTTCACAGAATAACTGTGAAATAGGCATTTTATCTTACTCTTTATTTTTAACTTTTAACTAAATTTCATTTATAAATATTTTGTACAGGTTAGTGTAAAGCACTCGCATAGTCATCTTAATCTTTTTTATAGTGATTCAAATTGTAATGAATTGATCATCAACACCAGGGTCATCAAATATACTTTATGTTCATATATTCTATCCAAAAAGTTACGTTAATATATTACATAATTCAGGTATCTTTTTATTTAAGATATTCGTAATATTCAGATATTACATAATTTGGATATATTTAAAAACATTTATAAATATTTTGAACAGTAGCATGTTTCAGAAGGTAAAACTTGCTAATTGAAGTAAATTTGAGAAAATTCATTTTCAGATAACCACATTATTCAGCAATTAAGTATTTTTTAAATATAAACTATTCAACAAAATTATACTCTTTCTAAAGTGTTTGTTATTAAATAGATATAATAAAATTGTTGCACATATTTTCAAGATTTTAACCCTTCTCAAAAGTAAAGTATCCATTTATAAAAAAATTCAATTTTTCAGTCATTTGGGAATTTTGATTTTTTTTTATGTTAAGTGTTTAACCGCAAACCTTAATACTTCTGAAACATGTTGCTGATATATCGTTAAAAAGTCAAAAAAAAGTTTGAATCTTTTATAATGTCTTATAAGATTGTAGAGGAGGATTGAAATCTGCTTTCAAAACTTAATTTTTTGGATTTTTCACCATAATTGCCATAATTGTTAATTTTTTTTAAGTGAAGGATGCAACC
Source organism: Troglohyphantes excavatus (assembly GCA_963932185.1). Taxonomy (NCBI): domain Eukaryota; kingdom Metazoa; phylum Arthropoda; class Arachnida; order Araneae; family Linyphiidae; genus Troglohyphantes; species Troglohyphantes excavatus. The sequence continues at coordinate 44,173,636 of OZ010672.1, read as the reverse complement.
AAACTTTATGAAAACGATGGAGTTATTACATATTTGTAATAAGTACTTCACAAATAATTTAAAATCTGTATATTATTTCAAAAGATTGTACAATACGTTTGAATGGAAATTAAATTTTTTTACTTAAGCTGATTTCATTTTGAAGAAGATTTTAATCATCCTGTACCATCTTATAAAATGAGCTGAATATTTTTTTTTGTCTGTTTTAACCGATATATAAGCAGTATATATCAGGAGTATTTAAGTTTTTGTTAAATACTTGTGCTCTATAAAAGGTAATTTTTGACTTTTTATTCGCAAAACCTGTCATAAGTGATAGTAATGCTGTGTTAATTGTGTAATTAGATTCAGAATTAAAAAATATATATATAAAACGGTACCCCACTCGACCAAGTTTAAAAAAAGTTGAGTTTTTCGAAAATGACCCACCCTTTTTTCCCATCCAAAATATGGTAAAACAACATTTTTATTTTGGGTTTTCATTTCTAGTGCCAAACGTTAAAAACAGATTCTTTCAAAAACATATCCACAGCAAAAGTCCCATATGCTAGTAGCATACAGAATCTTAATTAAACTATGATAAAAGTTATAATTTTTAAAATTATAATATAAATTATATTTTATGAGGGTAAGTCAAAAATTACTTACACTTTTCGTTCTACAATTTTATTAAACAAAGATAGGTGGCGGCTGCATGTGCCGAGTTGGCACATCTGTGGTCACGTGTGCGGAATTTAATCACGATCGTACCAGTTGTTGTGTAGCTAGCTACAACACCATACGCTTGTCAGCCTCTCTATCATATTGCACCAAAGAGGAGCAATGGGGAGTGATGACATTTTTGTGGTCAGAGGGTGTGAAAGGTGCTGAAATTCACCGGAGACTTTTGTCACAATACGGGGAAAGTGCTTTATATCGTAAAATCTTTTTTTAAAATTATTTTGTGGATCGAAATGTTTAAAAGGGGCCGAACGAGCATAACAGGAAACGAGGGAGCTGGGAAGGTGTAGGCCATCGGCTGGGAAGGTGATGCTAATCCTGTTTTGGGACGAAAAAGGCCCTATATTAGACAATTACTTGGATAGGGGGACTACCGTAAATAATGCGAGGTACAGTGATTTCTTTGCGAAAAAGCTGAAACCAGCAATTCGAAACAAACGACGTGGTCTACTCTCAAAGAAAGTTTTGTTGTTGCAAGACAACGCCCGGCAGCACACGGCCCATTACAACATAGAAACTCAACAGGTTGGGCTTTGACACCCTCACTACACTCCCTCAGACTTTCATCTATTTGGACCGCTCAAGAAAGCTTTGAGGTCGTCGGTTTGCCTCAGATATGGACGTTTGGGATGTGGTACAAAAGTGGCTTCACGACCAATAGAAAACCTTCTGACAGGAAGGCATACGGAAGCTTGTGGCTCACTGTACCAAGTGCATTGCTCAAGGTGGAGAGAGACTACATCGAAAAATAATGTATATTTTGTAAACTTATTTTTGTATTTAATAAAGTGGTAAAACGAGAAGTGTAAGTAATTTTTGACTTACCCTCATATATTTTTCTGCATACAAAACAGTTTTACTATTGTTTTGGTCTTTCTTTTAATATTTGTTTCAAACTTGTAGGATTGTTGATAATATGCCAGTAACTTGGTGTTACCTTGTGGAAGTAAACCAGCAATTTTGTTCCACTGGCTTTCCAATGGGCTGTTACGTGAATTCTGCTCATCAGCCTAAAGATGCCTGTGTGATGAATGTATGTTTTTTTTATTATCTTCATACGATTATTCTTTTAATGATTTTTTAAATATGTATGTGGTGTGTGAAAAAGTTAAATATTAAAATATAGTTATAAGTTGGGAGGTTAAATAGCTAGCCAAAAAGTAGCAAAAACAACTATAAATTGATTATCAATAAGGTATATTGGTAAAAGTACATTGCTGAAGTTATGATCACAGCCCCACTTACTAATGGTTACCACTTGTGATGAAATATTCTGATAACTAATTAATATCAAACCAGAATTTAGTAGAATTAAGCTGAAAGAGAAAACAATACAATATGCAGTATAAATATTAAAGTCATTAAGGATACTTGCGTTTTTCTATTCACACACATCATTTAGAAATGCAGGACAGTATGATATGAAGTGGCCAATGAATGGTCAGTTGCTTTAGAGGAATGTTTTTGTAAAGGTTATGTTAAATCCCATGTTAAAATCAAACACCCGCCTTCTAAAGGTTAAGGATGGTTTGTAAGCTGCAGACTTGAGATATTAAAACTATTTCATCGTATGCATTTTTGTTTATGGATTCACTTGCTCCTTGAGCTAATTACTAAAAAATTACGGAGTCTAACACTTTTCTTTTTAAATTTTTGCTACAAGGTGGGTGGAAAATGTGAAATGTTTAGAGAGAGCATTAGAAATTTTTGATCATGTAAAATAAATATTTGGACGAGGAAAAATCTTTGGTCAAGCCTGCTAAGACAGAGATTAGCAACCAGAGATCCTCTGAGGAAATATAAAATGGCTTTTTTAAAAACAATTGCAGCAGAATGTGAACCATTTCTCCATTGTTTTCAAAGCTAAAAATCATTAGTTCCTTATATGAAGTATATGTATTATGTTATGTACTAATAGATTACAACAATATTTGTATGCAATATTCTTTCTATCTTCATATCTAGCTTTTTACGTATGGTTAAAGAATGTCAAGGAAATTGATGAAGTGATTTGAGTGGGATACGTTTAAATACACTTCAATCACTGGAGGCAAATGGTACCAGAGTTTTATGAAGTAGCAATTCATGTTTATCCTTTGAAAATTGAAAAAATGCCCAAAAAATAAATAAATTAAGAATTTTTTTTGTAATCTATGAATTTTATGAAAAAGTGAAGCAAGTTTATGAGTAGCATGCTTTGATCAAGCGACCCGGTCGGGTTCACAATGCTAAGCCAAAAATGAAAAAATAACGCCACCTCGCCAAACAGCCAACAAGAAACGAACGTCTGATCGGACTAGAGCTTAATATATTGTGCATAACTCCTAATGTTAAGCGGCGTCCGTAAAATATATTCCAGAACGTGAACTACGTTTCATAAAAAAAATAAAATTAGTATTGGTATAACCGTATCAGTGCAACCTTTAATTAATGCAAGAATATTTTTTTAAAATTGAAAATCAACGGAAATACAGAGTTTTTTACTTTGCTTTACGCAAAGTAAATCGACTAACTTTACGTTAGTCGATTTTTCACTTTTTCAAATTATAAAGGCCAATTTTGTTAAACAAGCTAGACACTACATTATTCAACCGATTTTTTTGATTAATAACTTAAATGATAGCTTTATGGCATCACTAGGCCCTTGTTTTACTTTTAGTTTATAATATTAATTATTTACTAGTTTAATTAGCTATAAAGTAATTAAATCTTAAAAGCTAAGATAGTCATCACAAATCCAACAGGATGAAAGAGGGGATATCTCTTAGTAGTTGGCAGTGAACATGTTAATTTAATCCTAATTTTTAATACAGTGCGTGTGATTAATTATTCCTTGAACTATCAGATTAAACTAATGACATGGGAAACCAAATAGTAATCTAAAAAAAGTTTAAATGGCAATTGGTCCAACTTTCTCCAAAAGATGGGTTGAAAAAAAAACTGATATCCCCCTAAACATTTTTTAGAAAAGTAGAAAACGTTGAGCCCCCCTTCCCGCCAAAAAACCCTTTGAAATTATGGCTAAAAATGTTGTGATATAAAAAACAATACGCCAATTGCACTACGGGAAAGCAACTCTGCACACCCTCTCACTAGCCATCTCCTGGAAAACAGCTGCACTTTCTTTTCTAAGCTCAGTTAAAAATTTATGTGTGTATAAAATTTTAACCAAGCTAAGAAAACAAAAGCGCAGCTGTTTTCCGGGAGAAGACTAGTAAGTGCAGGGTTGATTCCTCTAGTGCAATTGGAGGGGGATCTATTTTTCTAATCTAGGAAAATCAACCGATATGTCATAATGATATAGATTAGCACTCTCATCACAAACCTAAAATATGTTGTAATGTTACATTCTCCCCAAATAAATTATAAATGTTTGGTGTTCATGATTTATATTTTCTACTTTTTAGTTTTCTGTGTGTGAATAACTTCATTCATTTGTTTATTTAATTTGATTTGAAATTAGTATTTCTAGTAACACATATCAATATATTTACGTTAATTTGCATTATTTTATGTTGATTTCCCTGTATTTTGAATTAGGAAATTTTTATAACTTTTTATTAAAGATAATGTTTTAAAAATAATTTTTGTAATTGACATATTTAGGGAATAAAATAAAAGAATAGTAGGTATCTTCTACTTAGTTTTAAAACAGGGAAAAACTTATGTAGGAATTGAGAATAGCACCATATAAGATTTCTAAAAAACAAATTCAAATTCTATTCCAATTTACATGGTTAGTAAAAATAAGATTTTTAAACTATTCAATTTGATCTTTGCTGGATTATAACTTTGAAATCAATGAAATTTTCCTGGTATGTATACATAGTTTGTTCATGTTAGTGGTTTTTTTTTTTACCTTATAGTATGTAATAAAATAGTTCTTGAATCTGATGTATAATATTGTTATTTTTAGACATTATTCAACAAAGCTGATACGTTTTATATTTTCAACCATGTTGATATAACTATTACGTATCACAGTGGTGAAGATGAATCATGGGGTGCTGCTTTCAAAGATAAAGGTGGGCGAATAGTGCGAGTGAAAGTTAAGCCACGAAGGTAAATTTATTATGTGTCTCTTACATGAAGCATTTAACAAAAATGTCATTATCAGAATGCACATTCTTTTGTTCCATGTTAAACATAAACAAAACTTAAAATATTGCTTTTTTGCCCAATCTGACTGTGAATGTTTTAAGTATGACTTGAAACAGTTAGTGATTGAGTCCTGAGTTTTTTTTGTTTAAGTGGTTGATTTTGTGCCTTATTGTCTATTTTAAGCCAAGTTCACAAGAGCTATTAAGATATCTTTTTTTGGGATAATTTCATCTAATATTTTTGATTGCTTTTCTATTCTATTTTAGCTCTAAATCCTTAAACACTCATTTTTTAGAGACTGCTTATTTTCAATGTTTCTAAATAGGAGTATAAACCCTGATTGAGGTGAAGTTTGGCATATATTGAGGGTATCTTTGAATTTTTATCAAACTTTTTGTTACACCTAACAATCCATTTAACCATAACCTATTTTTTGTGTATATTCATAGTTGATTAATTCAAGTAAGTTAATTCAAATAATCAAGCAAATTAATGTGCGTAATTTTTACATATAAAATGGATTTTTATACAAATTTTTAGCTACCAGTTTGTAATATTTTTTTATTTTACGAAATTACATTTATTATGTTTTTTCTAAATACGATTTTTGCAAAAATATATATAATTGAAAATCTCTTAAGAGAACTAATAAAATGATCATTTTATGTATTTTTTTTATCCTAAATTAAAAAAATATATTTATTTAGTATCAAGAATCAAAATGAAAAGAGTTGTCTAACAGATGTTACTCCAATGGATATCCCTAATAAGATGCAGCCCAAAGATGTCCTTACTATTAAATATACATATTCTGTGAATTTCACTGTAAGTATTTGAATGCCATTTAAATATTAAAAAAAAAAATTAGTGTTACCTTTTAGAGCTTGCCAATTATCTGATTATCATTAGATGAAATTACTATATTAAATATATATATTTTATGAAATTTTATATCCTATGTTAATCATAATAAAATTTTTAAAAATTCAGGTTTTTACATTTTTATTTCCCCAAAAAATAATTGACCATTTTAAATTTGGTAATTATAAATTTATTTAAGTTTGTGAAACATTTAGTATTAGTAGTTCATTGTCATGCATCTATCTTTTTAAAATGTTTTCTTTTAATTTTTTTACTAACCTGAATCTAATTATTAAAAGAAAACATGTAAGGAATAAATCCATAATGATAAAATACTGTTCTTTATTAAATAACTTTTATTTGAGTTGTTGTCCAGCTTTGGTCCTGCATTAAATTATTCATTTCATAATTGGTGGGTTGTGAGTTTGAATATTGTCTTGACACTGTATTGAGCTCAAGATCGGAGAGTTGCCCAATTTGTTCTTTGTTGTCTGCAAAAGACATAGAGGGCTGGTGTACGTAATTCTGTTGTGGTTCAAAATTCTTATATCTAAGTGCATGAGGTACCAGCTCGGTTGTTATTGTCTGATCATGGTTAAAAAATTAAGCAGCAATGTTCCCTGGTCTTTCCTTAGGGATTGATTTGGAGCTGTCACCAATAGCTTTAGTGCAACATTAATTCAACCAATTGAGTTGTTACTAATGTCTTTTATGCATTAAATATTGTAGAAAGAAAATAAAGTGAAGTGGTCATCTCGTTGGGATTATATTCTGGAATCAATGCCACACACCAATATTCAGTGGTTCAGGTAGCTTAATTTCCTAGTTTTCTATGTGTATACATATTTACCATGCAATGCATTATTAATTATAAACTTATTTTTATGTTACAGTATATTAAATTCACTTGTGATTGTTCTTTTCTTGACTGGGATGGTTGCTATGATATTACTTCGAACTCTACATAAAGATATTGCTAGATACAATCAAATTGAAAGTGCGGTATGTATTATACATAAGGTCTTTTCCTGAGTTCAAATTTTGTTCTGTGGTTTTTGTGTATGAAAAAATTATTTTTTTTGTAATGAGATTTAAAAATTTTCTCCAATACAGTGGTATTTTCCAGTTAATTGTTTGTAAATTTGAATACAGCACAAATTTATAAAAAATATCATTAATGTCAATAATCCGGGGCTAAGTTCAGATTGTATAGTTTACATTGTATTTAAAGCAGTGTTTATTCTAGATTTTATAAACTTTTTTACATTTAGTAAAAAATATTGCATTTTTATAAACTTTTATTTAACTTACTTTCGTGTTATAGCCTCAAATCTTGCACTTAAATTTAAGACCTTTTCCAAATGTCACATCAACTTAAAACATGGCAAATATTCATAGCATAATAATTTATTCGATTGGATTTTATTAACGTTACAATAGACAAAACAAATGGGATTATGACATTGATTAGTGATCTATCCTAAGCAAATTCTTCAGAAATAAATTTTTTATTTATGATCCACAAGGTAATTCCTCAACTGAAACTTTACACTTTCACACAACGACTAACAAGGTTATATATCAATAATTCATTGTGTAGCTCTAGTGTGACGATAATAACGAAAATCCATTATAACTGCCTTTAAAATTGGTATGAAATTGTGATAGTCAGATTGTGACGGCACTTAGACTTGAGTTTGAGTACTGGTTATCGCCAATAGTTCTTGTGTAGCTCTCATGCTGAATTAATTCAGTTTCCACCACAATATTCAATTTGGCTCCTCCAAACAATTTAATGTATACAACAAATACTTTAATACATTACAAAGAAAAAAAAAGTTTTTTTCTAAGCCAACTTGCAGGGCTGGAACCAGGTTAACAATAGTAGGGAGCTAGGGTAACTAAAAATCTGCTGTGCACCTGGAGAAGGAAATTTGGCAAATATTTACAAAACCTCACCAAAAGTTCACTTGTGATAGTTAAAGGGTTAAAAAAAATACAAATTATATCTGTTTGTCTCAAGTTTTACAAAAGATTTGTTAGATGAAGTCAAACTTTTCTATAGTAACCAAATTTGAAATGTTTTGGCACTTTAACCAAAGAGAATGTTTATAAAATTGCATTTCTATTAGCACTTACTAACAACACTGTGTAGTTTAAACACTGTTTTAATAGCAAATTCACAATTTGTAAAGTTACTTTCATGCTTGCCACTGCTTAAAACACTGTTTTAATATAAAATTTACTGCTTAAAAATAACAAACTTTTTTTTAAAATTTCATTGAATTTATTTGTAAGTATTTTTTTAATGTAGCCATAAAACTTGTTAATATTCACTTAAAAAATATATTAATCTGCTTTGGTAATGGGAATTGAAATGAAAAGGCTTTGTTTTTGGCATTTCATTTTAACTATAAAATTGGCTGATGTTCAATATAGGATAGCACTCTTATTTTTAGAGTTTAATTCCAAGTAACAGAACCATTACAAACTGAAGTTAAATTTTTTTATGTAATTAAAAAAAAATCTGTTAAGAATAGGTATTTGATGACCAAAACGGCAATCATCTTTGTTGCTTTGTTAATTTTTTTTTAATTGAAAATGGGTGTAAGAACCAGATAACTCTAGTTTTAAAAATTGTTCAGGATGGACACTATATATTTCTTGTTTTGCACTTTAACCAAAGATAATGTTTATAACACTTAATTTCTATTAGCACTTATCATGTATGATACCAAAGTGCAGCTTCTTTTCCTTTATATCTCTTCAACCATTGCTTAGAGCTGTCTTGTTCTTGCACCAGTCAATAGAGGATCTTCTTCTTTAAAGGAATTAGTGAAACAGTTTAAATTAGAAAATAAAATGAAGCTTTGTTGTTCTTGAACCTTCTATTATATTTCTTAAAATTTTGTTTGTTTATGATTACAAATATTTTCCTTATTCTGATTTTTTTTGGTGAATTAGAATATTTAGAAGTCGTCAATTTTTGTATAATATACCATTTTTATTCATAACTTTATGATTTATTAAGAGAATAATTTAATATTTCATTTGGTGAATTAGAATATTTAGAAGTCGTCAATTTTTGTATAATATACCATTTTTATTCATAACTTTATGATTTATTAAGAGAATAATTTAATATTTCATTTGATTTATTTAAACCTTTAGTGTCATTTCTTTTGTTTAAACTTGTATTTTCATAAAATTAAGGATGATGCCCAAGAAGAATTTGGATGGAAACTTGTACATGGCGATGTTTTTCGCCCTCCTCGAAAGGGAATGCTACTTGCTGTTTTACTTGGAAGTGGAGTCCAAGTCTTTTTCATGGCTTTAATAACATTATGTAAGTACCATCAAATAACAATCCTATAAATATGTGTATAAATGTTTTGTAAATAAGAAAGAAATGTTGCAAATAATAGAATTAAAATAAAATAGCTTACCGGGAGGAACTGGTTTTAATTAATGGCCACTGTTAATCCACTGCTTCTAACAATGTAACAAAAGACCTTTTCTAAAAAGTTCTATTAAAAAGAAAAAGATTTAAAACCTAGTTTGAATGTTCATTAAATTATATTGTCTTAACTTTGGACTAGAACTACACAAATATGTTATTAGCTGGAGATATATATATACACACACACACACACACACACTGAAAATAAATCCTAATAACTCCTTTACGATATTTGAAGGTCAGGGAATGTTCTGGCCATCTGACTGTATGAAAACTGTAAAGCAATTATTCAACAAGGTCAGATGACCAAGATATTAACTAAAACATAACAAGTAATACAAAGACCTCAACTCTGGAAATATCATTAAACTTGGAACAGGCCTGCTGTTTTTGCTTTTACAAATGTAATTAATCACATTGGTGTAGAATGTAGGCTTACCGTATATACTCGCGTATAAGCCGAGAAATTTAAGTCAAAATTTTCAGCAAAAAGTAGGGGGGTCGGCTTATACACGGGTCATTAAAATTCCTAATATAATTTGCCTAAAATGAGAAAATGAAAGAAGTTGAAATTAAGCGAATTCTTCCAAAACGCGCCGCACATTTCCGAGATCGAGAATGTGCGTCACTTGCTGACTGAAGACCGTTCTGCGCATCGCGGCGTAATCGTGACGCAAAATTTAACTACTCGCATAAATAATCAGTTTAACTAAATAAAAAGTATATATTTTGATAAATATTTATTTGGTTTGTAGAATTTATGAAGCTAGTAAACGCTGCTTTAATAGAATTTTGGATGGAAGACTAAGAAGTTGACATTGTGCGTAGCGAATGACGCCACTTTAAAGTCAATGTGTTTCTTTCTTGATTGCAATAATTAAACAAAATTTATTTCCCCAATGCAGATTTTATTCCTTGATAATATTATGAACATATATTAATAATTGTTTCTTTAGTATTTTGGATGGAATTGGCTTTAAAGCGGTAAAATCGGGGTTGCTAATCGGGCGAATTCAAGTTCTACTTTCAAGTCATTTATCTCGTAATTAAAAATTAAATATTTTAATAAGAAGTATATATTCATCCATAAAATAGTAGTATTTCCTTCTGAGATGGATAAAAAAATGCTCATCCGTATTTAATAGCGACAGTAGTCAACGATGTTGACGGAAAGTTGACGTTTTCTAAGTTTTTAAATCTTTACAAAACGATGTAAGGATTAGAAATTGTATATTTTGGTATTTAAGTTTGTGGTTTAAAATATTTTATTTGATAATAAGGGAGATTTATTTTAAGAAGTCCGATGGAGGTTTGAAAGATACCAGAACATCGCGAGTGGTACATACTTTTAAGCCCGATGAATCGTCACGAACTTCGGGGAAAGCCGTTTCTCCAGCCACTTTCTTTAAACTTTTGATTTCTAGGCTTAAATATTTATTTTTCTAATTAAAATTTCACTCTTTTGTCGAGGATTTGCCGATTTTAATCGGAATTTTTCATGTACGAAAATACAACTCGTCTTATACGCGAGTTTCCGATTTTGGATAAAAAATCGTCCTGAAATTAGGGGGTCGGCTTATACGCGAGTATATACGGTATGTGTAAACAATTTATGTCCTTCCAGGACCATCAGATCTCGTTTATGCATTGTATCAAAAACAAAATGTAAATAAGCCCTTGTTCCGGGAAAGAATGATAAATAGCAGATGCAATTGCAAATTGTAATTATATATATTTCCAGTATCTTGTTTTATAATGAGAAAAATACTGTTCTATTTACATTTTATTTGTAAAATAGATATTTTTTACAATAAGTGGCACCCTTGCTAAATTTCAATTTGGACCATAACTTAAAAAGTTACAAAAAATATAAGATTTTACAAAAATATTAAAGTATTTTCGCAAATTTACTAACTTTTTTATTAATGCCCTGATTTTCTTAAAAAATTTGGTCGGAATAATGTTTGAAATAGTCGAATGCTATAGTTCAAAAGAAAACTCAAATTATTATTTTTTTTACTGGGGGTACTGGAAACACGAGTGAAAGTAGTCAAAATCATTCAGTTTGTGTTCATAAACATAGTTTTATCATTGCAACAAAATGCATGTGCTGCCCGTTATGTGTTCATTCACTGATTTATATGATATATGTCTATTTCTGCTAAAAGTAACAAATAGCTTATAATATATTCAATCATGGGAAAAAATATGTGTGCATTTATTTAAAACGACTTGTGAAGAGTTATACTCAATGCAAGATCAATTCAATATATGCATCCTTCGAATGGATTTGATGTTATAAAACTGGAAAAGAAATGATAAATTTTTGCAGTCAGCTGGTGTGTATGTTACTATGATTTAGGAATAGGGATGTTTAATGCATAAACCTGTACACTATTTAATCAATAGTTATTAAACTCTTGAATTTGGAAAGGGAAAAGTCACGGACTTGTGGCTGATCATATATCTGATTATAAATTCAGGCCTCGCAACAGATCCCTTTTCCCCCCTAATAGTCCTTTTTGTTACTTAAAGTAATTAAAAGTTTTTTTTTCAGAATATGGTCCCTTTTCTCTTATTTTAGCAGAAATATTTTTTTCCCTTTATGCCTATGGTAACACATTTCTGGTCCATTTCCTTCCCCTCTTTAACCAAATATATATTTTTTTCATTTTGTACTGGCCATTACAAAAATTACTATTCATGTTCGTATTTATGTTGAGTCTGCTAATAGGGTGTTGCAACTCTCGAAATATCATTAAACTTGGAGCAGGCTTGCTGTTTTGGTCTTTACAAATGTAATTAATGACATTAGTGTAGAATGTAGGCATATGTGAAAGAAATTTCTGTCCTTCCAGGGCCACCTGTTCTCGTTTATGCATTGTATCAAAAACAAAATGTAAATGACGATCTTTGTCAGAGGAAGAATGATAAATTGCAGGTGCAAGGGTAAATTGTATTCACAGCATCTCATACTGTAATTAAGAAAATACTGTTCGATTTTCAATTTATTCGAGAAAATAGACATCTTCTGTAGTAAGGTAGCATCCCTGCTAAATTTTAAGTAATTCGGACCATTATTTAAAAAGTTACAAAAAACATAAGATTATTGCAAATATATTTAAAAAAGTTTTTCATCAAATTTACTAACTCTTTTATTAATGGTCCAATTTTCTTCAAAAATTTTGTGGAAATGCTTGAAATAGTAAAATGCTATAGCTCAAAAGAAAACTGATTTTCTTATTATTTTCGAATTTTTACTAGGGATACGGAAAAGATACTAAGAGGAGTCGAAACGATTCAGTATGTGTTCTTAAACATAGTTTTATTGCTACAACAAAACGCATGTGCTGCCCCGTTATTTGTATGTAGATTCCATGATTTATATGATGTGTCTATTTCTGCCAAAAGTAACAAACAGCCTTTAATACATTTAATCATGGAGAAAAAATGTGTACCCATTTATTTAAAACGACTTCTGAAGAGTTATTCAATGCAAGACCATCTTAATATATGCAGCCTTTGAAGGATTTCGAATGGAATTGGTGTTATAAAACTGGAAATAAAATGATACATTTTTGCAGTCAGCTTGTGTTTATGTTACTATGATTTAGGAATAGGGATGCTTATTGCGTAACCTGTGTGTATTATTTAACCAATAGTTATTAAACTCTTGAATTTGGTAAGGGAAAGTCACGGACTTGTGACTAACATAATCAAATCTCTGATTATAAATTATTTGCCTGGTACAAGCAATAATTACACTAACTTTTAATCATCTGAGTGACTGAAAATTCACTTGGCAACTGTCCACTGATAATTTTAATTGCATTCTACTCGGTTCTGCCACATTTCAGATTTCGAAACTCCCAAAGTAAAGATGCAGTGTTCACTCCAGGCGATTTTTGAAGGGCGGTTCATCCTGTCCGCTATTTTTTCATCTGAATAGCACCCCCTCATGCCTCTTTTTCAAAAACGCTGCCCTCTTTTGAAAAAAATTCCACCCCTCTTGCTCTTTTCAGTCAAGCACGAGTCCTTGCTTCCCTAGCTGTCTTTAAAAAAGGTATTGATTAAAATGATTTTTTGTGTAAATTGGAATTAGGTGAATTATGACAACAGAAAAACAAACTCCTCTAGCACGGGGCATTCCACGAATCCTATTTGTTGCCTGTGTCCGCATATGAAATTCTAATTTTTTTTTTTAAAGTTGGTTTAAGGCGAGGTTACAGATTAGGTTTTTATTACAACATTTTAGATCTAAGTAGCCTTTTCATCAGTTTTGTGAGGGGTTTGATTAAGGCTACTTACAGATTTGATTTTTAGAGAAAACATTAATTTTTAAATGACAAATTTTGTATTTTAAGTAGTATCTTTATAAAGAGACGTCAATTTTGTTCAGGTCTTTCCTTCGATATAGGCCCCGAACCGTCAACAATAGCCCAGTATGCAGCTCTAGCACAATATCAACCAATAAATCAATTTTTTTTATTTGGTCACGGGTCTGATGTGTCAACGGGTGGAAGTGTCTTTCAAAAACGGGTTTCCTTTTTCTGCTGATTGCACCCTGCCCCTTTTTATTTCTAGAGTGAACACTGAAGATGAAAAATCGTCCAAACTCGTATTTTCACAATCCATATAATATCACCAAATTATCGATTATTTGACAAAGTTGTTAGTGCGATTTAGAGCGAAAGGATATTTTGTTCAATAGTTATACATGTCCGATAATTGTTAAATGAACAGATACAATTTGAATTTTTCAGTCGCATGCAACTAAATAGTTCATTTGGATGTCCAATAGTTGCCTGTGCGTGGCTAGTGATTATTACTTAAAAAATACAACTATTTTTTATGGTTAAAACTCTTTTTGCTCTATTGCGTTTTTCCTATAATTTTGGCTCTCGCATTAATGACTTAAAATTTAATGAGAGTTTAAATTTTGTAAGTCCCTTTTTGTCCCTTTTGTAAATATGTTTGGTCCCTTTTTCCCTAGGAACATATGTAAAAAGTGTTGCAAGCCCTGTAAATTATTTGCATGGTACAAGCAATTATTGCACTGCAACTTTTAATCAGCTAAGTGACTAAAAAATCACTCGGCCGACAATTATTTTAATTGCATTCAACTCAGTGCTGCCATATTTCAGATTTCGAAATCGCCAAAGTAAGGGCGAAAGCTGCCGGTGCACGGCTATCGTCTATTGTTACATAGAAAATATAACTTTTTTTATTTAAAACTTTTTTTGCTCTATTTGTTTTTCCTATAATTTTGTCACTCTCACATTGATGACTTAAAATTTAATGAGGATTTAAATTTTGCAGGTCCCTTTTTGTTCTTTTTTTTAAGATATTTTATCCCTTTTTCCTTAAGGACAAATGTAAAAAGTATTGTGAGCCCTGAATATGATCATGTTCGAAAAATCCTTCTTTCTTGGATGGTGTCAAGCTTGAAGTTCTATCTTAAAAATTAAATTAGCTGTAACTATTTATGTGAAGTACTATAATTTTTTTCGAATGTTAATCGAATTAGAAACGGGAACAGATATGACAACCCAGTTTCCCATAATTTAATATATATATTATTGGCAAATTATTCTGAGCGCCAATTCTCTTGGGTATTTAGTAGTTTTAAATAAAAGTTGTTTATCAGAGTAAAACTTAGGCTCATTTATGCTTGGTACATTTATGCGATTGTTGTTATATGGTTGGGACATGTTTCGCTTTTCAGTGAGCAGAAACAATTCTACAGTTGAGCTTTTCCATTAATGATGTATTAATAAAAAAAGTATTGTTGTTAGGACACATTGTCGTTAGCTACAGTGTATGAAGACAGCATTGGTTTGCGAAGCAAACCAAAGAGGATTGCGTAGCAATCCTCTAGAGGTTGGCGGAACCCTCTAGTATTCTTAATATTTGTATATAATATGCACTGATCAACTAGAATATGCAAGATCCATCTTTTCTATTGCTTTTTTGTTATTTAATTCCCATTCATTTTATAAACCCCCAAATTGTATTAAGAATTGTTACATTTAAATTTTCAATATTTTAAAATGTATATTCTTCAACAGTTTTTGCTTGTCTTGGCTTCTTGTCTCCTGCCAACCGAGGAGCTCTAATGACTTGTGCTATGGTATGCTATCTATTACATTAGTTTATTATTTCATTATTAGAATGAAATCTCTGAATGGCTCATGAGACCACCTATAGTTCTACAAAGTCATAAAAAAAGGTGGTCTTTTAGTAGAGAACTCATAGAAGTTTTTAATTTATTATTTTATTTAAGGTGCTATATGCACATACTACTAACTGTAAAATACACCCGTGTCCAAAAGTTAGGCGTAATCCATGAAATTTTCAAAATGAAAAGTTTATGTTGAAATAACTCTTGTTATCAATTCATGTCAAAATCTGTATGAATTCCTAAAAATTTAGGACATGCTCATTTTATTAGATGACCTTGATATGTGAAAAACAATGCATACAAGAAACAAGGCAAAAATGATATAAATTGACTGCAGTTTTCAAAAGGTGTTCTGAAAATTCTCGTGGCAAGGCTCTCTTGTCGAAAAACTATGAATTAGAAATATTCCAATTTAACAAGTTTTTTTAAAAAAAAATAAGCACTGAAACACTGTAGTTAAGAAAATATCAAGCTGAGGATGTGTACGTTGATGTTAGAAAAAAAATTTATACTTACTGTGGCGGACTTTGCACTTGTTGTTTACATAGCTATTTAATAACTTTATCATGAGTATTAATAGTCATTGTATGGCTTGTGTGTATGTAGGAAGTTGCCGCATTAAAGTTTTAATACTGCATTTGGTTCCATTAATAACTGAAAACCCATTTTGTTAGCTAATTTTTCAAACGCGTTTAATTTATAAATAAAATAGTTGCAAACCATGTCTCTTGTTTTCATTTTACGTAAACTTTATTATGCTTGTTTATTAAGTTTCACTCCATTAGGATTATGAGTTTGGGAAATGTCTCTCAAAATGGCAGTTATTCTTAACTTTTGAACACGAGTTTATGTACTATATGGTAATGAGTTTTTTTATTAATTTTGTATATTTTTACTAATTAATCTATCTATATATATATGTATACTGTAACTATATGATAACCATTTTCTTTTCTTTTGTGGATGAGTTAATGTTATAGTTATAATGTTTAGATAGTTCATTAAGTTATCATTATTGAGCGATGCTTATTAGCTATCCCTTTATTCAGTTAAAGGCTTCATTAAGTGATTGGTGGTTTAATATAAGCTTATGCAAATTCTTTTTACCAACAACTCTATACATAAATTATAAACTTTAAAACACTTTAACTATTGGGATGGAAATTTTTAACCACTAGTAGAATGCATACTTCATATCTACATTTATTTATTCTACAGTAATGTTTCTAACATCGTTAATGAAACGTGCGTTCAAAGGCATAATGAGAAACATTGCCTATGCTCTTTCCTTTAGTTTTCTTTGTTTTGTTATGATTATTAGCTAGACACAATCTCAAAATACAAAAAAAAAAAAATGCGACTTATTGAGATCCAAGATTCTTAAAAACTGTTGGTTAGCAGAAGTTAAGTTAGAAGATTATTGATAAAATGGTAGAAGTTGCATAAATATCCGTTTAGTAGTTTTTGAGTTGAATCCACACAAACAAACAGACAAAAAAAATATTTTAATGTGAGTTTCTGAATCAGTTTATCCTAATTTGTGTAAAAAACTCAAAATGAGTGGTTTTGATCCATTCCACAGGCAGTCACTCCATTCTTATATGTATGTATTGATTGGTTTTATTTGAAAATTATTTTGATATCATTACACTAAATAATGAATACTTAAAATGTTTGTAGAAGTGGCTGTTTTATTTTTGTTTTAGGTTTTGTATGTGTGCCTGGGTACACCTGCTGGTTATGTGTCTGCTCGAATGTACAAAGGTATTATTTTTATATCTATAAGAATATTTTTTGTTGATATCCTGTTTTATGCTTTAGAAGAGTGGTTAATTGAATTTTCTACTTAGCGAAAAATCTGATTTTAATAGTATTTATGTAAAGTTCTAGATTAGCATTTTAACAATGACTAATATAATTTTCAAAGCAACTTTTGTATAAACTTTCTCCTTTTCCTATGGATACATAATCATCATTAAAACTTTTTTTAATTTTAAATCTTACTAATCAATAATTAAAAATATATCAAAAATATGCCAAATGGTTCATAAAATTTATTACTTATTATTTGGTGTTGATAAATACATATTAAGCAAATTCTACTTTGTTTTACTATGAATATTTTTTGTGCTACAAATGCAGGGCTGCCAAAGGCGACTAAAGCGACTTTTTTTAAGATTGGGCGACTATGGCGACTATTTTTGTTAAAATAGTGCCAAAAGCGACTATTTTCATCAAAACCCTCTACTTTTTTTAGCTTTTGGCGACTATTTTTTGATAACTTTTTTTAGGAACACTGATTTTCAACTAATATTTCACAGAATCACGCACCGTTTAACTCCTGTTGAAGTATCACGTGATCTGATTGGCTGTTGCATACGGCGCCTATTTGGCGATTCTGAAAGACAAACAGTCGAAGAATCAACACCATTAAACGCTGCAGGATGTGTTTACAAGTAAATAATACTTGCCAAGTATGTTTATCACCAATAGACATCGCTTTATTTACCTTTTAAAGAGCAATTTTCGTTTAGGTTGCGTGTGTTACGTCTAGAATTCACTGCGCGAACAAAGAACATTAGATATACCTCAGGAATGAAAATCTTCCGAGGTACCGCTGTTTTCCTTTTTTTTTATTACTATCAATTTAATAAATGCATCAGTTTTTTTTAAATTTTCTAAAAAATTACCAAATATACTCGCGTAAATTTTAGTTAAAATTTTCAGTTAAATGTGTAGCCTATATGCATGTTAGTTAAAATAATTGCATAAAATAGCTGGGGAGGAGTGGATTTTCGAGCTGTATCACAGCGATTACGTGTGCCGGTGTATCGCAATTTTAAACAAAAATATCGCTGCGCCAAATTGCTACAAAACCACATTTATGTCGAAATTTGATGATTCAATATCTTTCGTTGCGTAATGGCGTTGTTTTAAGAATTTTTTCGCTCATGAAAACTCTAGAATTGTAGATATTCAGCATACGCGGCCTGCTTCAGTTCGTTTATTGTTTTTTCGAAAAATCGATGTTCAATCTAAAAAAATTCAGATAATTTCACAAAAATTTAGCATCTTTCATATCTAGAAATATTTGCGATATTCGTCAAATATTTGCGATATTCGTCAAATATTTGCGATCTTCGTCTCTCGGAAGTTGAGATGATTATAATTATTATTTCTGCGCATGTATCGAATGCAACTTTCAATTGGCGCTCTTTTTATATGTTTTTTTAATGCATGGAAACCTTGAAATTGCGGAAATTCGCTAAACACGATCTGCTGAGATCTCCGTTTCAAGACTTGCAATCTTTTTGCATCAGATATATAATTTCATATATTTCATTACTTCCTGTTTTATCATGATTTGTTTTGCACTACTTAACAACATTGCATTATATTTTTAGAAAATATAATTTAATTCACGAATTTGAAATTTAGGACTTGTCATTTTCAGTAATAAAAATTGATTTTTTTTATAAAGAAACTCGTTTCTTTTCGTTTGGTTGGTATTCAAATTCCAATTGAATTATATTTTGTTTAAACGTTTATATATTTTTATTAAACTAAATTTTTTTTATTTGAAATTTTCCTTTTTCACAACCATTCCACTTAAAAAAACATGGCTTTTATTTACCTTTTTGGAAATTTTCAAATTTCTTATTAAACTAACTTTTTAGTGTGTAATTTTTAATAATTTATATTAACATGCTTAAAATAACTAGCAAGGTTAGGTCAGTGTTTTGAAAAAAGCTTTTTATTGTGACTTGCAATTCGTTTTAGCATTAATTTTTGGTTGTTTTAATGTTTATATATTTTATACATTATTTTTCTTTTGTTTGAACCGCAACATGCTTAAAATAAGTAGTAGCGTTGGTTTTCCATTAAATTATCATTCTTTAATAAATGTAAAGTTTGTGTGGAAAAAATAAAGTAATATCATTTCCCATAGACAGTAGCATCCTTCTTAATTGATTTCATGCACAACATATTCAAAATTTGCAACACTGATTTGGTTAGTGTATAAACCACATTTCACTGGGAAAAAAAATCCACATATTTTAGTTAAGTATATATTGAAAATATATATATATATTCAATAATTCTTAATTAAGAACTGATTTTTGTTAAATATTTTCAACTGCCTTTAAATAGTCTCATTTAAAGCATATGCCTTTAAAGTTTATTTAGTCAGCTAATAACCTTATTCACAGCAAATCAATTCTAATTAAGTCGAAAATCGGCATTTTAGCGTCTTAATTTCTTTGATTTTCAAAAACGAAAATTTTGAAATTTCTAGGGATTTTGCATAAGTTAGCTGGTAAAATTAGTTAAACCTTCAAAGAACTTTATATCTGATTATCAGAATCAAATATGTGTTGTTTGATTTTCCTCAAATTTGGCATGAACTTTGTTTGAAGTCATTAAGCTCAACATTTGAGTTATGTTGTTGTGGGGCCTATGTATTAAAGTTAGCATAGAAATCAAATCATGCATTGGTTCAACAAAAAGTTTCATAATTAGAAGTATTTGATGCAACCCTCAATTGTTCCCAGAACTACTTGTGTAAACTTTGATGGAATTAAGTAGAAATATTTATAAAACTTAATAAATTATTCAGAGTTTAAGGAAAGATTTATATTTTTAGATTTGTGATTACGTAGACAAAAGTTTTGGGTGTATTGTTTTGGTTGAGAATTTTACTCCTATTTTTAATATGAATGCAATTAGCAAGTTTCGGGATATAAACAACTTATCATTACTACTAAATTTGGTTAAAAGACTGCAATTATGAAAGTGATTTTTTTCAATTTTAAAGGTTTTTTTTTCCTTTTCAAAATTTGTGGAAATTGTCTTTATTTTCCGCTTTTTATTAAACTATTGTTTGGTTTAGCAAGCTATTTGTTATAAACTGATATTTATTAATACCAAGCTCAGTAAAAAATATCTGGCAATATGCTGACAATTTTCGTGAATGTGGTATTTTTATAACCATTGCCTTCAGTCATATTCTATTATGTTTCTTTAAAAGGGTTCTTCAGGTATTTTTATATACGTTAATTTCTTTAAAAAGCAAATATTGGTGCAAAATGCGCTTTTACAAAACAGTACTATTGTTGTACGGTTTAAAAATAAAATTTGTTCATATCTAGTGAATATATACATTTTTAATTTAAGCAGTGTATTTAAGAAAATGAGTATAAAGTACATATTTAGAATTGTCTAAAAACAGTGACAATAATAAAAATAATATCAATTTGTAATATTACTTGCATTTAATAAAATGCCTTTGTCGCAATTTGTTTAACGTTTGTCGCAATTTACTGCTTTTAGTCATCTTTGATAAATATATGCATAATTGAGGAGACTATTTAGGCTACTATTTTTGATCTCTGAGGAGACAATTTAGGCTACTATTTTTGATGTCTGAGGATACTAAAGCTACTATTTTCAAAGGTACAACTCGGTGGCAGCCCTGAAATGTATAATTTAGATATTTAAAGTAGGAGAAGCAATTTGTTGGACTAGTGGTAAAATATAATTATACATAATTACAATATCAGAATCACTGTAATAAATTTGTGATCTTTAAGTTAATTAATGAACACATTATATAAAATATATATTTTATGGCAATTCAAAATATATCTACTAATATTTTACCTTCTTATTTCATCATTTCAATAACTAATAGCAAAACATACTATAATTTAATGCAATATAATTATATTTTTTTGAAATACCATTCATATAGTAAAAATAAATTTAAATTTTGTCTAGCCTTTGGTGGTATAAAGTGGAAATCCAATGTCCTTCTCACATCTACTCTTTGCCCTGGGTATGAATTTTTTTTTCTTCTTTCTTTTTGAATATTGTTTTACGAAATCATAAACCTGTAATTTATATATTTCAGGTGTATTTTTATTCTTTTCTTTATTTTGAATTTGCTGCTGTGGGCTAAAGGAAGTAGTGCCGCTACTCCATTTACAACACTTCTTGCTCTTTTATCGTTATGGTTTGGAATATCCTTGCCCCTTACTTTTGTTGGTGCTTATTTTGGTTTCAAGAAAAGGGTGAGTGTAATTGTGCCAGTTAAATTTATATAATTAAAAATTATTCTTATATTATTTTTTCAAATTTATAATTCATATATTTTTTAAAAACATTTCTCTTATTCTAATTCCATGTGTTTGGTTATAAATAATAAAAATTCAGTTATTCAAGTAAATTTTCATATCAGTAATTATTTGTTGTCACTTTTTTTCAGTTTAGTTTTTGTTTTAACATATTTTTTTTGCAATGGCCTTTCAAATGAATGTTTGAAATGATGTTGATTATTCTTTTATTTTAAAATAATGTATTAGAATTTGAAGTTAATAACAAACTATATGCTTATATAGTGTATATTAAATCTTTCACATTTTATAAATGTTGAGCTATAAATTTCATAATTTATAACTGATTTTATTTAAGTCTGACTGGATCAAACATAAAACTTTCAATATGGTGTCAGCTTTCATAAAACGTCTTGCTTGCCAGCAAAAGTTTCACACTTTATAAATGTTGAGCTATAAATTCAGTGTGATTCACAAATTCAATGATATAGAACTCTTATGTTATTTAAGTCATACATTATACAATAGGAATTATACATTTATTTATGTAATATACAAATCCTTCTTTAACATCCTCTATAAAACTGTTCTATCCTGTTTTAGACTATTGAACATCCTGTGCGTACTAATCAAATTCCACGTCAAATACCTGAGCAGTCAATTTATACTCAACCAGTCCCTGGGATAATTATGGGTGGAATTCTTCCATTTGGGTGTATTTTCATCCAATTGTTTTTCATCTTGAACAGCATTTGGTAAGTAATATTTATGAATTTGGTTAATAACTAGTTAACAAGAATTTTCGTTTTCTGTACTAAGCATTTATAAAATTAATGTTGGGTATCATTATCGTTTTATATTTCCCTTGTCACTAATTGTTATATAAAATTTATTTAATTTTGTCTTTTTGTGAATTTAGATATAAGCATTTAGAAATAATCTTACAAAAATTTGATGAACTCTGAGAAAGTATTGTTCTTGTGCTGAAATATTCTGTGCAATTTCTGAATGTGTAATTTAAATGCAGTTTTGACAATGTTCTTTCTCAAAACAATGTTTTAATTAATAAAATATTAAGATGATTTACAACGATTCCATCAAAAAAGTGATATTTATAGCAAATATAAAGAATTTACCAAAAGATAAATTACTTATTTTCATTTAATTGTAGTAATAACCAAAACTAAACATATGATAGTGTAAAAATGGAGTTAATGTATTCAATTGCTTCTTTACTCAATAATTAGGATTTCCTAATTGGCTTGTATAAGAGGAATAAATCTCAGACAATGGTGCTTATTAAAAAGCAATACAAAAATATCTTGTTTATTGAGAAAAGCTCCATATATCACTTTAAATTTTCTTGCAAATCACAGGTTGCAAACAATTGGTATAGTTAGTTAATAATCAGATATATAGTTAAACCTCGTAAATGAAAATTGATAAGATTGACAGACTTTGTTCGGTTATCCAGATTTTGTGTTACCCGTAAAAGATGTGGTTATAGGTTTGTCAGTATTTTATTTATGAAATTAACCCACATTTTAAAGGTGAAAGGATTTCATATACATTAAACTCAATATAGTAATTAAACAAAAAGAATATATTTTGAAAAATAATCTGTTTACCTGTCAATTATTTTTATGAAATAGTTTGTTATACTAACTTTTAAATCGATTAGTTTAGGTAACAGATTTTTTAAACATCATGCCTTGCCTTTTCCAAATTATTTAAAACATATGATCTGCAACTGAGTTTTTATAATATACGATTTTTCATCATTAGGCACCTTGAGTGCAAAATTTGCTTTATCACCATGAAAAGTAGTCTAGTAATAAACTTTAAAGGTTATAATATAAAACATTATCTCTAATCCAAATTTTTTGTGTAAAATATATTTTTGATTTTTTTATTGAATTTTTTCTTCTAACTAAAATTTCAGTTAACACAATTTAATTATCATAATGAATTCAATGCACCATAATTTCTAACTAAATATTAGAATAAATGTGCTTTTCTGCATCACTTATTTTACATTTATAATTTAGGTCAAGTCAAGTTTACTACATGTTTGGATTCCTATTTTTGGTGTTTATCATTCTTATTATTACATGTTCTGAAACCACTGTTCTTCTCTGCTACTTTCATCTTTGTGCTGAAGTGAGTAATTCAAAGTTTTTCTTAAAGTGACTAGTGAATTTAAACAAATAATAATTTTTTTTAAGTTCTTTTTTTTTGTGAATCATTTTTAAAGTATTCAACTCTTGCATACCTAGTATATATTGTGCTGGTGATGTTTAAAATTGGTTTGCCATTTTGTATTTATCCTACAGCTGGAATTGTAGTATGCAAAAACAACAAGTATTTAGACTATTTCTTGATATTAACAATAATTTGCTTTTATTGTAGTGTAATGCTGAAACAGTTATGTGTAGTATACATTGTCTAGTAGTAGAAAAAACAACATTAAAAGCCTTCTTCCCCTACAAATTATTTGGTCGCTTTCTTGTCATATAAAACATTCGTAACTAATTTTTACTATACTTTGCAATAGACTTTACACTAGACATACTTGTGGAATTCTGATGAAATTAAAATGCTGAACTCTAAAACAAGCATTCGTTTATTCACATCAAGTACCACATTTAAAAACCATATCCGACTGGATAAAACTTAAAATTTATTTCTTCTAGCGCTTAGTCCTGCGAAGTTTCTCGAACATATTCTTGCTTCTAACTTATGTCCAGGGTTTAAAGTCAGTTGCTTTCTGTCACTGCAGGATGCCATTTTATTGCACTTTAAAGTTAGTTATTTTCTGGGAAATGAAATTGCTGCAAGCATTCGTTTATTTACAGAAAGTACCACACTTCAAAATCATTCTTTCTCACTGGATAAAACTTTAAACTCTCAATATTCTGTCATCTTTTGTAAATGTCTTGCTGCCAACAAAAGTAACAGTAGTAATGTTTTGAACATGTTGCATATAGATCTTAATTATAATTTCTATGTGTGCGTTACAAGCATATAATCTGAATTTCTCACAGTCACTAGTTATTTACCACACGGATAACATACAAAAAATTATGAACTTGTCTTCACAATCAATGCAGGAATTGCAGTAAAAATAAGTTTAAAAAAATTTAGTTGAGTAAAATAAGTTATAATAATAACATAATTTAATGTAACAGTAATATATTCTTTAAATGGAATACGATATACTTTAAAAAAATATTTTTATATTTTTGGATAACATAAATTAATGTAATTGTAATAGATTCTTTAAATACCAAAGCAAAATAAAATTTGCTTTATATAACAAGTGCTTGTATAAAAGTAAAAATGTAAGTAAAAATGTTAAATTTTATTTTCTAGGACTATCATTGGTGGTGGCGTGCATTCCTAACTAGTGGCTTTACCGGTTTCTACTTGTTTATATACTGCATTCATTTCTTCATTACTAAATTAAATATCACTGGAACCACATCCACAATTCTATATTTCGGCTATACCTTGATTATGGTCGTCTTATTTTTCCTGCTGACTGGTAAGTATTTTAAATTCTTATTCAGTGTTCCTTTTACTTGTTTTGATCATCTTTTTGTCATAGTACCATAATAGAGGAAGATATTATTACCCAAATTTGATAAATTTTTAAATAAACGTTTAGTATTTTTAAAGGTTTTTTTGTTCTTCTTGAATAATTTTGATAATTGGAGCTGTCTGATACCCAGGTCCTCAAATTTAAGACATAAATATCTTGCAATTATTTTTTGACAATTAATGAACACTTTCTGTATACATTGTTTCTGAAATTCATCCAGAAATATAAATACAAATTTTCTAATGCCCCTTATGTTATATTCACAGCATTTGCAATATAATTTTTTTATTATTTAGATAATACAAAAGTAAAAATAATAAAAAAAAACTGAATTTTGCAAATTCATGAGAAGTTTATAATCTATATTTCTAACACAAATTGCTTCAAGTTATAGCTGATCATAATAAAATACAGTATGCCAGAAAAGTTATCTTTTTTTAAAAACAAAATTCAGACCATTTTATTACACACTATTTGTCATATACTACACATTGTGACATTGGATTGGACAAGGAGGTTCCACTTAAATCTCCTAATGTCAAGCCTTTGAACTTTTTTTATGGTGAAACATAACAAAACATTGTTTAAAAATTCTCAATTTGTGTAATTAACTAACTAAAAAGTAGAATACGGCCGTCATCGATCATTTTAATTCTCCAACGCTTCACAGAATTTGTTTTGAATTTTTTTACCAGTTCAATGTGTTTCATACGACTAATGGTACACACTTTAAAAGTTAAAAGTAAAGCATTTAGTTAAACAAAAAAACAAAATACAAAACTACAAAAGAGGAAAAACTTAAAAATCTAAAATTTATTTGTTTCTAGAATTTTATATCAAAAATCATTATTAAAATCTATTAGCATTGTTTTCATAATTGTTTGTCCATCTGTTCATCCTTGTCTTTTAACTGGAAAATGAAAATAAAGTTCAGGGACCGCAGAGCTCCTATTTTCCTATTTTTTTAAATTGTTCCTTTTTTTCCTATTTTTCCTTTTCCCCCCTATTTTTTAGGCATTTCTCACCGAAGTTATAAAGTGGCGCGCAAATTCGGGTTTCTCCGATGAACGGAATTTTTTTTTATGAAGCTACGTATACAAAGGAAACAACTGCGAACTTTTTCGCCATTACCAAGGCTGAACTTGATGCGCGCACACAGGCACTGATCAGTTAAGTTTCTTATCTCTCGAGCGTCAGGGGTGGTACTTTTCCGGGTTTAACCCTAAATACTAATTTTGTTTAAATTTTTCGGTACCAGAAATTCCCGGTGTTTTAAAAGTTTTGGAAATCTAGATTTTTTTAAACTAACAATTTCGCCAAAATTTCAATTTTAAACACATTTTCTAAAATTTAAAATATTTACAAAATTATATGCTACGAATGCCGCGCTTTCGATCGCTACACACTTGTGTAAATATCAGACGTGGTACAATTCCACAGAAGCGCGGAATTCTGTTTTTTCAGTCCACGGATGCGCGGACATAAACATAATTCCGCGGAATTATGTTTTTTCAGACTTTAATTTTATCATCGCTGGGATTGATGCATATTTTGCATTAAAATTTCGGTATGTCTTTGTAATGGGTCGTGACACTGAGATCCATGAGAAATTTGTTGAACAAATTATATCCACAGAGAAAGGAAAAACTGAAAGCACAAAAAGGTGGTGTTCGAATGCACCTCGGAAACCTGTTTGTAATGAGAGTTCTGAGAAAGCTAAGATGTTTCTTTCAAGGGTGCTAATTTCCCAAATCCTAACCCAGAATTCCTGGTTTTTAAATAATATTTGTAGAAATATAAGGTACGTATGGCGCCCTTTTGATCGTTATACGCAAGTGTAAATCGGCAAGGACTCGAAAAGAGAAAGACGAATGGAGGGACTTTGCATCAGAAAAAAAGTGGACTTTTGATCTTTTTTGTTCGTTTTTTTCCATGGTTTTTTTAGTCAATGGTATTTTGTTATCATAAGACACTTCATCACTGAAAAATCTCAGTTCGTTTGTTAAGAATCGATACTCAATCTAGAAAAAGGGAGAAAGATCTTCGTTAAACGGAGATGATATCACTTGGAAGTTAAGATGGTTAAAACTCAAATTTTGATGCATCTCGCAAATGAGACTTCCAAATGCACTCTTGTGAGAATTTTTCATTCATAAAAACTTTGAAATTGGAGAAATTTGCTTAACGCGACCTGCTGCGATCTCCGTTGATAAACTTACAATCCTTTTGCATCTTCTAAATAAATCCTTATACTTCACTACTTCCTATTTCATCATGATATAATTTGCACTACTTAACAAAATTGCATTAAATTTTTCAAAAATATCATCTAATTTATGAAATTGAAGTTTAGGACTTGTCATTTGAATTAATAAAAATTTATTTTTTGAAAAAAGTTTGTTACTTTTTGTTTGGCTGACAATAATTTTCTAATTTGTTTCTGTTTTGTTGCAATGTTTATATGTTTCAATAAAGTTATTTTTTTTATTTGAAACTTTTCACCCCATGGACTCTACAAATTTGAGAACTTAAAAATTTTCTGTTTGGGAAAACATTAGGTTTTTTGTA
Organism: Troglohyphantes excavatus; assembly: GCA_963932185.1. NCBI lineage: Eukaryota > Metazoa > Arthropoda > Arachnida > Araneae > Linyphiidae > Troglohyphantes > Troglohyphantes excavatus. The sequence continues at coordinate 44,146,031 of OZ010672.1, read as the reverse complement.
GAGGGGAAGTTAAGCCTTTTAAAATTTATTTTGTCTGAAATAAGCAATATGGCAAGGGTAAAAAAAAGGTGTGAATAGAAGGATTTCACATCAGAAAAAAAGGACTTATTTTTGTTGTCCGATTTTTTTAGTCATGGAGATTTCATCATTGGAAAATGTCACTTCGTTTTTTATTTGGTGCGGATCGTTGCTCAACCTTGAAAAACGGCGAATTTCACAAAAATATAGCATTTTTAACATGCAGAAATATTTGCAATCTTCACCAAACGCGGTGATGATTCACTCGAAAGTTGATTGGTAAAACTCTTTCGTTACATCTGGTGAAGGCAATCTCAAAATGGCGCTGTTTTAAGAATTATTTTCTCTTGTGAAAACTTTGAAATTGTAGATAATCACTAAACGCGATCTGCTTCGACGTCTGTGGAAATGTTTTCAATCCGTTTGCATCTGATAAATAAAGGCTTATTTTTCACTACTTACTATTTCATCATGATTTGCTTTGCACTATCTAACAAAATAGCATTAAATTTTATTTTAGAAACTATAATTTAGTCACGAAATTGAAGTTTAGTGACTTATTTTATGTAATAACAATAAATATATGAAATAAGCTTGTTTCATTTTACGTGGCTTGCAATTCGTCTCGGCATTAATTAATATTTTATTTAAATGTTTATATCATTTTTTTTTAATTTAAAACTCCCCCTTCTTGCACCTCCCCCTAAAAAAAAAAAATGACTTTTTGAAAGTTTAAAAAAATATATATATAACTGTTTTTGTAAATTTTAATGATTTAGATTAACATGCTTAAGTAGGTATTCTATTAACATTTTACTCTTTAATAAATCTAAATTTTCCTTGAAAAAAATTACAGAATTTAATTTCCCTTAGACAGTAGTAACCTCCTTAATTCATATACGTACAACTTATGCAAAATTTCAACAATGTGTTGGTTAATTTTTTTAAAAAAAATCGCATTTAACTTTAAAAAAAAATTAAGTTATGAAAATTGAGTATAGTAAAATTCTTTAAATTGTCTTTCAAATGTAGGATCTTGTCATTGATCGTGTACTGCTTGAATGACAGACTTGTAGAATGGATATACCGTATATACTAGCGTATAAACCGATCCGCGTATAAGCCGACCCCCTTAATTTCAGGACGATTTTTTGTCCAAAATCGGAAACTCGCGTATAAGCCGAGTTGTATTTTCGTACATGAAAAATTCCGATTAAAATCGGCAAATCCTCGAAAAAAAGTCACATTTTAATTAGATATTTAAGCCTAGAAATTGAAAGTTTCAAGAAAGTGGCTGAAGAATCGACCTTCCTCGAAGTTCGCGACAATTCAACGGGCTTAAAAGTACGTACCACTCGCGATGTTCCGGTGTCTTTCAAATCTCCATCGGACTTCTTAAATTAAATCTCCCTTATTATCAAATAAAATATTTTAAACCACATACTTATATACCAAAATGTGTAATTTTTAATCTTAACGTCGTTTTGTAAAGATTTAAAAACTTAGAAAACGTCAACTATTTTCTGTCAACATCGTTGACTACTGTCGCTATTAAATACGGATGAGTATTTTTTTTATCCATCTCGGAAGGAAATACTACTATTTTATGGATGAATATATACTTCTTATTAAAATATTTAGTTTTTAATTACGAAATAAATGACTTGAAAGTAGAACTTGAATTCGCCGATTAGCAACATCCCGATTTTACCGCTTTAAAGCCAATTCCATCCAAAATTCTAATAAAACAACTATTAATATCGTACATAATATTATCAAGGAATAAAATCTGTATTGGGGAAATAAATTTTGTTTAATTATTGCAATCCAGCATGAAAGACATTGACTTTAAAGTGGTGTCATTCGCTACGCACCATGTCAACTTCTTAGTCTTCCATCCAAAATTCTACTAAAGTAACGTATACTAGCTTCATAAATTCTACAAACCAATTAAATATTTATCAAAATATATACTTTTTATTTAGTTAAACTGATTATTTATGTGAGTAGTGCAATTTTTCGTTACGATTACGCCGCGATGCGCAGAACGGTCTTCAGTCAGCACGTGACGCACATTCTCGATCTCGGAAATGTATCGACGCGTTTTAGAAGAATCCGCTTCAATTTAATTTCTTTCCTTTTTCCATTTTAGGCAAATTATATTATAAATTTTACTGACCTGCGTATAAGTACTTTTTGATGAAAATTTTGACTTAAATTTCTCGGCTTATACGCAAGTATATACGTAGATGTTTTTCCGTTTTTAATTATTTTTTTTTAAATTCCTATTTTTTGTGTTTAGTATTCCTATTTTTTCCCTATTTTTTGTGTTTAGTATTCCTATTTTTACTACTATTTTTTTCTCAAAATTCGGCTGCGGTCCCTGAAAGTTCAAAGTTGGCAAAAACAAAATAGAAAATCTTATCCAGTATTGTTTCTGGTCTATCTATCCAGTGGTTTTGAAAAACATCCATAGACAAGTCGTAATTTCTTTTACATTTTTCTTAATTTAATTTTTTTTGCCATGATTATAGTTTTTAATTTTTTAACATTAATTTTTATGTTATTGCCATTTCAGTTGATGAAAAGTAATTTTTTAAATTATATTTTAGGTACTGTTGGCTTTTTTGCTTGTTTCTGGTTTGTGAGAAAGATCTATGGAGTAGTCAAAGTAGATTAATTTCCTGGTCACAGATTCATTCATAATACGGGAAGCATTTCTTCCTTATTTAAAAAGTTTTGCATTTGCAAAACTGGTGTGATATTTATGTTTTGTTTTAGATTCACACACAACTTTAATTACTGTCAATAAACAAAGTTAGATTTCATGTAACTACTTTCAATGATTTTAATTAATGCGTTTAATATATTGTAGAAGTATTTAATTTTTTTTTAATATAAGAGTTTATTCTACTACTTTTTAATGTATTCATGATCCTTGAATGAATATTGCTGTGGTTCTTGCTGACTAAACATTAGTATTGTTCTGTACTCAATTTGTAATGTTCTAATTAAATAATTTTCTCAAGTCTTTTACTATACATAAATATCTAATAAGTAAAACATAAATATATGACAGATTTAAGCATTGTATGTGTGAGTTTCGTATATTATAGAACTGGGGTTATATATATATTTTGATTTTTTTTTTAAAATATCAAACTATAAATGATTGCAATGTTGGTATGCATGGAGTATGTGGGTATTTTTTTTATATTGAGACAATAAAAAGTGCTTTAATATTTATGAAAATCTGTAATACATTATGATAACATTATTGAGGACTATAATTTAGTGTTTTATAAATCTGGTATATTTTTGTATATCAGTTGCACTTTTGTGTTAAGTCTAACAGAATTCGGGTAATTTGGTACATATGTTTTTTCAATGTTATCTGCACATTAAATATTTGTTTATTATATGCCTTCAAATATTTCTTTCTTTCTGCTTTTTAAAACATTTTTGCATTATATAAGTTAAATTTTTCAAGGTCACCGATAGTCTTTAAGTTTCGCAAGTTTTTATCGCAATGTTCATTACCCAATGAACTTAGTATAGTACTAAGCAGTAAAGGTGCCACTATTTTTTAAATAACTTTGTTCTGTTTCACTTGCTTTTTCAATACAGTTTCGCACAAAATATTTGAAAGTTTTTTTTGTTTGAAAATGTTCAATGTGGTCTAATTTTTTTTTTGTTTGATTCTTTAATAGTTTTATATGTTCTGGCCAGTTATGAAGTAGAAATTTTTTATGCAGTGTAGCACTTCCTTTGCATTCTGCATTTTTCTGTCCTAAATAGGTTTGTATTATGTTGAAGCATTAGAAAATAGAATAGGAGTGATAGTCCAGAATATATTTTATTAATTTGGAGTATTTGTGATTTATTGCCTATTTTATATACAGTGAGTGTATGAATTGTATATGCTTATTGTATTAAAATTTGTGAACATTTGATGTTTGTGTTATTAGAAATTGTTTAATTGATTTCTGTATTATGATTTAGACACAACTAAGGTTTTGGAAGTACTGATTTTTATACGTAATTTTCTTATGTTTTTGTTATTTGTGTTTCTGAAGAATACTTTCCTACTTTAGCATTCTCTTGAATATAAAGACTAACTTCATGATAGCATGAACAATCCTGTAAAATGTCAGTTATCTAAAAAAAAAATTCTACAATTTAGAAGTTTCTATATTTTTATCCTTATTAATGCTTGTATTAAAGTCCAAATATATGTCCTAAGTTGTAAATTTTTTATTGTCATATACTATTTAATCGTAATTTTTTTTTATATAAATATTATAGTCTGATAATGTTCAAATAAAAAAAGTATATTTCAGTTACACACACATGTTTAGCCAGTATTAAGATATAAATTTTGAAAATTAGTTTTCTTTTAAGTTGATACAGAACAATTTTTTTATGTGCAAATGAGAGACGAAGAACAACAAAGTATTTAAAACACGTAGCAATTTGTATTTATTTTCATTTATAATTTTGCTTCTAATTTTAAAATAAAGGCTACAGTAAATGCATTGTTTTTTTTAATTCAAAATTTTCAATTTTAATTATTTAAGTATTCTTGTAGAATATTTAGTGTAAACTTAAATGTGTATTTCTCATACATTTTAAGAATGCTTCAAGATAATCAGGTTATTATTTAAAGTTCATTGTAATACTGGATATAGATTTTTTTTTTCATTTAACATATTTTAAACTGCAACTCAGAAAATAATAATTGCTTTTACTTTAAACTCGTTTTACTTGAAATAAAATAGAAATGTTCCATTATTTCTCTTGATTTAAAATAAAATAGAGAAAAAAATGGTTTCGAAATACAGCAAGACATTTGATCTGCTTGTCTTATTTTTAACCTTTTGATTTACTTAGTATATATGAATTGTCTAGCTGTGCTTATTATACCCAGCAGCTAAGCTTGTTTCTTGGCAGCTGCTAAAATATCAGTACATAATCCTGGAATAACCCCTTTGTTGTTTATTGATTCTCAACTGTTAGTTAATTATAACACTGATACCATGCCTACATCTTTCCAGCAATAAAACTTCTAAATGAATATTTAATAATTGTAATCATAAAACAAATATCTTTGACATTGATCCATGCTCTTTATTAAACATCTATTTTCATTACAACATGCTTGAACTTAAAATAAATAGTTGCACATTGTTATTTGTGAAACAAGCTCATTTTGAATAAGCATGAATTAAGTAAGTACAAATGAAAGTCGAAGTAATTTGATGAGCACAGAACACTGAATATGCACATATCATTGATATGCAAAGTATATCTATTTTCACATTTCAGATCTTTCAACTTATGAACAGATTAAATATGAACAAGTACATCCATTTGTGAACAATATAAAAGTGTATATATTGCTCGAATTGGCTAAACATCAATGTAATAAGCAAGGGGTTGGCAAGTGTTGTTTATTATTCAACTTTACACACATGTTAAACTAGAATTAAATATTAATTGTGTTATATATTACTTTCATTGATACATAGTATGCATTCAACAAGTAAAAAGGACTAATTTTTTTATTAATACATTTTTGATTGTATAAAGCCACATAAAAATAGAAATATCTAATATACAGCTATAGTTGTTTTGGATGAATTAAAGGTTAAATTTTTCAAAATTATTTTACTCAAAAAATGAGTTGTAACAAACTTGATATTAAATATATTTTTATTAGCTCGCTTTTGAGTATAAATCTAGAAAAGTTACGTACATGAAGTTTAGAAAAGTTCTTTAATTTGTTTACAATTTAAAAATATCGTGTATTCACAATCAAATAATTTTTATTTTCTATAAATATAAAAGTCATGTCGGGAGTAGAGTTATAGGACTTCATTTTGTATGTATATTATCTTTGTTTTGGAGGTTTAAATTCCACATGATTTTGATTGAAATAAGTTAACTGAAGTATAATGTGAAAAAAAGTTAGCATATGAATGTTTGATTAGGATCTAGTTGAATGATGATAATGCATCTAATTTAAGTTAATTGCCTATAAAAGCCACTCTCTATGAATTGTTTCATTTTAAATGTGTTTTTTCAGTATGGCATCATTTAAGGTATTTCATTCTAATTGATTAGCTGTTCAACAATAGAAATTGCATCTAATATAAGTTAAAATTTAATAAAATATTTTTTTTTAATTGATGGGCTTAATGCAAATGTTAGCAGATACGCAATGCCTTGTTATTTTCATTTTCATAGACATCCTGGAATGAGTTTTAAAATTTGATTCTATAAGAAATGAAGTGTTCACAGGTGCTAGAAAGTAAATCTAAAAGAAACCATCAGGAATTGGTGATAAATATTGGTTTGCTATGTTTAAGTCAATGGTGCAATTCTAAGAAAGGAACATTTGTTTGGGTAATAAAGTTTTCTCATTGGTAATCTTAAGGGAAGATCTCAAGATAATCGACATGACTGAATTTTCGTTTTCCAAACTTAATTGAAAGGGCAATGGATAAAGGAGTTATGTTACAAAAACTAGTTCCTAAGAAAATGACTTTTTTATACATAGTTTTGAATATAAGTGGACCATTGCCTTTCATATTTTAGTTCTCATTATCTGCTTAAATATAGCAAGCAGGGTTAAACACTGTTGGGGCAAAACACACATGCACTTCTACAACAAAATTAGAATTTTCTACAGCGTCTCGCATAAAATTTTCATCCACTTGCCGATTCAATTTTAAATTAAAATAATATATGTAAAGAATAGCAGTTCTGAAGAGAAAACTGTGGCTGTTTAAGGTTGCTAGTGCGAGGAGGGATTTGATTTCTTTTAAAAATCCACCAAGATTGTAGTATAGATACGAAAGTTCCAAAACTGTAGAAAGGAAAAGGAATGCGAGTACAAGCAGGGCCATTTTGAGAGCATTAGACAGTCTCAAAGGCTGCTCTTTTTTATCGTATTTCTTTGATATTGTATTACAAAAGAAATCATTGAACTTAAATCGTTTTCTTTAACTATTAATCCTTTTTTTCTTATATTTCTATGTCAAGAGTTCAAACTGTAACATTTTCAATGTAGTTCAGCACATGATGTTAACATTGAGTTGCTTAAAGATTAGCAACATATCACACTAATCGATGTATATAACCATACAGAATTTTAAATAGGTTTGTGTTCTAAGATTTGTGCAAACTTCTAATGAAGTGCATTTTGAACATTGTTCACTCTCTTTATTATCAATGGTTTCAAAATTCTTTTCATATTTTAGATGATTTTAATGTTGTTGTAAGCATTGCTTGGTTTAAAATGTTTTATGAAAATGCATAAGTTGAGATGGAGTTGTTGACATTAGACACACTTTGTGAGCAATCCTTTCATAAGGTGGTCTGTTACATTTGGTTATGTAATATTGATATTTTAATATGTAAACACATCGTAGTCAATGTATGGACCATTTAGAAAGAAAAGTATATCGAAGTCGGTTGTTATAAATCTATAGACTCTGCTTGGTCAAGCTGTAAAAGTATTAATTCTCGTTCTAATCGGAAAATGTGATGTCTTAAACGACTAATCCGTTCTTGCGGCTCATTCGAGTTGTTATTTTGATTCGATATTTCTAATTGAAATAATTCACGCCGCAAATAATCAATTCTCTCTTCAACGGGTGGCTCAATTAAGTGATGATTTTCGCTTGTTACTGACACTGGCATGAAATTTCCGTTGAAGTAATTTGAATTCTGCGAATTTGTTTCGCTATCACCGTAAAAGCAGCCTAAAATTTGATTCGTACCGCTATTGTAGCAGTTTGAAGCTTGATGATTTCTACCGCCATCGTTTCGTAGAGAGTTTGGAGCTCTTAACTTTTTTGAGCTATTCTTGTGTGATACTATATTTCTATTGGTTTTGGCACGTGCTCCTCCAGTAGGCTTACTTTCTACTGCAGTATCGCTTTCTTTCAGTAAACGAGATGTATCTCCTGTATAGCTGGGTATTTTAGTATTTGAAAGCATCTGTGATTCATTGCCATTGTTCTCAGAATTTAGAATTTGAGTACAAGACAATTTTATATTTGTATTTTGACTCTCGGTAGTTCTAGGATAAACTAAGGGACAATTATCGGGATGGTCATTTGTCTTGAGGCATTCTCTATGGCTTTCATCTGTATCTGTTGAAAAGTCGCTGATATTTGGACCACATATGCTACTGCTACTTCCTGATATCGCCCCAACATAACTTTTGCTCGTAGAGAGCTCCCCAACTTTGGAATTTTCGGAGTTAGTCAAAGTGCATTCTTCGACATACTTGGGATTTTTCCGTATTTTCCGTTTGCTATCGCTCTGCATGTTTGACGGCAATTTAAAAGATTCGTTTGTGTTTTCACCTTCACAAGAAATGTAGTTGGATGATGGGTTTTGGTCTAACGACTTCAGCGCACTGCTGTTTCCGTTGATAGACGATGACCAGAAGTCCTCTAGAGGTGTTGAAAATGATGTACTTTCATGAAGTGGAGCTGTTTCCCAATTACTAGTTCCACTTGTCGTGGTTTTAGAAAAATCTGACTGACTACCACTCGGAAAATACATTTGATTTAACGATCTGCCAGGTTGAATAGATGTTTTATTTTTTTGATTAAGAATTCCAGGGTATAACTTTGGCTCAGAATGCAATTGCTTCTTCAAGTTTGATAACGGATGACCATGTAGAATGGGATACATATCTCGATTAATACTTTCATGTGCTTGAGGAATTCTTAATATATTTAGAGCTCTTTCAGATAAAAAACTTCTGACAGGTTTGGAAGATAAAAGTGGCGTCTCTTCTCGATTGTCTATTGTTGTTAAGCTTAATCTGTGGGGAGAGCAAGCAGTGTCTTCTAAGTGTTTTGCATCAAAATGAACCTATAATTAAAAAACAACAAACTTGGGTTAAATTTCATTAAAGAATTATTTTGCTATAATTCCGTATATTTATGCAAAACTAACTTGCACTTCTTAATTGCATTGGTTTTTTAATTGACAGAAGGCCACTAAAGATTATTTATAATTGTTTCACCACTTATGTAAAAATGGGGGAACACAAGGAGCATTATAATAATATATTAAAATAATGAAAAAATTTAAATACAATTAATCTCGAGTGAAAGACACATAATAAAGGTAAAATAAAAATATAGTTGACTTAAAAATAACTGAAACTTTACTATATGTAAGATTTCTTTCAAATAGTTTCAGTGGTTTGAAGACAAGTTTCTTTATTCCTAATGGAATCTCGCAGTTATTTTCTTCCCATGAAATTTTTTTTAAAGGAACTTTTTTAATCCAAATAACTTCAATGGTTCTCTATATGCGTGTTATTTTAACTAGAATTCCAAATTGAAAGAGAGATTTCCTCAAAATTTAAGTGCGAAAAAAAAATATCGTACCATTAGAAGCAGAATGTAAAATATCTTATTCAAATTGATCATTATTTAACGAGATTTTTGCGTGTTTTACCTTTTACAGTATCGACGACACATTCTAGAAAAAAAATATTCTAAAGTGTATGTATCTTAAGAAAAAAAAACGCTCATTCCACTCGATTATTTTTTAAATAAATGCGTATAGATTTTTAGACATGCATTTGCAACGAATACATGCTCATTAGACAGTTTTTTTAATGTGTAAAACAATAGTATTTTACAAAAGGATCGTAGTTTATTTGCGAATTGTTTATTCATTTTATTACTGGTAGTAAAATGTCATTGATGTTCATTCAATTAATTTTGACCATAAAATATGACCATACAATTTTTTTAGATATAGCTTAATAATATAAAGAAGAGTGGAGTCGACTTAAATAAAAATTTTAAAAAGTAAAAATAATATTTAGTTTCTTAAACAGCGTTAAAAAGTAAAATCTCTAAAAAACAGGTCCAATGTGAAAAATTAAATTAATTTTGATATGTGTAAACTTATTATGCTTGTCAGTATTCTTTAAATTTGCATCAAAATTTAGGTTTCTCCAGATTGACAATAACACCTTTCAAAGCGTACTAATAAGCACAGTACAGTACATTTTAGCGTTTTTTCTAGAAATCAGTTTTTTATATCTAGTAATTAATTTTATTTAGAAGTCATAGCGGTTATATATAGCGGCTATCTATAGGTCAATTTTACTTTTTAAACTTTTATTTTAATTTTCCTTATTAATTTTTATTTTGCAAATCATTAAAAACATAATTATTCAAATATGTAAATTTGATAAAAAGAAATTCAGACCAATTCAGGTTTTCAAACGGCAACTGGATTATTAATTTTTTTGATCAATGGGGATATTTCTGATCCAACAATAACAAAATAAAAATCTCTAAGTTGGTAAATGAAAACAAAACTTTTCTATGGACATATATAAAAATGCATACAGGTGAAATAGATTAACCCCCAAAAAGTCGATAAAAAGCAACTTAAGCGTACTTTGGCTAAAGTTTGCACCCGGCAACCTCTTGATGTGGAGGGTAATTGCAGTGCTACATGATGGATTGCACTAAATGCGGATGCTATGGTAGGACGACTAGTGGGTCGGCTGGTGCACCAAACTTCATCACTTTCATCAGCACCATATTCTCTGTATTCGGCAATCCATGGAGGTAGGCTTTCACTGCTATCACCTCCCTTAAAAACAACAAATCGCAAATATAAAATAGCTATTAATTCATAAAAAAATTGCGAAACCCGACAAAAGACAAACATTTTCAAAGTATACTGTTAATTCTTCATTCGTGGGCCAGTTTTTGATTTTTCAAGATAATGTTCGGGTTTGTAATTTTGAGAACTTAAAGATTTTACAAAATATTTGGAATGTGGTATTTAGGGTTTCTAGTGTACGGGTTTTTATATTTTCATATAATATTGTTTTGCCTAGAAGTAAAAAAAAACGCATGATACTTGCACCCCTCAGCGGCCGATTTTTTTAGCCTTGTGTTGATTCTGCATAAAACCTCGAACAAACTTAGCCTCGTAAGTAAAATATTTGGAAATCGCCAAATTGATTTAAGGAACGTTACTTTGTTAAAAATGATTGTTGAACATTTAAGTAAAAGTAATGTATATTTTAAAAAAGCTAGATGCAAGACCAAAAACCCATTGTTTTCCTTAAAATAATTTGAAATTAAATTAATAACTTTTTAATTCATTATTTAATTTGAAATCGTTTTTAATTTATTACAAATTACGCGATGTTACTGCAATAGTAAATGATTTGTTCCTACTGTAGTGTAGTGATGTAGATGTCCATATATCTATAGTGGCAGCCCTAGAACATTTTCTAGATGATGCGCTATCACACCCAAATTTCAGAGCCAATTCTATGAAAGTCGGTTAACCGATTATTTAAACGATTTATAGGCTACATTTGGTTTATTACTAGAAATTATGATAAGTTTTCGGTTGAAAAAACAACTTTTATTCTGTAGGTAGATTTTTAGCCGAGCGTTAGCGAGATCTCTATATTTTAGTTTCCAGCACTTCGTCTGTTTGTCTGTAAATGTGTTTGTTACGCATTTACGACCAAACGCGTCGTTTAATTTTCTTCAAATTCGGCATGAATGTTGCTTAAAGTCATTAAAATCGACGTATATGTTTATTTTTTTTTTATCCCGAGCTCTATTGTCTCAGAGCTACTACTCATTAAACATCAGATCTCAATTACATAAAAAAAAAAATCAGCACACTCTATAGACACTTTTCTAGATTTAACACTGACAAATGTCTGAATTAGGTCGGAATAATTTATACTTTGCGCAATATCGTTTTCATTGGATATAAATGAAAGAACGGAAAGCTTTTCCTGACACATAACCGAAGTTAAATAAGTTTTGATAAAGTTTAATATATATATCATTATATCATATATATATATATATATATATATATATATATATATATATATATATATATATATATATATATATATATATATATATATATATATATATCATTACTTGAGTTGGATCTGCTGCTTCAGCTCCTTGTACAATGCATGGAGGAATTCCCAACTTGTCAGCTAATTTGTTATAGTCTTCCTCAAGCTAAAGAAAAAACGAAGAAATAAAGAATCTATTAATTAAAAGGATTTTAAATGTATTACTTGTGAATAAAAGTTTAAACCATTTTAAAATCAACATTTTTAACATGATAAGAATTATAGAATAATGTTTCCACTTTGAAATTTGTTAATTTTTCAGTATTTTATTATGGAATACCCACAAATTCCTAGTTACGCTTTGTTTTCCTTTGCTAGTAGAAGACAAGTAAACGATAGAAAATTAAAACAAATTTCAATATTTGGTTATAAATTATAAAAACTGAGTAAAAATTAATATTATAATTTTTTATATTTTATGAAAAAATTGTTAATTGAAGAATAATTCATAGTTTGTTATTTTTAAGTTATATAAAATATATATTAAAGAGTAAGTAATGCTACTTCAAATTATATAAAAGCAAACATGGTAAGATATAATTTCATCAATGAATAAGTATGTTATGAAATAATAATTGATAATATTTAAATTACTCAAATTACCTAATAAAATTTACAATAAATATGAAATTTCTTTTTCTTTTAATCTTCCATCAAAATTATTTTCAATTAGTAACAATTACTTTAATTTTTAACATACATATATCGATTGATCGCTGATTTCTAGTTGATTATTATAAATATATTATTATAATAGAAAAAGGAAAGGCAATCTATTTTCCCGGAATGTTTGAAGTTTTTGCTCTAAACTTTAATCACAAATTATTATATATATTATTTCAGTAGCAAAGATCCCTTTTACGGGTCTCACACATAACGGATCTTAACATGTGAGGTATAAAAAAAAGGGAATTTCCCGGAGCAGTGACGAATCGTAGTTTTGTCTCATGAATATTAACGTTTTTTTTTTTTTAAATGCGTTTAAAAATAATTAGTTTCCAGGCTGTTTTTAAACGAGCCATCTATGGGTAGAATTCTTTGAACTTAGGGTCATATATGAGTAGTTACAAAGAATGTGTGTGTGTGTGGGGGGGGGGGGGCGCAGGGTTGTTCATGTGAAAATTATATTACCTTTATTAACTAATGAAAGGTTCATAAAGGGAAAAGTGAAGTAAGAAAGATTAAAATAATATTTGAAATATTATATTATTTTGACGGCAAGGGTGATAAAAGTCCAACCTCCGAAATAGAGATTGGTGATTTCGATCGTCTTTAAATGTTCCATTTTGAATAAATAGGCTCAATATACCTCCTTCAATTCTCTTTTCAACGCCCTGTTTAATACTTCGGCACGATAAATAGATTCCTGTGGCTCATCATCTATTGCAAAACGTCGAGTTTTGCACTCCACTTTAACTCCTGGTGTTGCAACAACTGCCGCGTCTTCTGGGTTAAGAAATATGGTGTGGATCTATAAAAAGATTGATTACAAAAATTAGAAAAGTGCATTGGGAGTTAAGGCATGATGTATTGAGGAAGGGTATAACGTATTGAGTAAAGTTAAAATGTATTGAGTAAATTTATGTGGATTATGTATTTCTGGATCTTTACGTCGAATTAGAATTTTTTGAATAAATATTGTATAAAAATAAACGATTTATTTTTGAGAATGTGTATTTCTTGTGAACGTCTATCGATTTCAATAATATCTGTTTTTGAAATAAGAAATTGTGACTATTATTCTTTTTTCCTTATTATTATTGTATTTTTTTCCCGGTTTAATATAACGTATTTTATTTGCTTAAAATATAATTAGTGAAACTCAAATAGGTTTCCACTGCCTTACAATGTTTACAAAGCTACAACCTGTTTTTCTTTCATTCTTTCATATTAGCAATATATATGTAAAAAAAATCGGGCGACAAAAACTATCTACAGCGTACGACTGATTTAGGCGTTAATCTTGCTGTCTATTTCTTAGTCACTAGCAGCTGTAATATCAGGTTTAGTTATTGTTGTTATCACATGGCTATTTTGCTCATACACACAAATTAATTTTTGAAAGCAAATTTTTAAACCCGCTTCAATAAACAAAATATTTTTTAAAAACTTTAAAAAAATATATATAGTATATATATATATATAAAAGAAAATAAATGTTTTTATTTCTATGTTACCCGATATTAACATAAAAGGCAGAAAACCTTTTGGGAAAAAAAATCAGATTTATAATAAATCAAAATCAGATAAAAACTCAATGCTGCTGCCCGGGAATAAAATTTATTACACTTATGGAATATGTGCTTTTTCAGAAAAAACAGCTAATTTTTATTATTACATACAAATTTACATTTATTATTACAAATTTTATTGTAGTGTATCTTCAAATCTTGTAATTCGATTTTAACTCCTTCCTAAATGTTATATTGACTTAAAACTAGGTATTCTTACGTAAACTCTATGACAATGCAACATTTAATTATAATAATTGATAATTAATATTCAATAAAATTTTTTAGTTTTTAATAATACATTTTATTTTATATTGAAAAATTTGCGCAACGGCAAGTTTCGAACCCGCTTTATTAGCAAATACTTTTATCACGTGTACAATGAATATGTGTTTTCTAGGTGAACGATTTTTTAGAGAACATTGTGAAATAACGACATGATGTATTTATACATAAATTATATTAAACTAATAATTAAAAACCTATAGCAATTTTTAATAGATTTTTTCTATAACTTATTTTACTATTGTAAAAGTATATTTCTTGCTATTAACGTTGTTAGTCTTATCATTTTGTTATTATAATTTTTTTTCTAATCAGAGAGAACTTACTCAGTCGTACGCCGAACATTCAACATTCCGTTAAAAGAGATACATTTCTACCTTACAAGTGTTGACATCTTGTAACGAAGCAAATAATTGACGAGCTGTCGTCGCTCCCCGCAAAAATTAACACAGATCAACCTTCATGCCTTGCCCGAGATTCGAACCCAGACCCACTGTGTGAGGGCAGCATAAATATAAAACTAAATAACATATACAAATATTTACCTTTGGCACAAAGAGTATGCAAAGAGTTGTTGTCGTTGATATAAATATCAACGTTGATACCAGAACCAGGGTTAAAGTATATCTCTCCGCTGGGATAACATTAGCTAACGCCACGACTATGACACTTGTTAATACCACATTGTAGACGCTCATTCCAATATATTGGGAGTCATTGAGAGCTGGAACTTTGACGTGTCTGGTTTCCCACGCCATGTAGCAGCCCACAACCAACAGAAGGCCTTTGTAGATATATAGACTACCCAGCCATTTTGCCATATGAACCGAGCTGCAGTGCTCCCGTAAGTCAAGGTACACCACGTTCCTTTCGTCTTTATTCACCTAGTTTGGAATAAGAAAAAGGAAATCTGAGTGATTGTAAAATCATGAATTTATTATTTTTCAATAACGTGTTATTAAATATTATAATAATTGTACTGTTATAGTTATTTTTTTAGTCTTTTTGAAGAATACTCATTTTCAGTTTTTGTTTAGAAGAGTAAATTGAGCCGTCTAGTTAGTTTCACAACCAGATAGATCCAAATTTTCGCAAAATCTCTTTTTTAATATTTTTCATAAGTTCTCAATGTAATACATCACTTTGCAAAGCGGCATTGACCAAAAGTGTCTGAATCCAGTCTAAAAATTCACTCAAAGTCATGGGTTTAGATCCAAAAGTACGTGGCTGTCAATCGTTTTTGGAGTCTTCTGTAAAATTTATGAAAATGGATCTATCTGGTGTTGAATATAGACGGCTCAATTGTTCGTTATCAATTAGTGCATCTTTTGTATTTTTAAAAAAAAATACTTCTATGTTGGCGTACTCTAGGATTTGAACTCGTTAATTCTGGAATCGAATGTTGACGTACTATTTAGATCGAGTATTAGAGACTTCCATTAAATATATAAATTTAATATGGATAGGGTAAGTTAAAGTAGCAACACATTAATTTTACACGAACGGAAGACATATTATGCATGATATGCGTAAAATAAAATATGATTTGGTAAAAAAGCATCACGATTTTGAGTTATGGTCATAAAAAACTCGTTCGTTATTGGCACTATTGACGCCCTTTTGAAAAAGTTTTTGGAATATAATTAATTTACGACATTGACCTTTTCCCTTCTTATAACTTTCATTATTTTCAAGTAATTGGTGAGCATAATTTAAAATCGGTGACTTTGGACGTTGTTATATAAACCAGATGCATATAAAATTGAAAATTTAAAGCATTCAACAAATGGTGTGAAACATATTGAAATTTTAATATTCTTTGGAATAAATATGAAAATATGAATGATTATCAACAAAACAAATTCTATTTAGAACACTGTTAATAATTTACCTGCATTGATAAACTGATGAGTTTTCTCTCCATAGGATCAATAGAAACCCATAATATGACCAGAATGCAGTCAATAAGGAGAAGTACACTAACCATTCCTAGTAACTGTTGATCATGTAGAAGCTGAAAAGGAGAAAAGCCCATAACAATTTCTGAGTTATTAATCATCCACGAAGAAGGAATATGTTATTCTCTTGAGCTACATGAATCAATTCCTAATCAGTAGACTCTGGGAATGCATGGATAACGCATAGTATCAACCTTTTTGAAGCAGCATGGAATATGTTATCGCGTTCAAAAAGGTGGTTGCGTGTTATATTTAATTATTGGGGATAAATATACTTTTCACTGATATAAAAGTTTTTCTAATGTGATGAAAGTTTTGTGACATATGATTCGACTAACTATGTAATATTAATACACCAAAATATTAAACTTGGCCAAAATATTATGACGTTTTTAAGTAATTGAGCAATGATTTCATATTGTTTTCGCCAGAGCGCGAAAAAGATAATATATAAAAGAAAGGAAAGGGACTTTCTTATAACGTTAGTGGAAGTGTTTTGTTCGAACAGGTATGGGTAAAAAGCGTGATTTGATGGACTTTGAACGTAGGATGATTGTGGGTGCTCGAAGTTATTGAGTGAGCATTAGAAAAATGACCGTATTTGCGAAGTACATAAGAGCGGCTGTAGGGAAATTGTTTAAAGACTGGGATGTTAGCCAAAAAACTTGGTCTCAACGTGATTCCTGTGGTTGTCAGCGATTACTTATTGCTCTAGCGAAAAGAAGAATGTTCAGGTTTGTAAGGGACAACCAAATGGTAATAGTGCAGCAAATTACAGCTGATTTTATTCAAAAATTTTCAATATGATTTCTGAGGGCACTATTTACCTACACTTCAGCGTATGCAGGGCCCGATTAAGACATTGAAGCAAGGGAAGTCCGCCTTTAAATGGGGCCCTATTGCTCTCAGATAGACATTGGAACATCAAATCAAGATTTTACATGCCTGGCTTCTAAATGACATTAAAACGAAACACATTGTAAATACATTAAAATTTTTTTATATGTAATGAATATTCCTAATATTCTGTAGGTTTTTGATTTTTTTTCCAATATTCGAACAAATTTAACACAAGTAGCAACTTTTTTTTTTGCTGAAGTTAGTAATGCCACTTTCTTAAGATAAATTTAGTAGCAAAGTATGTTAAGAGTGTTAAATATTTATTTAAAATGTGTGATTTGGGGGGCCCTCAAAACTGTAAAGTGTAAGCCTGGGCTTCCGGGACCTATTCAGTAATCAGGCCCTGAGCGTATGGGATATGAAAGCGTATGGGGACAAAATATTTTGGCCACTCCGTGTATATATAAGTGTCTGTTAACGGAGTGTCTGTTTATCCGAAGAACAGCAGCTAATTTTTTATTATTACACGATTTTATCTAATTCACCTAAGTTGTTCTTGTATTATAAAATCTTAGAATTCGTTTTTCAATCCCTTCCCGAATGTCATATCGTCTTGAAAATTTCCTAGAATGTATTTATTCCGTTGACAATATTTAGTCATAATAATTAGTAATTACAAATTTACTATTGTTATTAACTTTCCAAAGCGGTCAGCAAATTACCGAAATTGTAAAGTTGTTTTCTCTGCAGGAGAGCTGAAATAAATTTTTTAGAAAATATATTTAAATAAAAAAAACCTTGATGAATTCAAGCGGTCAAAGAGATAGCTTTTGATTTATACCCAAATCAAACAGAATTGAAAAATATTGAAAATAAAGTATTTTTATCAATTGAAATAAATATTACCTTTACTTCTGGAAAAACTGTTGATCCCATGGCGGAAAATTCAGGGACTTCCGATCGAATTGTTATGACTTTCATTTTATGTTTAAAATAAAAATTTAAAACGGTAAATTTCAATCCACCGTTTTCAACATAATGCCTTAAACTATTAAAATGGCGTCTTCACAGAAAACACTACAAATTAATAAAAATATAAACTTTTCGATAAAATAATGAAATTTATTTTGTCATAAATTGTTTACAAAGAAATGAATTTGTCAGAAAAGTAAGAACTATTTCGTCGTGTCGTTACGTTTGTGAAATACCTATGAAGAAAATAAATTTCGTCATTTCGGCGATAATTTTTTTTGGCGATATTTATCAATTTTCATTTTGGCGATAATTTAAAAAATATCCAATTTGCACAAAATTACATCAGTTATAAAACATAAGTTTAATAATTGTAAAATGTAAATAACAGCATCACGTTGAAGTGAGTTCGAAGACACGTAATAATACCAAATGCTTTTACTGTTGAAACTATTACAAAAACATTCATGTAAAAATTACACAATTAAAGAAAGTAAAAAATCGCACAATAATAAAAAACGACAGGCATATTAAAATTTATCTTGTACGCCAAGAGAAATGTACTTACCTTACTTTTGACTATTCCAGTATTGGCTCGAATGAATATATGATATACACGATAAGTCTTGATGAACATACAACCAAAAGCAAGAGAAAATCCACCAGATAGAAGGAAAGCTCTTGCCTTATAAAAGAGAAAAGATAATTGTTTATCTAGTAATTATTTTTTAATATAAAACTCGTAACAAAAATAATAAAAAACAGATAACAAAAAACAACCTAAATTCATGAAAGTTTATTTAATTTCCTTATTTTTTTTCCAATACACATATTTCTTGTACTATCCATGTATATTATATTGTCATTTGTAATTGATTAGCAAAAGTATGTGCCATTTGTCGCATTTTCATTTTTCGGAAAATGTTTCCAAGTCTATGTTGCTTTTTAAAATTTAAAAGCTATGTTAATAGGGATTTTCAAATCGTATATATGTCATAATTACTTGCTATGTCATATTTAAAAACTTCATGTTCCGGTTAGGCATCACATGAATGCTGAAAGAATAAAACAAATTGGAAATTTCCTCAATACATAGGCGATAATGTTAAATGGAAAAATTAAATATTTCTTTTTATGTCTAAATTTACTTGAAAGGATGTAATACATTTCTAAAATCCCTCTATGTTTGTTTTTATGAAATGTATATTTTAAGAAATCTTCGGCAGATTAAACGTTGAAGAGTTTTTTCATACATTTAGATCACTTCTATAATAAACAAGTAAAATTGAGAACAATTAATCGATGTGTCTGCGAAATAAAAAGAATAATTCTTAGTGTTCTAATAAATAATTTAGATAAAATCCAAAGTACAATAAAATTGACCATGATTGTTTATATATAAAAATTATATTAATTTTTAATTAATGTTATGTAGAATCTGGTTTATTAATGTTATGTAGAATCTGGTTTATTAATGTTATGTAGAATCTGGTTTATTAATGTTATGTAGAATCTGGTTTATTAATGTTATGTAGAATCTGGTTTAAAAATTAAAATTAAAAACAAGCTAAATTTCTATAAATATATACCCACAACTAACTATTTAACAGTTTTTAAAGGTCGCACGATCTCATCTTATTCCTTAGTTCGCCAAAAAGAGTAAAGTTCTTTTAGTTGAACTACCAACTAATAGATGGCGCTACGTGAATAAGATTTCTCTATTTGCACATGCTACCAGTTGCATGCAGCTTTGAATTGAAGAGAGAAAGTTTAGAAGGACGCATAATAATTTAAAACTACTATAGTTTCTGAAAACCGAAAAGAGTTAATTTATAAATGTGAAACTTACATGAATTCAGTGCAACGTAATAATTGTGATAAAAATATAAAAAAATAAATTACTATTAATGCGATTATAAAGCGATAAATAATTATGAAGGAAAACTATCAGAAAAATTGTTAGAATTATTTAGAAATCAAAACCCACTTTTTAGAAATTAAGACTGTTTATTCGTTTGTTTATGTGTTTGTACGTTAAGCACGCGAGAACCACCAAATGGATTTTTTAGAATTTTCACTTGTAGATAATATCACTAGTAAATTAAGATATTTTTTAAGTTGATATTTTTTTTTCTAAGCTTAATGAAATTTTGCACAATTGACTTTCAAAACAAGAGGAAAGTCACTGTTTGCATGAAATTTCGTAAAGCTTTTTTGTCTCCAGCAGAAATTAGTTTGTACTAAAACCGTCAGATAGCGCCACTGTGAAGAAATCTGCTAATACTCTCCTGGGCAACGCCGGGCCATGTAGCTAGTATAAAGTAAACATCGATAGATAAACAATAATACTGAATAAAGTGAGTGAACGTATCATATGACATTAAACGTATATCTACATTTTTTTGAAAAACTGAGTAAAATTGTCATAAAAGTATTTTTTGTAAAAACTACAAAAAAAAAAAAAAAAAAAAAAAAAAAATCCTTTTAAGCGTGGATAAATATATTTTAGCGGATGAAAAAGATATATCTACTGTTAAGTCTCAAGGAGATTCAGAACTTTGATTTCCACTTTATTATCAAAACTGGAGTTTTTAGATACTCACTTACCATGTTAATCCATTCGAATTGACAGAAATAAAAAGGAAAAGTCATAATTTTATACTTACTGAGCAGACAATATGGAAGTGATTATCACTAAATAGAGTTCCATGGTCCAATGCTAATAGAATAACGGCAATGTATACCAGTATGCAGCCTACGATTACGAAGTTATTTAAATTCGGGCTGGATAACTTAATAAACCTGAAAAGAAAGGTAAGAATGTTTACTATGGAGAAATCTCATAGATTCGTTCGATCATCTTTAATGTCAATAAGTTTATTCGTTTTGTAACGTGAAAATGCAAAAGTAGACAAAAAGTACCATGTGCAGTATCTCACACTTACTAAATCAGGGCCTATGATTCAGGGCCTTACTAAATCAGGGCCTTAATGTAGTAGACGTAAATTAAGAATGGGCAGTCGTAAACAAATTTTATAAACAACACGCACAACTGAATTAATTAGTGATTTTTTTTCAAAATCTAAATCTTTGTTATTTTATAAAAATTTCTAAATATTTTACGAAATTAAATGAACGCACTTTAAAAAAAAATTGCACAAAAGTTGTGTATAGATAATATAGAATTTTATTGAATGTGTGGTTTAGAGAAAGTTTTTAAAAAAATGTGTGTGATGCTTTCAGTTTGGTTTTCGATTGCTGACTTCGAAATTTGTGATTAAAATTTGTGCAGTTATAAATTTTTTGAAGAATTGTATATGCAGTTGTAAATTTTTGGAGGACTCGTACAGTTGTAAATTGTTTGAGGAATTGTACAGTTGCAAATTTTTTGAGGAATTTTACAGTTGAAATTTTTTTGACGAATAGTACGGTTGTAAATTGTACAGTTGTAAATTTTTTGAGGAATAGCACAGTTGTAAATTGTTTGAGGAATTGTACAGTTGTACATTTTTTGAGGAATTGAACAGTTGTAATTTTTTTGAGGAATAGTACGGTTGTAAATTGTTTGAGGAATTGTACAATTGTAAATGTTTTGGGGAATTGTACAGTTGCAAATTTTTGAGGAAAGAAGTCGTAAATTGTGCTTACAGTAGGTTCTGCATTAAATAAAGCGAGAAGTATTTTGAAAAAAAAAAAAACCTAAATTTTTTTATATAAAATCCAGCCGTTCGTTAATTGGCTCATTGTTAATTTAAGATCAACAATTGAGTTTTCCTTAAAAGGGAAAAAAGAGTGATTAAGAGGTTTTTTAAATTACCCTTTTAAGTTAAGAGCTTTCTTTCTTTAAATCTTGAAGAATTTTGGATCCCCCTTTTTTATGGAACGGGAAAATGTGTTAAATGAAAAAATAATACTTCTGATATGGAAGTGGAAGGCTCCGTTTAGACGGATATTTTAAGTAAAAATATTGGAAAATCGGTACTGATGTATAAAAAAGAAGTAATATGCAGTTTTTAGAGAATGAATTTGGTTATTTCATTGAAAAAAAAATATTACCCACTTTTGGAAAGAGTTTACTGTGCAAGAAATATTCTACTCGTTTGAACTGGTGATGACTCACTTTTATACCAAATAACTGTTGTTTGATATAAGGCAGTCATTTTCTGGTGATGACTCACTTTTATACCAAATAACTGTTGTTTGATATAAGGCAGTCATTTTCTGGTGATGACTCACTTTTATACCAAATAACTGTTGTTTGATATAAGGCAGTCATTTTCTGGTGATTATGAGAATATATGTTTATTTGTACCAGGGTCTGTAGGGGTGTGAGAAAAGGACAGGGTCCCGCTCTTTGGATAAGACCCCGCAATAAAAATAAAATACTTTTTTTTTTCAAATTTCTTTAATTTTTTTAGCATAATTTAATTTAATTTTAATTAGGTTGTTACGGTTTTTAATTTTTTTTAGTATAATGAATAGAAAAAATAAATTCAAAAGAGCAAAAGGTAAAGTTTGCTGTTGCTACATACTTTTACAATTGTTGAGTAAAACAAAGAATAGTGCAAATATGCATTGGTTTGAGATTTTTTTTTCGTTTTTTAACATATTTTAATTTAATTTCGAGTAGATTGCTTTGCTACGGCGGCTTTTAAAATTTTTGAAAAGAATATTTTAAATAATGAATAGAAAAATGAATTCAAACGCAAAAAGTAAAGTTTGCCATTGCTATATATTTTTTCAACTGTCGAGTAAAACAAAGAACAGTGGGAATTGGGGAACAAGTTTATTTAGTACCGTATTTTCAAAAATAAGAAAGAGTTAAAATACCTCACCTGAAACATTTTCTAGTCGAATGCACATAACCATGACCGTTACCATACCAAAAAGTTTAAGAATGGTTTTCTCGTGCAGTTTTTAAAAATATAGTTCAAAGGACACCAAAGCTAACTTTGCATTGGACACCAAAGCTAACTTTGCATTGGACACCAAAGCTAACTTTGCATTTGACACCAAAGCTAACTTTGCATTTGACACCAAAGCTAACTTTGAATTGGACACCAAAGCTAACTTTGCATTGGACACCAAAGCTAACTTTGCATTGGACACCAAAGCTAACTTTGCATTTGACACCAAAGCTAACTTTGAATTGGACACCAAAGCTAACTTTGCATTGAACACCAAAGCTAACTTTGCATTGGACACCAAAGCTAACTTTGCACTGGACACCAAAGCTAACTTTGCATTGGACACCAAAGCTAACTTTGCATTGGACACCAAAGCTAACTTTGCATTGGACACCACATCCGCTAATGGCGGCCAAGTCTTGCACACTGAGCTAGAATATAATATAACAATAATCACTAGAGCGAGGACTCCCATTGAGGGACAATGTACTTTACCGTGCCGCGCGGATGCATACAATTAGGAAGAAAGGTTGAGAGAACATTCGTCCTTGGCTATGCGGGAGTCTCACGTGACGTCACAGATGTGTTTAAAACTGGTCTTTTTTCTTGTCTTCCTTTTTCTTGTAAGTAAAAAAGTAAGTATGGAAAAACATTCAATGTGTAACATATAATGTATTTTTGAAAGCCAGAAATGCGTTTTTAATTCTACGCACCTTCGCCCAAAAAGGTGTAAGTTTTTCTATCTTTGCTTAATAAGGAGTAAAGTGGTCGGCTACTCTTAGTCCTCGCTCCAGTCCTTATATTATCCTAGCTCAGTGGTCTTGCAAGTTGATAAAGATTGCTTTATTTGTATATACATAATTGTTGCATTAAACTGTAAACAATACTAAACTCGAGTCGTTGCGAGGTTTAACTCTAGCAACTTGAGTATGGTGAATTATACAATTTAATGACATTACAGCAATTTGCTGGTAGTTGAAATAGTAAAATTTAGAGCAGCTATGTGACTATAAATTAAATAAACAATATATATTTCATGCTAGTGGGGTAATTTTTAAAATACTGTTGTTTTAAAAAATTTGTATCTCAATTTTGTTATAAATCTTATAATTTTTTATTTTGAAGAATCTTGTAGTAAATTTCAAATCCTCATACATAGACATAGACCTACTTTTCAAACCAAACAAAGCTGAGAAATAAACTCTGAATTGACTTGTTTGATTATTTGTTTTAGAAGAAAGCGAAATGCTATCTATCTGTTCAAATCCTAAGAAACATGTATTTTAAAGAAGGAAACGAACCCGACAGTCAAAACCTATGAAGTTATAGTTATTAGATAATCTTCTCACGGTCTTTCAGTGCAATTCTCTAAGGGTGCCCATCTAAAGATTAGCAAATCGCGGAAGCAAATACGAAGGGAGTTACTCATAAAATGTCTAAGAGCTCGAAACCCGAAGCTTTACCGAAGAAATATCGAGCTGTCATTTACAGAGTTAGCACCCTGTTGGGATTTATAGAGAAATGTTTGACAGACAATCGATAATTTACTCTACATCTTTAGTTATAAATATTTGTCGAGACTTTCATGACTAAAACCTTTTGCATCTAATTATGAATTAAAATCCCCAGGGAAAGATTTTAACTTTTACCATCAGAAAGTTAGAGCTCTTACTATTTTGATAATTGTGTGATAGGGATTAGGCATTCAAAGTAGTAAGCTAAATATTGGTTATTCTGATCCAGGCAAATTTTATACACTGAGCATCCAAAGTACAGGGTGTATGATAATTATTTTTACATCTAGCTGGCCAACTTGGCCAAGCAAGTGATAGTCAAATGCGTTGTTGCGTGTCAAAATTGTAACGATAATTCTCATACATCTGGTATTATGACCATATCCATATCCCATACGCTGAGGTATATGGTGAATATTGCGTTCAGAGATCCTTTGAGAGGATTCTTTATTAAAATTTCTGTACTGTTTTCCTTCGGTTGTTCCTTGCAAACCTGGACTCCCTTCTCTACGCTTTAGCATTCAGGAGGCCGCAGGAGGCACGTTGAGACCTAGATTTTCGGCAAGCAATTCAGTCTTTAAACATTTTCACTACAGCTGCTCTTGAACATTTTAAAAGAGCAGCGTGTTTGATGATGTTAACTCTATGACTCCGAGCACCCACAATCATTTCACATTCAAAATCTGTGAAATCTCGTTTTTTACCCATACCTCTTCGAACAAAACGCTTTTATTAATATTAAAAGTAAGCACCTTTCTTTTTTATACCTCTCTCGCCATCTCAGAGAAATAGTGTGACGTCATATCTCATTTACTTAAAAACGTCAGATGGTCAAAATAATTTGGCCCGTCAGTGTTGAAAATAACTTAATCATCCTAAACTCTCTTGTATTTGATTGCACGTTATTATTTTAATGCATATATTGCGATGTGCGTTTGGAGACGACTGGAATAAAACCTTGTGCTATTGGCAAACCGGGTATTTTAAGGAACCACCACAGTACTGTGGTGGATTCTTAAAATATTCATAAATCTAACTAGGGAATGATCAAAGAGCACTTGTGAAGCGTATCACGTGAGTGAAGAGAATCATGTTACTGTGAACATTCTAGTAGAAGAAATAACGTCATACAGAGTCACTAATGTAGTTCTGTATGTTTGGAGACGCCTGGAATAGAACCTTGAGTGTTGTGGGTGCTTTACTTTACCGTCGAGCTAAATCAATTGCTCGAGCTTTAAGAGAAAGTTTCGCGTATTTGAAGGAACCACAACATACCTATTAAAACGGTTTAGTACTCGATTTAAGTTGTGCAGTGTGGCATGTAGAATATTTACACTAACTGAAAACTGCCCATAAAACTAAGATTAATTTCAATAATTTTTTAACCGATAGTTTAATACATAAATCTCTTGAATAACGGATACTTACTCATCAAAAAGAAAAACGCTATATTAAGTAAGTTGAGAGATAATGATTTTTTTTTACTTAGCTCCATAAATTGAACAGATTATTTACTTTTAATTTTCTAAAAATTATACTTATATAAAAATAATTTCTTCAATAGATTTGCCTAATATTTTTAATAAAATTTAAATTTTAAAAGAGCTAAAAATTTATTCTAAAGGTTAGTTTTCACTTCAAAATATGTAAAGTTGCGATTTACATCATGATAGATATGAAGTATTTTCTCATTAACTCTTTAGTCATAAAAGCAGAAATACATTATAAGTAAAACTACCGTTTAAAATACCCCACCCTCTTGTAATAAATCTTTTCAAAATTTGGAATTACATCATTCACCTTAAAAGAAATATAAAATATCTTTTTAGACTTTTTAAGTTGCGACTAAGCTATTTTATTGAATTGAAAACTGCCCATAAAACTAAGACTAATTTCAATAAATTTTTTAACCGATAGTTTAATACATAAATCTCTTGAATAACGGATACTTACTCATCAAAAAGAAAAATGCAATATTAAGTAAGTTGAGAGATAATGATTTTTTTCCCTGACCGAACTAAAACTGCAGTGCACCCTTGCCCACCCACTAACACTTAGATAGTCACCGGGCGATACAAAAAGTAATTGAAGTAATAAATCAAGAACCGAACTTTGAAGTATCGCTCTAAATTTCACGAAGGATATTTTTGCTTTATTTTGGTTTTAAAGCTGTCCAATCGAGAGGCCCTATAAATAATGCTAAGAGCAGCCCCTGGAGTTAAAATAAAACGAAAGCATATCAAACGGAACTTAAAAGTAGAAACGTGAAATTAAACGCGTTTCTACTTTGTATTCCAAAAAGCTTTGTGTTTCGTATTTTTAATTTTCTTCTTGTGTGAAAAATGATTTCAAAGCATTTTGTGATGGTTTTCTTTTAAATGCGTCAGTAATGATTCTTTCGGAAAAATGAATTACCCTTTGTTACCATAGACCCAATGTTGAATAGTTTTCTGGTCCTCGAATAAAAAATAAATCATTTTTGAAGAGTATCGCTTAGTTTTTAATGTACTTTCTTTTCTTTTGAAAGATATTTGTTTTATTTTTAATACGTAAATGATTTTTTACTTAATTCCAATGATTTAAATATTGGTTTTTCCCACAAAAAAAATTAATTAAATTTTTTCGTATATCACAGCTCACAAAATGAGTGTTTGTCAATTGAATTTAGATTGATTCACAGTATAGAAGTTATATGAACTTATTTTCCATACAGTTACTCTTTTATATTTTTTATTTTTGTACCTTAAACTTTTTATTCAATATATACATATCACAAAACTAGTATCGTAAAAATTGTTAAAAAAACTTTTTTTAAACAAGTGGTGCAAAGTTACCCTGCAAGAAGTAAAGTAACCCCTACTTTACTTCTTGGAGGGTAACTTTGCACCACCTGTTTTGAAAAAGTTTCACATTTGAAAAAGGCGAGACATTCAGTGAAAGATGTAAATAATATATTTTCACCGTGAGGGTTCACAACCCTGCTGTTCAATGGTATGGCTGTTTTTCTTCACTTTCTGTTAGGGAAGGTTACAGATAAAAGTGTTGTTGTGTAGATATAAAACGTTTTTTTTTCTCCAGTGGAATAAGTTGTATATTTTACGTTAATCACGTGTACCCTGAATAAGGAAAGTGCACAATTGTGTTTGTTATGTAACAATCATTGAAAAGATAATTAAAAAAAACTTCCGTTGATTTAAATAAAAATGCATTAGTTAGTAAATTTATTTTAACCTTTGTCAATTTTTTTTTGTTTATAAGCATTTTAGGGGAGCCTTTAAAATGAGGGAGCTCCGAATACCCTGCCGTAAATCAGTCTCTGCTTATAAATATACCAAAAAAGAATGTATTTTTAAAAATGGAAACATAAGTACTTGTAGCTATTATAAACAGATAAAGTAATTAATAAAGATTATATTCATTGTATTTATCTGTATTTAATTGTATACAGTTACTACTTAATAACAATTAATGTAACAATTACTTACTTGATCTTTCTGTAGTATAAATTAAATGAGAGGAATGTTAGGGCCAGGCTGACCCCAAGTATAGCTAAAGCTGACACGCAATAAAAGACACGGCGATCTAGTACTGCGATACGTAGAACAATGTTGCGACTTGAAATAGGAGGGCTTCCACCTGTAATGGAATGCTGAATAAGAATGCGTGGAGCTCAGTTTCTAAATATCTGAGCCCTTTACTTTCAATCAGTCTTTTCAAATTTTAAGTTACACACTGATAAAAAAAAATTTACTCAAATTTGTCGAAAATAGGCTGCAATAAATATATGAAATGACCAACAGAGTGGTCATTTCATATATTTATTGTGACCTATTGTGGTCATGAATTATGTAAGTTTGCAGTCGTGGAATTAAATAATGGTCGAGATGAGTAGTAACAACACAAAACGATTTATTTCTCAGCGCCAGTACATCTTCACATGGCAAGAGCTAAGCTAGGAATAACATCATATAGGGATTTGTTACGTTATATACAGATGGAAAATAGGGATAATGATCGTGTCGGAAACACAGTCGTTGATCGGGTGAGGGGATCCCCTAGGGAAAAAGAGTGCATTTGTACTTAAGAAGTCCCTGAGTGACGGGTATGTAACAGAATTCGTGTGGGTAGTTAAAGCTTTGTAGAATAGAAATCATGGGAACCAAGCGGTTTGTTTTGGGAAAAAAGAGTGTTAGGAACACGAGGGGAAAGTTGCAAATTGTACTTAATTATTTAAAGGAATGAATGTTAAGGAATTTTAAAGGGGTTTAAAAAAGGAGTTCTTGCTTTGAAAAGAAGGTGGTTATAGGAAATTATTTTCATATATTATAAAAAATAACGAAACGAAATCTTTTTCGTTAAGAATCTTTTATAATTAAATTATTTCGCCCCAAAATATAAATATTTTGTCGATTCATAATTTTTGAGAAAAGCTGTTTGAAGTAATTTCTTCATTTTGGCGAATAATTTACTAACAGCATGCCGTGTGAAACTTTTGTGAGTTTTCAGTAACCACTTTTAACAGTGCGTGTGAAGAATTTTTCCATTAAAGTGAGCATAACTGAGATTTTTTTTTGTAATTTAATCTTTTCGGTTAGAAGGGCAGCATAAAAATAAATACAATTTTCTTATACCTTACGCTATTTTAGAAGTTTTGGAATTTTACATTATTTACTTAGCTCCAACGAATAAAGAAATAAAACACATATAAAATTTTTTGATTCAATTTTTAGTCATTAATGGCGTTCTACAAAGCAAGATTTTCATTTTACATTATAATATATACGCAGAACATAAATACTAATTAAATATCCATTATCTCACTACCTAAAACAGCTAGATAATAACGCGTCCGTCTTGATCTAAAATGCGAATAGAAAGGTTCTTAGTGATCGTTCATTTATTACGTCGCACTATTTTTCATCATTTTTTGCATACCTTTCCCCCATTTCATGCATTAACGTTAGATTTACACACACTCTTCCATACGATAAATTTTTGTAGTTAAAAACATACATTAAAATTTCCATTCTGTGTAGTTTACCAAACATCCCTTTAGAAAGATAGTGATTTCTATAAAAATGGCTTAATATCAAAGTTTGTGATAGAAATTTCATCATTTTTTCTACAAAGTTTTCTACGTCACACAACCTCTGGACCCTCTAATCCAAGTATGCGTGACATAATAAATAGAAGGCCCTTTATATTTCTGGTATTTAATCAATATATTCTTCAGTTTAGCTACATGGTATTCGGATTTTTTATCTTAACTTTTCAGTCAATAACTTTTTAAAACAGCCTCTTGCTCATAGGTGATAAATTTTTGAAAATGTTGGAGGCGCTTGCTCCATCTGTTCTAATTATTTACACTAAAAATGAGCCCGTTTTTTAGAATATTTGAAGGTTTCGGACCCACATCTTCCCTAATTATTAACACCAAAATTGAGCTAGTTTTTCAGAATATTTGCGGGGCTCGGCCCATACGCCCTAATTATTAACACTAAGACTTAGCCAGTTTTTCAGAATATTGGAAGGGCTCGGGCCCACCTACCGTAATTATTAACTCAAAAAATGAACCAAATTTTCTTAATATTTGAAGGTTTTGGGCCCACATCTTCCCTAATTATTAACACCAAAATTGAGCTAGTTTTTCAGAATATTTGCGGGGCTCGGCCCATACGCCCTAATTATTAACACTAAGACTTAGCCAGTTTTTCAGAATATTGGAAGGGCTCGGGCCCACCTACCGTAATTATTAACTCAAAAAATGAACCAAATTTTCTTAATATTGGAAGGCTCGGGCCCATACGTCCTAATTATTAACACCAAGATTCAGCTAGTTTTTCAGAATATTTGAGGGGCTCGGCCCATACGCCCTAATTATTAACACTAAGATTGAGGCAGTTTTTCAGTATATTGGAAGGGCTCGGGCCCACCTACCGTAATTATTAACTCAAAAAATGAATCAAATTTTCTTAATATTGGAAGGCTCGGGCCCATACGTCCTAATTATTAACACCAAGATTCAGCTAGTTTTTCAGAATATTTGAGGGGCTCGGGCTAATATGCCCTAAATATTAATACTAAGATTGAGGCAGTTTTTCAGAATATTGGAAGAGCTCGGGCCCATCTACCCTAATTTAAACACAAAAAATGAGCCGAATTTTCATAATATTGGAAGGGCTCGGGCCCATATACCCTAATTAGTAATACTAAGATTGAGGCAGTTTTTCAGAATTTTGGAAGGGCTCGGGCCCATCTGTTCTAATTATTAACACCAAGATTGACCTAGTTTTTCAGAATATTCGAGGGCCCATATGCCCTAATTATTAACACTAAGATTGAGCTGGTTTTTCAAAATATCTGAGGGACTCGGCCCATCTTCCCTAAATATTAACACCTAGATTGAGTCTGTGTTTCAGATAATAGGAGGAACTCGGGCCCATCTACTTTAATTATTAACACCAAGAATGAGACACATTTTGAGAATATTGGAGGGGTTCGGTCCTGTCGACCCAATACAAGTTTACGCCTATGCTCGCTCTTATCCACACTGACAAAGCTGTGCCCACGTTGTTATGCTGTAATGGACGGATGAAAACCCGGATAGCATCATGATTAATGCTCAAGGTCTGTCATTGAACTGGGAGATTAGAGACCGATTCTGATGAATTACCTCACAAAATTATTAAAATTTTGTGAACCTGCGTCGGAGAGATGGTTGGCGTAATACATGTTTCAAGTTTGTTTATGAGGTGCACATAGCGTTTATAGTTGCAAATGAGGCGTTTGCGTTAAAAGTAGGTTAAATCCACTCTAGTTGAAGTGTTTGAAAAGAAAAAAAAACAATAGCTTTGTGATGTTTAATTTAATTGTTAAAAATTTAACTCTCCGTTTGAAACATAATTTATAATAGAGATTTATTTAAAATTTTTTAGAAATTGGCAAGTTATCCGTTCTAGGATTTGAAAATACTAAATTTTAATTAAAAAAGTCTACAATTGATTAAGCTTACTTTGAACTATAACAATTCAAATACAATTGTAATAAATGAAATTTGATATTAAAGCTTTTCTGATGTTAAGAATTTTTTTTGGGATAAAATCATCGACCCTAGCTAATTGAAATGTTACAAGAGAATAATAATAATACTAGAAAAAATTATCATTTTCTGCGGAAACAGTAATAGTTAAAAAGACACACTATGGAAATAAAAAGCCTTATTCCCTAATTTAATGAAAAAACACCTAGTAATAGCAGTTTTAGCATTTTTCAATTTTCCGTAACAATACGCGAAAAATATTTATTTTACGTAAGTCGGTAAAATACATAGGACACATTTTTTTAGTTACTACTTATATATTCTAAAATATGTTCCCAAGAAATGAAAACTATCTTTCTGAGTGTGATAACTATGATTTTATCAAAACCGAATTATTGGTCACAATATCGTTGTAACCTATAATACAGTCTGGTCACAAATTATCGGGCGATGGTCACCGTTTGACTGTATCACATTTAGCTGTATTGACATAAAAAACATTATTTTTGCTCAACTATTTCGCTTATGTTTTAAACAAGTCGCTTAGCTTTAATAGTAACAAACAAATAAGTGAAAGCATATAAAAAATAATGGTTTATTATGTGTTGGAAAGCAAACAATTTGTGACCACTTTGTATTTATTATTAGTAGACATAAAAATAGTAATTAATACCTAATTTTTATATTTATAACTACAATTTAAACTTTAAACAACATTAATGCCTTTCAATATTATCTTATTAAATGAAAAATCGTGCTTTTAGATTGAAACTAATCGTGATTTTTAAGGAAATCTGTTGTCAATTATATTATTAAAATCAGGTAATATATCTAAAGTAATGGTCTTCCATCTGTGATTTTCAAGTTCTGAGACAAAAAATCCACCTTACCTTGCCATTCAATGTCATTACAGACTGAACATTGAAATTGTAGCTTTGAAGAATCAGGACTATATATGGCGACTAGTTTGAGATCATTACCTGAAAAATAAATGTCCATAAAATAATATAATATGGAGGAAAAAAAATGTTCGAACTTTCATTTTTAAATTGTTAAATTAGTTATTTTAATTAGATGTTACAAAATTCCGCCGCTCCCAGAGCTTTGATTCCTTAAGGGAAAAAAATAAAATTAGTTGGTTATACTATATGTGATAAGTGTATTAATTATAAAAAAACGTTCTTTAAGTTTTTGTTTGTGACATTGAATTTACAGAAGTTTTAAGACTAAAATGTCTCGAAACGACTACTTATGTCTAGAAACGACTTCTTATGTCTCGAAACGACTGCTTATGTCTAGAAACGACTGCTTATGTCTCGAAACGACTTCTTATGTCTCTAAACGACTGCTTATGTCTCTAAACGACTGCTTATGTCTCGAAACGACTGCTTATGTCTCGAAACGACTGCTTATGTCTCGAAACGACTGATTATGTCTAGAACCGATTACTTATGTCTAGAAACGATTAAACTTGAGTATGCAAATTTCTAAATAAGAATTTGTATTAAGTATTTATCGATTGAGTCCTAGCTCTAAAATCTTTAAAAACTTTTATATAAAACTACGGTTTTCAAAATATTTTCCTACATTTATGAACTTTTCAGCATGATACCTTAAAAATAAACGTTTAATGCAGGAAACCTACATTTCTCAATTTACCTGTAAACAAACGTTTTTAGTGTACTTAAGAAATCCTGAACAAACACAAATTTTATGTATTTTTTTCTGAATTTTTTAAATGGTGCTTTATGACAACAATACCAAATAGATATTTTATAACTGTTTATTGATTATGTCTTTTCAATGATCTTGTGTTAGCATTTAAAACGAATCCTAACTCTTTACTTGCACACTCAAGATAGAATTTATAAGCAAGATATTTTCTGATTATACACTTATATTTCCATATATTATTTTAAATAATCTTTTCAATCCAATAAAACTTATCACGATTATTTAATTACATAGTCATAATTAAGAATTATTCAGAAATATTATTATTAGTAAATTTGGGATTAAATATTTAAATTGATATTGATAGTTATAATTCTTAAAGTTTATTTTCAAAATGTAGAAAGGGAGTGGGTTAAGGAGGTTTATTTAGCCTATGGCTAACCGCTCACGAGTTAACGAGTTTTAATTAACTGCACCAACTGCGGAATATTATCTTATTGCATCCAACTCAGGGCTTCCAGGTCTCATATTTCGAAATCGTCCAAACGAAGGTAAAAAATACCGAACTCGTAATGTCACAATCCAAACGAAATCGCCAAATTGTCGATGATTTGCTAAAGCTGTCAGCACGGTGGCGAGCGGCAGGATATTTTGTGCAATTAAAAGTTACCCAGTAAGAGGATACAATTTGAGTTTTCCAACTGCATGCAACTAAATAGTTTGGTTTCATACCCGATAGTTGCCAGTGCGGGGCGTATGATTAAATTTGTTAGATTTACAGTCTGTCTCGTGGTTGCCAAGGGCAGCGCCGTATTTTAACAATGAAATTCGCTGTAAAGAAGAAAACATTCTCCTACAACGTGACTACCACGTGGATGACATTAACATCAATACATCTAACACGTGATTTTGATTCTACTACAGTGGGTTCCAACGTTTAAGCGATAGTCGACTCAGTCGTCAAATATTTTTTTTTGTATACCTCTCTCTTTTAAACACGCTAGGCATTTAAAGAAAATGCATTTATTTTTTATTGGAACTAATAGGAAAAGTGATTAAAAGGAATTTTATCCCATGCCATTTAACTGAAATGATGGTTAAGATAGCAAAATAAATGGAATTGCAATTGGCTAATTCCACTCATATTTGAAATAATATGTAAATACATGTACTATTTACTAATTTTTTACTATTTTAATCACTATAAATAATTATTTAAAATAATACTTTTATGCTTTAGATCATTTATCTTGTAAACCAATTTTTGAAAAGTAAAATATATATTAGTTATTTGCATACAGTGAGGGACAAATCCACCTAAGATAGTAAGATATAAGCAGTTTTGTGATGTAGATATCTACTTTATTTATATTACATAGTAACTATTATAAATAAGAAAATATTTCCCAATTTGAAATTTCTAGGAAATCAGCAAACGGGTAGTATATGGAACTAGCAATTTATAATTTATATATATTTTATATGTAGTAATATATATATTTTATATATAGTATGTATATTTTATAAATAGTATATATATTTTATATATAGTATATATATTATATATAGTATATATATTTTATATATAGTATATATATTTTATATATATAGTATATATATTTTATATACTATATATATATTATATATATATAGTATATATATATTATATATATATAGTATATATATATTATATATATATAGTATATATATATTATATATATGTAGTATATATATATATATTATGTATATATAGTATATATATATTATATATATAGTATATATATATTATATATATTTTATAAATAGTATATATATTTTATATACAGTATAAATATTTTATATATAGTATATATATATTATAAATAGTATATATATTTTATATATAGTATATATATTTTATATATAGTATAAATATTTTATATATAGTATATATATTTTATATATAGTAGTAATATATATTTTATATATAGTATATATATTTTATATATAGTAGTAATATATATTTTATATATAGTAGTAATATATATTTTATATATCATTTTGCTCACTTTGTACTTCACTGACACCTCTCAGGAGACAAAATAACGAAATGTTCTTTTATTTTCCGGATGAACTAGAATAACAGGTTCTTGAGTTGAAAAAAAACTCCGTTCTTTCGTTAGCTTGCTATTTCACCAACTCCAAAAAAGTTAGTTTTTTCATGTAAAAGAATAAAAGAATTTAGGAAAAAGGAACAGAGGGTAACTGATCCGTAAGATGATCGTAAAATGTCCGATAGTTTTGAAGTGAAAAGGGTTTAAACTTTAAGTTTACACATTCAATCATTGAGTCAATTTTTTTAAATGACACAGTTTAAAATACAATAAACTTTTTGGTAAATAATTTTCATAATAAAAATAAATAAATTCCTATTTGAAAAAGGTTTTAAACTTTTAATTTAAGCAATAATATTTCAAAGACACATGTTACGTAGTTTGAATTCATAAAGTATCGGAATTTTGTAGGGATGGCTAACCCCAAATTATCAATATCTCTTAAAAAGTAATCTGAATAAAAAAATTCTAGACTTCAATTTGCATTACCACAAAGATGATACATAAAAAGTTTTTTTTTTATCACTTTAATAAGTTTCGCGCGATCTCCTTTTTAAAAAAGGGCCGAACATTTAAGCGAAAATCAATAGCTAATGTGTTAAAAGTAATATTCGAACCAGAGAAAAATCCTGCAAAAAAATGAACATTATCACTAAAGAATAGAGTTCCTTTTTCACAGTCCTCTATTATCAAATGATTTTGGGAATTACCAAAATGTTCACGTTTCATTTTTCAAGAATATCTCTGAAAAGAGAAATATAATGCTCATTTCTGCGTTAAAACTTTAGCGACTGCATAAAACTTTGTCCACCAAAAGTAGGAATGTGATACTTTCCATTCAGTTTCCTTTTACTTTTTCAAGATGATAATTTCGGTAATTAGTAGACGTTTAGAGTTTTATCAGCTAAAAACAAAAGCATATAACTTTTATTTTAAACGTAGTTCGTAAATAAAAAAAAGAGCTTC
Source organism: Troglohyphantes excavatus (assembly GCA_963932185.1). Lineage (NCBI taxonomy): Eukaryota > Metazoa > Arthropoda > Arachnida > Araneae > Linyphiidae > Troglohyphantes > Troglohyphantes excavatus. The sequence goes on along the minus strand of OZ010672.1, from coordinate 44,109,581 downwards.
GTGAGAAAAACAATATAATTTATGACGCTATTTGTTCCCTGTAATTTTTTTTAACATAACGAATAATGTATAAAATACGCACATTTCTTTAACATGACAAATAATGTGCAAAAATTTGCAAATTATGGACTGAAATTGTTATTTGAATTCTGTATATGTTATTTAATTTGATAGTAGTCTCTGTAGCAGAATGTCTACTATTTAAATGTTGACTGTTTTTAATTTGAATGTTTTTATTTTCCAATATTTTAATCGCATACACTAAAAATAAGAATGTTACATCAATCTATCTGCATAAGAAAATTGAATGTTATCTCAGTACTAATTTATTGACTGCTTTAATTACTTATCTTTTTCAAATTCCAATTTATAACTGAAGGAACAATTGGATAAAAGAGTTATGTAATTAAAGAAGTTATATAAGTTTATATGTTTCTTTCTTTAAAAGTATTTGGCTTTATGTTGAAAATAAAGAGTAGCACACAAGTCTATTTTACACATCCTCCCCAAATTTGTTTTAATTATAATGTTTTAATTTTATTCATTTTAAATTTTTATTTAAGTATACATTTCGTTTAAATTCCATTTGTAAAATTTTTCAAGTTATGACACGTTTTATCATAATTGCATTTAAAAGTTTTTTTTAGATAAACTAATTGTTTGTTCTGTAATAGATGTCTAACTATTGAACTAAGTGTGTCGGTCTTTTTTCCCATTAAAAACTCATTAACAGTCACAGTACAACATAATTTTTTTTATTTTAAAATTAAATATACATAGAAAATTAAATGCGTCATTAGCAGTTTTAAAATGCGGGTTTATTTCCTTGCAACGTATAAAATTAACTTATTTATGCATTTCCAAGACAAGCGAAAACTATGCACATACTAAGATACAATTGAATTTGCAGCTAAATTAATTATATATTTACACGCGATGCTTTTCCGCTTTGTAAGTTTAGTTTGCATTATGGTATCATGAGCTATATTAATATTTTTTTCAATACGGAAGGTTGCATTCACTATTATCAAATTGATATATCCTATTCTTTTAATTACCATTTGCCTAAATGTTAATTATACAGGTTAACTTGATTTATTAAATCATTAGAATAGATTAATTTAATTTTTCCATGTATGCATGTGAGACAATCGATATTAATTTAGGTGAATTGTTTCACCAGTATTAAATTCAAATAGCGGAGAATTTTAAGTCTCAATTAATATAACATTTCAAATATATCATAAATTAATATTGAGCAATGAAGGATTTTTAAGAGCGGGGGGTGGGGTGGGGGTGGAGTATTTTACAAGAATTAGTTTTTTCACAAATCAACTATTATAAATATTTCTTAAAATTGAAATAATTTAAATACTGAATAGAATTAATTATTTATTAACAATACTAAGTAATATATTTTTTATTATAATTAAACAACAAATATAAATTTTTTATACAAATTATAATTAATTTTATATTAATAAAAATAATTTATATAATACCAATTATAAATAATTAATATAATATAAATAAAAATAATAACATATCAACTAAAAATAATTAATAACATATAAATAAAAATAATAACATACCAATTAAAAGTAATTAATATCCATTCGATTAAAATAATTAATATCATATCAATTAAAAATAATTAATATCATATCAATTAAAAATAATTAATATCATATCAATTAAAAATAATTAATATCATATCAATTAAAAATAATTAATATAACAATTATAAATAATTAAAATTTTGACAAATATAAATATTTACATTATTAATAGTTAATATCATATCAATTCATAACAACTAATATAATTTTAATATATAAATAGTAAATATCATTTTTATTATAAATAATAAATATCGTATCAATTATAAATAATTAATATAAATTTTTTATAATTAATTTTATTAGATTATTTAATATACCTTTGTAATTTTGTTTATTGATTTAAATAAATTTTTTAATTTGAACTAATATTAAAATAACATGTAAAATCTAACATTTATGGAATTTTCAAACTGTAAAAAGTTTGTTGAATTTAATAATAATTTTTTTTCTTCAATTTTTGAAACATAAAATTAAATGGAAGTACACACTTTGGGATGATTCGGATAAAGCTTATAGTCCATTTTAAAATTGCACACACGACTTACCTTGTCTTTGATGGAATGCGGTGAACCCAACTCGATCTGAGTTATGAAAAGAGACAGGCCCCTAAAAGTAGTTTTCTATTAGCATGCTTATATTTGGTAACCCATCATTGGGTCATTGTCAAACAATTTCTTAGGTAATAAAAACAAAATTCTAAATATAGTTATTTCATATATCACAAGGAAATTCAAGTGGTAATTATAAACTCTAACCAAACGGTAGAGAGTTAACTAACGCAAATTATCTCATCCAGAAAGCTTTATTTATCCACGTGATCCATCCATTTAAATTTAACTCCATCTGGTTTAAAACAGTGTACGGTTTCTATAATGGATTTTTTTTTAAATATTAGATTTTTTTCACGATTCACTAAATAAAAATGCATTTTGAATTTTGCTATATTTTTTACACTGTGCAATACACGAAACCTAAAAATAAAACTTTAATTATTTGTTCTAATTTATGCATATTAATATTGGGTTTACGTTTTGTATATTTGATGACATATTATTGGTATTATTATTAGTATATTCATAGTCGAGGTTTAAAAAAAAAGCTTTTCGAGTAAATTGTAATTATTGATCTCGCTTAAGCTCGATTTCTATTTTAACTCGACCTTTCGGTACTTCGTCTGTTTCTCTGTAAATTAGTTTGTTGCGAAGTTATGACCAAACGCGTTATTCGAATTCTTAAAATTTAGCATGAATGTACATTGAAATAGTTAAAAACGACGTATATGTTTTTTATAAAGATTTTTTTCCTTGTCGCTATGTCTACTCTTCCCAGATCTATTAGGTGATAAATGTTATCAGATTAATCTGTCCAGGGTTGTATCACCCTAATCACCTAAATAGATAAAACTAAATACTATTAAACTAATACGTCAGAAAGTCTAACCCCGAATTTTCAAAGAAAACTAGAGATGATGATTTGATAATGATTTTTAAAAGTCACGAAAATAGGATGCAGTTGTTATATAAACTGTAAAATCAAAATCAGTAAAACAACTTTATTTAAATTTACTAAAATAATATAATTACTACTATTTTATCACTTTTTGGGTAAAAAGAAACGAAAAAGAATACTTTCGAGACTTTTCCGACGTTGAACATTAGGTAAGACTAATGTTTCTTAAGAATCTTTAATATACAATAAACAAGAAATTAACAGATTATTTTATTACATTCTTTGCAAGTATTAGTCAAAATCGCATTTCAACGAAATTATTTGAAATATGATTTAATGTCGTGAAATAAAAGTAATAATAATTAATTAAAATATGAGCACTTCCAAAATGTTTAAAATTTTGAAGACAATGGGAAATGTACAATTACTGTTATGTGAATTTGCTGGAACAAATAAATATCTGATGAACTTAGTTATAAAATAAGTATTAATTTATTTTATACATGAAAATAAGGTTATCTATTAAATATATTATTACTAACTATATTTAAGGATAATTTTGTTATGAATTAAGCAAACATCTGAAATTAAATGTAGAAGCGCATTAGATACAAAACAAATATAGAAATTTAAATGTTACTAAAAATCCTACTTTTTTTTTACAAAAAAGAAATGATTTATAGGTAGTTTTACTTCTTTTCATTCGGTAATTAACAAGTTGGACGGCATGGAAGAAAAGAAGAGAATCGAAAATTTATCTTCATTTTCCATTAATTTTCATTGAATTTAATTACTGAAGAGTCATCATTTCTTATCTACTTTTCCTTCTATTTTGATTGGAGTGCATTCAGAAAACCACTCTCTCGGTTTGTTCGAAAGAAAAAGAATTGCATTTAAAAAGAATTATCGTAATTTTAAATAACGGCATGAATAAAAATGCATAAATTATGAAGTTAGCTTAAACTTCCAGATATGAAAAATCGGACTTTTTGTAATTGATTATTAATATTTTTAAATAAATAATTTAGAAATAAATGTTAAAAAATTGAAACAGATAGTATTTTATTATCCGGAATTATGTGACAGAGTTGTTTTTTATTCCACTAACATTGTGTGTTTTTAGAGATAGGTGTTTATTAGAGAGAGAGAGAGCATGTTTCATGTATTTTTAATGATCAATGAAACGTGTGATTTTTATGCTTTAGGAAGTAATTAAACTACTTTTAATCCTTAAGCCCAAATCTAGTGTAAGAACTTGATTAATAAAAAATATAATTGAATATTTAAGAGGAGCGTTAAAACTCTTTTGTTAAGATTAATGTATTGTCTCAGATAACAATAAAATACCATTTAGTATTCCAGCTAACATTAAATACTAATCATTATAAACAATTTTTTAATTTTATGACCCAACACAGCAGTAATGGTATGTTGTTAAATAAGTATCATAGAATTTATACGTTATATTATTAAATTTGTTTAATTAGAAACAACTTAATGTGTAGGTAACACTTAGTAATCTATTTGTGTTACATTAATCTACATTTATTAATATGTGTTGGATATCAATGCCCATTTTCCCATCACCCCTGCTTATTTGTAATGGAACAGCCCAAGCATATAAACTTTGTAACTCAGTGGTGGCAACACCCTATTCATTCATGTTTACAATCTTCATGTGATCGGTCCTGTATTCGACTCAGTGGGTCAATATCGTACGCATCCACTTAAATGTTCCGTTTTAAATATTATCTTAGCTTGAACCTAAAGTTTAAATATATTTCAATAATGTCCTGTCTACACTCGTGTGTTTATTTCTTTGCTAAAACACCTACAATATGTTTTGCAAATCGTAATTAAGTTTTGTAAAATACATGCATTCATGCACAGATGTTAACTTTTGGAAATTTAGATACCAAAAAAGGTAAATAAAATTGCAAAAAAGTATTGCAATATTCAGACGTATATTTTTACTAAGAATAATATATTTTTTGATAAAATTCATAACAACGATACTTGTAATATCATTTGAGATAGAATTTTCTTGATTGTATTTCTGTTCATGCGGATTATTATTGATTAAATATAAATTAATGATTTATTGAAAAGGATATTTCAAACACTAAACATCCTCCAAGCCGTATAATCTTTTTATTCATATAGAATAAAATGTGTGTTTAATTTGAAATATTTGGAACTAATATTGCGCACTTTATTTTTTTTTTGTAAAAATATGAAGAAAAATATCGAGCGTTTTAAAAAGGATTTTAAAATGAGTTTAAAATTGAGAACATGTTGAATTTTAGCGTTGTTCCTATTTTAAAAACGCTTTTCCTATTTTATTACCAGTTTATATTCCTAATTAGTATTCCAAAAGTAAAAATAATCAGTTGGGCTGTGTTTTTATATAACGAAAATAGAAGAAAGATTGCGTATTTTAATGTTTTTACGTTTGGTTAGCTTAAGGATATAAAGATATGAATAGTTATAATGATTTGCTTATGTTTTCTGTTAAAAATGGATACTCAAATTTGAAGGAAACTTCGTTAAATATGCTAGTAATAAAATTTCTTAAAAATGGACGAAATATGTTAGTGATGTTTTTGGTAACATTTAATAATTGTAGAAATATTTTCGTGCGGTTTTGATAAAATTTATAAAATGACGAAATATTTCGTGAAGTTTTAACGATTATTTAACCAGAGCATATTAGTGGGATAGATATTTAATTAGAGAATATTTAACAACACTTTTGTCAAATATGAGCAATAATTTTTAACTGTGTTATTTTGTTATTTAATTTACTGTCCAGTTTTGGTGGCACAATTTGAATTTTATGAAGTTTGATTACGTTTATTTTTATGACCTTTAATAGTTACGTTACCTTGAGTTTTTTGTCCTTTAATTATCTATAACCCACTGAAAAAAAACCCCACCTTTTATATAAAACCTTGTCTAGTAGAAAAATTAAATGTAGAACACTTTTCACAATTAGAAAATTTAATAGAAACTAAGGTTCACATGGAAATGGAATCTAAAAGAAGTTTTAATATTTATCTAGTTTTTTAGTAATACCCAAGACATGCCCAACTTTCGAGCATGAATAGACTGTAGTAGAGCGAATATGACGTCATAATCATGAAACCAACATCTTAGACCAAATGGCCTCAAACACGTGACTTCTTTTCAAAATTATGAACTAAAAAATACTCGCAATTGGCTGATGAATTGGGAAATGTGTAACAGTGAAAATTTATGAATAGAATGACATAATTCACCACGTGTCTGAGGCCATACATGTTGGCCTCACTGTGATGTTAGCGAGATTATAACATTAGGTTTTCTCTACTATGAAGGATCCATGCTCGAAATGCCCAACTCAGTAATATTTTTCTAGAATACATCTCAGTCAATTGTTTCTAAGGCAGGATAAGTATCGATATTATATTAGGTTATCACAATTAGGATATACTTACAGAAACGCCCATAAAATGTAACTTCGACAATGTAGCAGTCACGCGATCAGCTATGTCATGATTATCATAAGTGAAGTCGCCCAGAGTTAACGATGAGTTACTGTTCTTCCAACCCTCTTCGACTTTTTTCAGAGCAAGTGCTAATGCCCAGACAGCGTCATAAGTTTGAGCCACATACCCACTTGATCTGCGGTCTTCATTGAAGCCGATTTCTTTGAATATTTCGGGCATTGTCTGTAAAAGAGACTTATTCTTAAAAAAGTTGTCAAACTTCAAGTAAAGTAAGTCCTTAGTAAAATTACTAATATTTATTAAAATAGAGTCAATGGTATTGCAGAATCCGAATAGTGATAGATTCGGGTTTGCTATTTAGAATCTAATGAACATGAAAACCTACCGTTTCAGAAATAGACGTTTCATTGCCTAGAATTTCGTAATAACTGCCCACTGTTATTACGCTGCTCATAGCGCTGTTCAGTTGGTGATCCTCACACTCTGTTGGCGACATATCTTCCCACCAGGAAGACGATGTATCGCCAAGAATTATCCAGGCATAGTCAGGACCATACATCCCTAGGTGATAAATCTGTAATAAAATTTTTAATATGATTTGATTATAATGATTCACAATGTATCAATCCATGTAGTATTCATTCTTTTAAAAAAATCCAGCAATAAGTTTTATAAACAGAGTGTATCTGAAAAGTCATGAACATTTTTTATAGATATTTATTATTTACGATAATGTATTTAATACAGCATGCTCTCTCCTGCTTTTCAATTTATCATTTCTGCTCTGATACCATACTAAAAAAACGTTTCTTCATTTGTTTCTCCCATTAGTTCAGGGTTCGAAATTAGTGGGCGCCCCTATTTTTTTTTGCAGTGCACCTACATTTTTTATTTGGGTACATGCAGTACACCTAACTCTTCTGAATTTCTTTATTTGAGATTCTAATTTCTCAATTGTTTAAGAATTCGGTTTCTCAGTGTGCCCGGTATTTTAGATAAGGAACTCGGAATTCGTCTGCAAATAATTTGACCAATAACAACCTAAGAATCCGATTTGCACCTTTCGCGGGCAATAAATTACAAGACAGTAGTGAGGTTTTACCAGTAATCTCTTGTTGGTAAGCCCCAACTTCAACTGCGAGTTATGTTCTGCGCCTGCGAATTAGAAGTTATTCTTTCTTCTTGAACAAACGAATTATTTTTTTAAAACTCGTGCTACTCTTAAAGCGTGCTTTTTCTTACACATGCTTTTCTCATCGCATGTTGGTTGAATATATGTTTATTGTAATTTACATCGGCGTTTTAATTAGAATATAAGCGAGAAAAATGAAAGGTTTCATTGTCAGCTTGTTTGTGCACTCAAATAACATTCAGTGCACATAAGTTTGCACTGGTGCACCTACTTTGAAAAGTTAATTTCTACCCCTGCATTAGTTATTATACATATAATTGAGCAGAGATCAACATCCCTGAAATAATCCATACGTATTTTATCAATACTATAAAAGAATAAATATCAATTTAAACTGCCAAACATTATGAAGCAGTTCACGTGCAGAAAATTCAATATATTCTTTGTGATTCTACCTTTCAATTTATTTTTTGTCTACAATTTCAAAACTGTTTGAGATACTTTTCACTAAAGAGTAAGTTTCATGGCTTTATGTTTTGTTCAGATAGTCTAGGGGTTCTGAAATCCCACAATGCTTTTAGAAAACATACTGTAAATGGGTCATATCACATTTCAGAAAAAACTAATATTTTATGTGGTCCATATAACGAGAACTTTTTTTTATATCAAATGGACTATATCATATTCCATGTTGTTGACACTATATGGATGCCTTATGAAGCGTATTTTTTTACTTTGGCTATCTCTTTTTTAGTCTGATTTTTTTTACTTCCGAATAATTTTGGTCTGCAATAAATAAACGCGAAGTTGAACAAATATTGTTGCTTGCAATCAATTCATATGCTTGAAGCAATCCAAATATTATTATCAAAATAAACAATTAATAACTACCACGTATATGTAATAATTATGAGTATCATGTAAAATACAATTGAATACATATTTATGGTACGATTTTCTTTCATAATAGAAAAATAATCTAATATATATATATCCGTTTTTAACGACAAAGACTATTTCAGACAAAGACTTTTCTATATTAAATTGTTTCAGAGTGTTAATTTTGTTAAAAAGTAATTTGGGTAATGAAATATATTTTATTGATCTGAATTTGATTAACGAAATTGCTTGTTATATTTTCATATTTGAATGATTTTCTCTTGTATCCGTGTTTATAATGATCTAAATGATTAAGAATATTTAATGACTATATTGCCAATGATTGTTAGATGTTAAATACTTTTATTTATCCTTCTAATATTTTATTTTATGAATTCAGAACGAAAATATTTTCAAATTTCCATAGTATTTAATAATTTGAATATTTCACTAATAAACAAATGTATTCTAAATAAAGTAAGAAATTATATAACGTAATTAATTGTTTATGTTATTAATTATTAAAAATTCAAAACTCTTTACATCCAATTCTTACGCAAAAAACAACAAAGGAACCAATATCCGAATATTCTAAATAAAAAAATTTAAATTGTGATGTATTAAACAAGTTATCGTAGTCATAAAATATGTTGCTAAAATTATAAGGAAAACTGAATCTTTCACAAACTCGTACAACCAATCAGAGTTCGTTAAACACTTGCATATTCTAACCAATCGACAACCGTAAAGCAATGGCTCCGCCATATTACGCCCAAAAAGCAGACGCAGGCAACAGCTGATGGAGAAAGATAAACAAAGCTTTAGAATGTCCACATTTAGAAGTTAATCGCCTTGGAGAAAAATCCGCTTTATACCTGACATCTCAGCCATAGTGTCCATACACCCTCTGCAGCACACACAAGACGTTTCGCGTACCCCACTGTGTTTCCGATTCAGTCTCTATAATTTTTTAACGTTCGGGAATGGGATTTTTCGAAATACTATGATTATAGTCTACAATATCTTTTTATAATTTAATATTTTGCTAATAGACGGAAAATATTGCATTATCATTATTTGATTTTTTTAACTTTATTTTAAACACTCTTGAATTTACATTAATTACCTATTTCAGACATATAGCAAATAAAACAGGTAATCATATTTTTAGAACACACTATATATATGGGCCTCCGTGACCGAGCGGTTAAAAGCTGGGAATCCGAAGATTCCTGGTTCGATCCTAGCCGATGGACTTGACAAAGAAAAGTAAAATAAGTAGTGATCTTGTAATCGGAGGGTTGACAGCTTCGCTACAAAATAATAGAAAAGTCGTCCAGAACATCCGCAAAAATTAACGGCGTGTATACGGGACTGGTGCACGATAAATCTGATCGGGGTCCAAAGTCCCAACGTCTATTGAAGGCGTTGGGTGCCAGTTCAGGTGTTTCCTCGTCATCTGACCATTGTTCTAAAATAACGAGGTGCATGTATGAATGTGTGTGTGAATGTGCATGTGTTCCCGGGTCTTTCCTCCGAGATAGACCCCGAACCGTCGCCAATAGCACACTGTGCAGCTCTAGTGCGACGTTAATTAACCAAACCACACGAAACCAACCCTATATATATATATATTTATTTTTTATAATAATTTTGATTTTCATGAAAAAATTTCTTTGGGAAGATCACTGAAATACATTGTGTAATCAGTAATCACTGCGACTAAGTCATTACGCGAGTCATGTGATGTAAAAGATAATAATCATGTAATTTATAGCGTTGACGATATCTTATTAAAGGACCCTAATTTATCAGGTTAAACACCCTTATTAAGAACAGGATCTCATGACCTTAATTTAGCGTATAGTGACTAACGTCAAAACTATGAGATTTAATTGTCTCATTCAGCTACTAAGTTTTGATTGTTCCGAGGTTTGAGTCCCACGAAAGCGGTGAAATTGATATTAATCTTCGTATAGGAATAACTTTTACGGACTTCTAATTATAATGATGTGAGTAAAGAGTTTTTTGGTGATGAAGGATTTGCAGATTATTTTATTAAAAAGAATGCATGAAGTAAAATAACATGAACTGGTAGATGACTTAAAGAAATAAAGCAAATTTACACACTGCGTAGCAACTTTTAAACATTTTAACGTTTAGAAGTGTTTGTTTAAAATACATTTATTTAATTAAATAATGTAATTCTTCGATGTTGGTGGGTTAAATTAAAGTCACAATAAAGCTGCTCAACAGGCTATTGGCGACCGAAAAAATTAACCGTATCGCTCTTTTGAAGCATGGTAAGATGATAATGAATATTTATGAGCAGAAGGTGTAGAAGTATGGTGTAGAAGTTGCAAAAGTGATTCCACTTTGCAACTTCTACACCATAACTAAAGTGAGGACATTTAGACTATGACAACCCCTTCTACAAGGAGATGTTTAGTTGAACAACGAGAATCGAACTAGCAACCCTACGATTACGAGCTCTATGTCTATTCAACCAGGCCACATACGGGCCCATTCTTATAGAAAAATATTGTTATTGGAAAAAATAAAACTTTTATAATTTTTATTTATAAAACCTAAACTATGTAAGTTATTGAGAGGGCAATAAAAATATTCTCGTTTCTAAAAAATATAATAGCTTTTTTAAAGAAAATATAATTGTTATCTTGTAATTAAAACTGAAGTTCTATATCTAAAACAACCATGATGTTTCAATACAAAAATTTTAATATCGTAAGATAATTTTCTTATACATAATGTATAAATTGACAAAAAAATACGTATATTGATATTACAACTAGATATATGTAATACAGTAAAATCTCATTACAAAGGATTCATTACAACGGACGTTGCTTTTAACTGACAGTAATTTTTAATAATTGTAATGTATGCTTAATTTTATCTTACGAGTTTTACATTTCCAATCAAGAAAGTAAACATCGAACAGTTTGCGTGCAGATTTTGAAGCTGTTGAACCATTTAGAAAAAAAACTTAATGATGTGATTGAATATGAAGGTTATCAGTTGAAATAAATTAATATTTTTGACGAGATTATGTCTGGCAGAAAAATAAGAAAGGAACTTGAGTTTGCTTTGTAATTGCCATTTGCTTAAAACAGTTATTGTCGGTAAAAGCAAAAATTCCAGTGTACTAAAAAAGGGATGGTTAAGCGTGTTTACCTAAGAAATAAGCAGCAAATATAACCCACCAGAAAATAAATTATTTTCTCAAACTACTGAATTTGTAATCAACTTGAACCAGGACCTTCTTGTTCTAAAGATTAATGCCGTGTATATGTACACATCTTTTTCAATTCATCATATGAGGGGTTTTCTGTAAAAAGAAGGTAGCTCCAATTATTCAAGTTTGCAGAAAGCCGTAAAAAACGTTTGAAAATTAAAAATTCCAAGTTGTGTGAAGATATTCTTTTTGATCAATCTTCTTAATTGTTCCTACATATTCTGACAGTATTTTCACTCAAAAATATATCTTCCAGATGACATGGCACATGTTGGATTGTTGGAGCTACCTCTTTCTTGCAACCAAATAGAAGCTCTGTCTAACTCTATGAAAAATATTTCACAAAAAAATAATACAATTTATTATAATATTATTTTATTTAAAGAAAACTTCAATTGAAATATAGTATGTAACTTGGCTTTAAAAACAGAAAATTACATTTTTAATCTTCACACTCCCCCTCTGTAACGTCCGGCCCATCTGTGGCGTTGTCATCTATTGAGTAACGCGAGAACTAACGATTGGAGCTACATCTTTCTGGCACCAAACGAACAAGTTTTTTTTACCACAAGATAGTACATCTAACTCCAAATTCCCCTAGGTTGGAGCTACATCCTTTTTGTAGCAAACCCTTCATATATTAGACTGCTTTTATTTGATATATAATGAACACTTTTTATAGCTAACTATAAAAAGTGTTAGATGTACTTGTAATACATCCGTTTTAGATTTTTTTTATAAAGTGGACATTCATTAAAACGGACAACTTTTAGCTCATATTAGTTCATTATAAAGAGGCTATATTGTATTTTACATTAAAAAATACTCATTATAAGATGATTAAGACTTCAACTTAACTAAAAGCGTTATATTTTACTCCAACTCTCCCTTTATATTTATTTGTAAATTAAGTTCTCCGATAATTTTGTATGCTGTAACAATACATAGAAAGGCATCTTTCTCACTTACTCGTATGGAGAAAAGTTAAAAATAAGCTAACACGTACAGATTAGTAGTCTAAGGAAATGTTAATGGCAAAAAATAAACAAAAAGGAATAGAAATAGAGTTTCATGGTTAAGCTCACACCACCCTTTTCCACCAATACCGATAAAGCATTTGCAGTACGGCATTAACCTTGGCTACCATATCATTATAGTTCTTATAAGATGGTATTATCTGGTGAAATACGCTTCCGAGTCACCGTGCGGGCTTCTTGGTTCGCCTTTAAATAAAATAAGAAGAAGAAAAGTCCATTACCTCACAGAAGATCTGTCTGAAGAGAGCTGCGGAGAAACTGCAAATAATGATTCGGCTGTCTTGATTCTAGAGGAAGAAAATAACAACAAAACTTTTTATATTAAGTTCAAGGACGTGGAGATGAAGGCTTATACTCCCACTAGTGGAACTTTTTCTAGCACTTATATAAAAAATATTTAGGTATTCTTGGGTGAAAGCAAGTAAAAAACACTTGCGCATCAACGTTTTTCGTTTTGGATGTAGTTTTTGGCTTGTGAAAAATGGTTAACAAACTAAGATATGAAATATGGGATGTTATATTGAAATTGTATATTTTTACGAATAAAAATGAGTGGTTTTATACATAATACATATTGATATTTTCTGCATTTGTTTGATGCGGCTAATGATTTTAATGATTATATGAACTGTTACTATTAACTCCTATCAATATGCTTTGTTAATTTTATTAAGCTAGTGAGATTACGATAAAAACTCGTCTTATAGAACAGAATATTAAAATACAAATACAAAGTTAAAATACGCAATAAAAATCCGTATAATCCGGACATGTTTCGGGAGATTCATCACCGAATGTGACCGGGTGATGTATCTCCCGAAACATGTCCGGATTATACGGATTTTTATTGCGTATTTTAACGTTGTATTTATATTTTAATAGTTGAGATTACATTAGGAAAGGAGTTGTAGAATATTAGTTAGAGAAAGTGTCAATTTCCTTTCTGTGAGGTTGAATTTTGCTTATAACTTTCTAAATAAAAAAAATAAATTAGCGAAATCTTTATTAGTCACATATTATACTATTAATCTTTATTTAGTAGTTATATAAATTTCTGAAAACCCTTCCGGGTAATAAATTTACTATTTTAAAGAAAGTGTGAAAAATTTAAATGGGAAGAAATCGGAACTGGCCATTTTCTACCGAGGCGGTATATTAATTAAAAAAAAGCTTGTTTTATCAATTGACTTTATTTTTCAAAGATTGTATTTATAGTATCTTTTATACAGTTAAATCACTACTTAATAAAAAAAATTAAAAGCTTTTTTGACTTTATAATTTTATTATTTTAATTGTGATAAAATTTCAAAAATACTCAAATAGGGATTGGTTTAATTTTCTCATTTTTTACAAAGGTGTTAATTAAAAGGAATAACTTAGTAGTTATGATTTAAAAATATATAACCTTTTTTTTTGTAAAAGAGCGTGTCTTAATTACCTTTATTTCTCTTAGATGGTCTTTGTAGTCCCTTTCACTAGTTCCTTTTGTTAATGCCACTGTAACGTTTACTTGTTCCAGATCAGTTGCCAGCTTTGCCATAGGCTAAAAGAAACAATTTTTTTTCAAAATCGGAAAAATTATATAAGAAGAAATTTTAAAAAAGAATTAATTATAATTACTAAATAATGAGAATGTTTTCCCTAGTTCAGTGTTTGCAGATGATTTTTAATTATAGTATAAAAAAATGTTTAGTTGCGTACTCGTATTAAAAATGATTATACTATGGCAAATAACCATATTTACCAAATATAGTTTTTGTTTAGAGAAGTCCTTATGGGTTAGTGAGTAATGTTTCGCTTTTGACACAATAAAAAAAATAATGTATAAATTTTAATTTGCTTTCATTCAGTAGAATAGTTGATTTTATTTATGAAAGTTAATTTTTTTAGTAATTTTTAAATTTCGAAATATGATATTGCAAAGAAGTGCACTTGGGCACTAAACTTTGGAATTTTTTCAAGTTTTTTAAATTTCGTTACAAGTTAAAAGTTTCACATAAATAATATATTAAAAGCTTGAGTAGAAATATAGAATTATTTAAACTAAAGTATCTTAGATTTATATATTTTAGAAAACTTGGTTAAATTGTTAGACTGTTTGTGACATTTCTTTAATATACAGTGTATACTTTGTATTTGAAGTAGCTGAAATAATTGTTTAGTATCTGAGAGCAATACTATAAATATTGAAAACAGGACATTTAGTGTATCTTTTGGGACTATAATCTTGTGTTTGACCTACAGAAGCTAGTTATTTGTGTATTGTAATATATT
This sequence comes from Troglohyphantes excavatus, assembly GCA_963932185.1. NCBI lineage: Eukaryota > Metazoa > Arthropoda > Arachnida > Araneae > Linyphiidae > Troglohyphantes > Troglohyphantes excavatus. The sequence continues at coordinate 44,094,444 of OZ010672.1, read as the reverse complement.
GTAAAATTTCTCTGAATTATAAAATGTTATGCGCAATTTCATAATTTATATATTTTTTATAATCTTTTCAACGAGTTTTTTAAATCAACTATTCAATAAAAAAAGTATTGCAAAAAATACTATTTACAAAAATCAAGATATTCCTTGTAGCTTGTTAAGTGAGAATTCTTCAACTTGTAGATAGTATTGGAATTTCTGGAAGTGTTAAAAGGCTGTTAATTATGCGTATAATTCCTTATTATTTTTCATAGTTCAAGATTAGTTTAAATTAAATTCCTATTAAGCTTTAAAATTAGATATTGCTAAAACTCCAAATTGAACTAATAATTGGTGAACAATCTGAATTGTTTACGGATCATTTATTCGACATTTTGAATAATCGTGATTCTCCCTAAGCTCCCAGAAGACTTCGCAAGAGTAAGAAAAGTAGAATCAGTTATGTGCTAATTAAATCTAAATGAACTTTATCAAAATGGATTCAATTCATTTCAATGAACTCAATTCAGGGTTGAATAAGTTAAAATAAACTGAAATGATCAATGTCTATCATTGAAAACAAACTATATATTTTCGGGAATAAAACTGTACATCGACCGTGAAATTAACATGTAAAATGTAAAATAAATTCGGGGAATTAAACTACCTTTATTTTGAATATCTTTACGTTAATATATGGATTTATATTTTCTTGCATTGCTTCACGGAGCATTTTTGAAGGTATACAGGACCACTAATAGTCTACGTACCATAGAATAGAAACTTTCTATAACATAATAAGTATTTTTTTAATTATATTTTTACTAAACTATGATAAAAAGGAATTATAATTTCAATACTTGTGAGATCTATTATTTATAGGAAAAAGATATAACTGAAAGATACCTTTTTTGTAGGGTAACCATAGATAATGACACTTGTATTTTTTTGTAAATGAAAATTAATTGTTTGAATTATTATAGCAGTTTTATATTCATGGATGTATAACTTGTCAGTGATCTAATATAAGATATGGACATAATTTAGGTATTTTCCTTAATATATATATAAATCAACTATTAATCCAATGATGCAGTTTGAAGTGTTTTTAGGGGAAAAAGGGGCAAGATTGGTACGGAATATTTTTTCCAAGTAAATGTTACCATCTATTGAATTATTTCAGAACTTTATCAGTAGACTCTGGAGTCTTGTTATCTGTACGGCTATTGACATCGTTTCTATGCGTTGTTGTATAATTAACTAAAGGTAGGGTTATTTTTAACACTGTTTTAAAATACTCTTAGTTAATATTTGGTGTTTTAATTGTATGATGTACGATTGCAATTCAGAACTCTCGTTTATGCCATCTTGTTGTACATATTTTTAAAATCAAAACCCATATTTGTATTTTTTCTATCAATACGATTAAAAAAATATTAGACCTAACTTCTACGAATACAAAATATTAGACCTAACTACGAAACTCAAAAACAGGCTTGGGGGCAAGATCGTTTTAAGAAAGACGGGGTGTCCAGTGACAGTGAAGAACTGGAAGAAGACTGCCAGTGCCTCTACTGTCAAGATTATTCAGAGAGGGATGGATTAGGTGAAGTAATTGTGAACAGTGTGTTCATTACTCTTATGCAGTTGTTGAAAGTGAAGATGTAGACGCTATTCAGGTGTGTGTTTTGTGTAAAAAGTAATGCATTATGTAAATTAAAAAAAATGTTTACTAGTGAGTAATCTTAATTTAATTTTTATACTTTTTACTTTTAGGATTTAGATCAAAACGTTAGAACACCCCGTATGTGGGGCAAGGCGGGGAAAAAGCCATTCTTTAAAGAAATTCATTATATTAAAAATAATTAAGGACATATTTCACGTTTTAATGTTTTTTCTATGTGTCTAAAGAACCAAATAATGAAATATTTGTAAAAAAACAAAAAATTATCTATTCGTTTAATAGTCATAAAATACAACTAAAAATTAACTACCTACACCTTGCCCTATTACAGGAATTATATTATATGTTAATCCTTCGGTGGAGGGACGGGGATCTATGTATTTCTTGTTACTAGTTGACTTGTTGAAAAGAAATGTATATGTAGCAATTTTGAGTATGTTATAAATTTCTAAAAGATGCATACCAAGGAATGTTTGTCTCCTTGTTCATGTAATGTTGCTACAGTAAGCCACTTGTGATGTAGCACAAATGCTAGCAAAGCTGAATTATGGGATGAGTCTGGAGCTACTGTTCTGAAGAACTTAGGGAAGTTCTTACGATCGCTGAGAACAGGTGATGTAGCACCGTAAGACATCTAAAAAGAAAAGAAGAGTTAAAATAAACCTTTTGTGTTATAAATTGAAAGAAATAACAAGTATTTGAAAATTGTTCTTAGTAATATGAAAAGTATCGGGGATTTTTCTGGTAAACTATCAATAGATATATAATTATTATTCCTACTTATTAAAATAGATACGATGTATATTTTTGGGATATTTCTAGCTACATAAACATATTCGCTTAAACTTTAAAAAGTTACATCGTTATTGAACAATATACGATTTATATAAAATTTATTTTGAAATTAAAATGATATTACAAACAATTGTCAATGTTAATAAAGTTGTTTTATATTAACAATAAACATTGTTATTAAAGTTGTTTGACCATACTTTTAAGCTCAAATTGGAGAAACTGATTAAATGTATTTTGTATATTTTACAAGCGATTTTAATGTTGAAGAATATGAAAAAAAAACTTTAATTAAAAATAATGGGTTTATAAAGTTTTAAATTTCTTTCTTTGAAAAGTATATATGTGAGCACTTTTTGTACAGCTACACAGATTAAAATCACACCTGAGGAGTAAACACTACAAAACCATAGTTTTATCAAAAACTTTTATACATTAGTTTATGCATCTTTGAGTTCGTCTCTGACTCTCCTATTGATCTAAACTATTTAATTCGCCTAAACGACGTCTTGTCTCATTAAATTTAACTATCAAACATTGGAATTCGTACATGGGTAAATTCTATTATTTGCATTTCCTACAAATCCCTTTAATGTGACAAAACACATTTAGAATGTTTGCTCCTGTTTTAACTATCTAAAAGAGGGCTTTTAACTATTTATTTATTCTTATTTGATTTATCAGGCTACTTTAAAGTTTCCATTTGACATATAATTTGTAGATTTAGTGACAATCATCTATTTACATTGGGACTTTTAGTTATATGTCTATGAAAAAAAAAAAATCTATGATTAATTTTTCAATTAATTCACAAATATGCCCTTGCTAATATGTTCAATTGAAAACTATTTTACATACTCTAAAGTCAAACTGAAAATCAATTCGACTCATATCGACTTATCACGAATTTCGGCAAACATCAAAAACGAACAGGTACCTAAAGGGTATAAAATATTCCAAGAATTCAACGAAATCAAGCAGAATAACAAGATCAGGCTTCCCATGTCAACAACCTATACCTACCTTTCCCAGAAGTTACCTGGAATTCAGGGTGAGGGGGGGTTATGTGGGGGTATTTGATGAAGTGTCCCTGAGGCTTAAACAGTCATTTTAAACTCGACGTCTTATCTACTAGTATAGCAATCGATTTCGCATAAGCTAATGGAGATATTCATTTTCCGATATCGTAGAAGTGCGAGCTGAATTATGGTTGGTTCATTGGGTGTTTCCAAAGTTTTAACAACTGTTTGGCAAATAGACTTGTCAGGTATTGAGGGATTGTATGGGGTATGTTGCTAAGTTAATGTCCCAATATTCAAACTAATATTTAATTTTGTATCTGCATTGCAAATGCTATTGCTAGTTCTTTCGTATTATGCTAGAAAATGAAAGAAAATGTGTTGATGATGTTCCTTTTTAGATAGTTTTTTGTTAGTTTTATAAATTCAACGACCTACACTGTTGAAAATAAGTACTCAAAAATAAGACAAATGTACTCATTTTTGAGTACATTCGATGCTTATCATGGCTCCGAATACATAAGTTGGAATTTTGAAAAAGAATTGTACTAAAAAATGAGTACAATGAGTAAACATGAATAAAAAGAGCAGAGCCTAGATAGACTGCCTTTATAAATCACTTTCAATAAATATCGACAATTACAACCAAGACTTACCGGGAATCGAACCAAAATCCTCAGACACCGCAGTCCGGAGCATTATCCGTTAAACTACCAGGGCGACTTGAAGAAGTTATAAATGGATGACATGTTAAAAAAGTGTGCCAAAAGAATGGAATGTAAGATAATTGAGTTGTAATAACTCAGTTTTCATTTAAGCAATCCTCGTCAAATAATGTGGAAAACCATTTTCTGAACAACTATTTTAAGTCTGTCAGGTCGCTTTGTTAAGATGGCTTGAATAGAAGTTGATATTAGCAATATTAAATCACACTAATCATTTTTGAGAAAGTACGGCTACTTAAATTTGAGTATGTCATCGCTCATTTACGATGCAATTGTACTCAAAGAAAAACAAGTAGATTCCGATACTCATTTTTAAGTACTTTTTTTACAGTGTACTTCACATGTGTATGGCTATATAAATGACGAGAAATAAAATTTAATGTGAAATTGCATATCATAAATTTCATTCTTATAGTATATGTTGTGTAAGAATGTTAAGAGTACTTTTTTTACTTTTAACAAAATATTCTTTTTGAAATCATCTCAAATGTTAGTTATTATTTTTTAAGGATAGATTAAAGTCCACATTCATTTTTCAAATTAAAACTTTAACACTCGGAATGTTAAATTTTGTCATTTTTGTTCAAAGATGACCCCACAAAGGAGTCCCTTTCTAGGCCAAAAACCAATGTCATGTAATTCGGACATTTAAATATAACATATTGATAGGTGGGATGATTAAATTGAGAAAATTACGTTTTCAATTACTAACTGAACTTTGAAAGTTTTATAAGGTAAAGTTTTTTAAGTTTTTTTAAGTTTTAAGTTTAAATGACTAAACAGTTAGAAAAAGGGAGAGAGGAACGCAGCAAAAAAAGCCAACATAACCTTCATCAAAATTGTAAAATTGTAGGCTGTTTTTAAGCAGGTTGTTTAAAGGCATTTAAAGCAAAAAAATGCAGTTTTTTTTAAGGTTTTAATTTTTTTAAATAAAACCTTTACAAAACTGCATTTTTCTTTCAATAATTTCAATTCCTCAAAATTGAAGTTTTTAAAATTATTTTTTTACAGTTTTTATAAAGAATTAATTTAACGGATTTTCACAAAACACCAGTTTTCCCGCATAAAACCTTTAACATTACAATTTTGATGAAAGTTATATGCTTATATTTTTAATTGGGAAGAGAGAACGACATTAAATATCTGATTTATTCTAAATCTAAAATTCACTGAATTCGCAGACTTCGAATTCACTAATTAGATTATTACATTAAATTGAATCGAGTTAATTTGTTTTAAATACTGCATAATTTTTATTATTTCCATTTTGAAATACTGTCGAAATGATCACTTAAGCATTGGTTGGATGACTAAACGTTACATAATTACAAACTGACTAAACGTTATATACTCCAACGTAATTATCTCCAACTCTTGAATTTAGTTGATATTTTTTTAGTTAAACTTTTGAAAAACCATTGTGAATTTGACAAATATAATAGCCATTACTATAGGTTTATAAAATTTTTACAGCTTAATTTGTTTCTCAAAAAAAATATTAATATTAAATAATGTATTTTGTTAAGCGGCATTAAAAAGATAACAGTGTATTCCACAAATGGCGTCCGGATGGATGAAGACAACGGATTAAATAAAATAAAAATCTCCAAAATATTTGATCAAAAATATCAAAGAATATGAAACAATTCACAAATCCCAGAACTGTATGATTTAAACGTATCTCCACTCTAATCTACTGTTTCCAGATAGTTTTGTAGTTTTTCCGTATCCTAAAGCAATGCCTTAAATTTTGAGTACAAGTAAGCGAAGAATGAACATTCACTCAATGGATTTAAGGTATAAATCCCCCTATAGTAGTAAGAAAAAGGCGAGTATATAAAGAAGAACGGATCGAGTTAGATCCAGAGACTTCTAAAGAAGAAAACTGCTCACTAAGTTCAATAAAAAAGCTAAAAGTAACAAGCAACTACTTTACCAAAGTCCCCGAACTTGCTTCATGGATCGATATTCCTGGTCTTTGGACCTGGAAGAATTTTTTGCCACCCCGAAATTTTTTTCACGAGTCGTCTGGAAGCAATTGAAAAGCATTTTCTGTTACACTTTAACGCTTTTCAACGGTAAATAGGAATTCATTCTGTGCGCTGATCGTTCAATCTCTTGCTGAGCGGAGTTACGAAGCGTAGAAATTTTTACTTTTTTGAGCGCGATACGAGTGATTTTTTTTTCTTTTTAAAGTCAATCGATTATTTTATTTCGCTGATGCGATTTAATTGGTGTTAATTAGTTATATGTTTTTTTAAAATATATCTTGAACAGAAAAGAGAAAGTGGAACTAAAGTTTTATGGAGCTTTCTCTCTATGTATTAAGGTGTAACGTGATCTATGGGGGAAATTTGGACTTAAAACATTTTTATTTGCTTAACAAAAAAAATTTATCGCAAGAAAAATTGAAGGGGAGGGTCGAAGAACCAGACAGCTCCATTTTTTCTGATTTACACTTTTTCACTTATTCATATAAAAAAAAATCCCATATTGATTGGTGCAAGAACCAGACATCTTCAAATAATATCTATAGAAATATAAAGGTAAAGGAGCTGAATTGTTGCCTTATACTGTGCAAGAAACATATAGTTCCACGAACTGTCTTGTTTTTGCACCGAATTAGTTCAACTACTGGTCGTTTTAAATTAGAAATTACTATTAGAAATGATTTATTTATTTCCAAATATATTTTATGTTTAAACTCATAGCCTCAACGCACATACAAATTGAGATTTTGTTAGTTTACTAGGGGGTGTTGCCTACTAACCTCTTATAATTTTCAAAATGAGATATACTTTCTTTTTAAAACGATGTAAAACTTGTGAGTTAAAAACAAAAGGGTTATTTTGTTTTTTTAAAGCATTTGGTTAATTTTAAAAACGCATTAACCTCATGTTACACTTAATATATTTCTGTAAAATATACTTATTCATTATAAACTTTTAATTTCTTATATTTACGTTTTATATAATTTTTTTTACTTTCAATTTACTTTTTGAAAATTTTTATATGGATCACTTACATTTATTTGATTGACGTCAGTAGCTTTGGTCATTATGACGTTACAGTTCCTTAAAATTTTATTTTTTATTTAATTTATGTGACCCCCCCCCCCACAGACAGTGTGAAACGATTTGAAAAAGTAATTCAAATGTACGTTTAAGAAAGCGTTTTGAAATCTTTCGTAACACAAATTTTAGACTATTTTTCATATACTTTTTAAGAATATATATACATTTTAAGAATATATTTTTATATGGTAGCAATATTTTTAAAATGCCTTATTGTGTCTTTATTGTCGCCAAGTGAATATTTCTAAGATTTATTTTGATTCTAAATATTTCTTCCCTTATAAGTTTTAAAATATTTAGACTCTTAACAATGCCTTAGTTTAGTTTTGCTTCTGATAAAACTGAAAGCATATTGCATATTCTTAAATGAAATGTCTGCTTTGGAAAAGTTTTAATGATTTGCTTTGTTGTTCTAAGCGAAAAAGTAAAAGTGACTGAAACAAGTTTCTTGAATTTTAATATTTTAATATCAAATCAAATATTGGAAAAAGTTATAAACAATTTTTGGACAACATCTATTCACTCAATGAAAAAAATAAAAATTATATATTAGTTTTCAAACAAAGTTTTTCGTTTTAGACTTGTGCTGACCCTGTCTCAAACGCAAGGTACTGCATGTAAGTAGTAATTGCCTCGGCTTTTTTGAAATTTTGTTTGAACTACCGTTTTGGGGTACCTAATATGCTCCAAACAAAATGATTTTTGGTATGTGCTTTCTGGATACATTATAAAGGGAGAATGTGAAGTGGCAATTAAAAATAAAGTATATATTTTATTCCTGTGATATGGATAATTTTTTATAATAAGGGCATAATTTTTTTTAAAAAAGTGGGGCAAAATTACCCAGGGGTATGAATACTTTGCTCCACTTTCAAGAACTCATACTTAAAGCCTTGCAGTTTACTGGAGCAATGCAACCCAAATCAACATATAAAGGGAAACAAATTATATGATAATGTTCGAAGAAATTTTATTTGAATCAATATATAATTTTGGGTTATTGCAATGAGCCTTCACATGCCAAGGCCATAAAAAAATACAGGATGACATACTAAATAAATCAAAAGAAATATACATTTTACTAGTACGCGACATCAATTTGGGTTCATCAATACCGCAAATAACGTCATTTCATCTTTATTCCACGACGTCCTCCCTTTCGGGCCACTTCCAACATTTTAGTTCTTTCATCGTTGTAAACACTCCTGCAGTTTCCTTGTCCAAACTCAAGATGACACCGGCGTCGTGCAAGATAGCGAATTGACGCCATATTTAACAATATAATATTGCCCAGGTGCCTTTACTATGGGCTTGAGGCCATTAAACTATAAGATGAAATACCAAGAGTGCTGTGATTTGGAATCCATTTAAAATTTAGGGTTCATTATTTTTTTTTTAGCTCCCATTGCAAATAAACTTTAACTAACCAATCTTTTGAATGAAATTATTATTATAGTTATAGTTAACATTTATTATAGTTAACACTCTATTTTACTAAAGATGCCAGTTAAGTTACTTGTACGATAATTTAAAAGTTGTCTGTCTAGTTCAGTACGGAAAAGCGAATTCCCCAATTATCAAGAAAACTATTGCCTGTGATCTCATAGTAAAAATTATAGTCGTGGAAAATTTGTTTCTCGTGTAAAATTACAGTTAATTGGAGTTTTAAAAATAAGTTATTTGAGGATTTTTGCGTCTTTTCTGTCCATGTATATTGAATGTACGCTGTGTAAAATTTATTTATTAAAATATAAAACCAAGATGCAGAATTTTGAGAAAGTTTCTCGAAATTTGTGATGTAAGGTTCCTTTAATGAGGTAAAATAATTTTTAATGTTCAGAATTGTAGATAATAAAATAAAAATTTGGCTGTAGTTCCTTACCATAAAAGAATAAATGAAATACTAATAGAGCAACCATTTTATTATATGTATTTTAAATTATTAAATTTGTTTAATTCAATTTCTTTTGTTTATTCAGACAACTCTCGTTATCTCGAACTTGAAGGGAAGTGTATAAAATTTCGAGATATCGAAAATTTTAGTTATCGAAAATCCTATAAAAAAGCTGTTTTGGTAAAAATAAATAATAGTATACTTACAAGACTTTATTTAACATTTCTATCTAAAATAGTTTGGTGAATCTTTCTATTTTTTTCGAAATCAATTATATTTTCCAAATGCACGATTGCTTGAAATGTCTCTCAAGTTTTCATTTCCGGCCTCAAATCAATGAATGCACGCATAGTTTTTATGAAAGATAAAGCCCTTTACAAAGTTATCTTTGGAGTAGGTTAGCATTCTTCATTATGATTTTTCTTCTGAGAGCGATCTCTCATCAAATGCGGCTATAGAGAGTGCATTGCATTATCGTTTTGTCGCTATTATTGGCAGCGACAAATCAACACCACACGAAAGCCTAAACAAAAAGGAGAAGGGGTCGAGTGTCGTCTTCATATTTTAAGTGAGTTGCTTTCTGGACGGTCGGTAATGTTCCAAGAAAGTGACTCGCACTTTACCGAAAACGCCAGCTGGCTTCAGGGACGATAAATCATTAATCTTCCTTGTTGGACTGACTCTGCGTTAAAGAGGAGGGGATACAGCTCAGGGAATCCAGTCTGGCGACATTCAAACAAAAGGGTGATGCACAGGTAGGAATCCATTGTACGTATACCCTTTCAATAACACACAATAAGAAAGATAACCGATAAAGAAGAACGTGGCAATTACATATATGCTAAATGTTCTTCAAAATCTGTAGTTTTGAGAGGAAAACAAAATTTTGAGTTGTGAGGAAACTTCGAGTTATCGAAAATAACGACGAAAAACTTCGAATTAAAGAGATAAAATGACATTAAATAAGTAATGAAGGTGCAAGGAAATCGATTTTTTTCGAGATATCGAAAAATTCGAGTTATCGAGTTATCGAGAGTCTACTGTATTAACCTAATATTTTTAATTTATACTACATAGCCAAAAAAATCTGCCTAAAATAAGAAACTAAACCAAAGCGTTTTCTTTTAATCACAACTGTATGGAAAACGAACGCTTAATGTGATATTCTCATATAGTACTGTTTGAACAAACACATACATGAGAAGGTTTGTAGTTATATACAAAATGAAACTTAATGCAATTGAATGGACTTGCCGATGCATATTGGTCAGATGACTGACGCCCTGTGTTGAATTCCTTAACAGAGAAATTATTCTGTAGGCAACCCAATATGGCGTCTGTCTTTTCTTCCGCTTCACACCAAGGCTTCACTTTTCTACCATGCATTGGTACTTTGATATGACGGTCTTTGTTACTTCTATTGTCTTAGTTTTGGTCTTGCATCAATGAATATAACAAAGTTTTATGGTAAGCAAAGAGAATTTGAGTTAAATACTGAGAATACTGCATACTACTTTTTTCAGTTGAATGCTGTTTGTCTTTTTTTATAGTGTATACTTATAAATTAGTACGTGGGTTCCTTAAAGTTAAGTCATTATCTATTTTCTTAGTTTTGGTCTTGCATCAATGAATATAACAAAGTTTTATGGTAAGCAAAGAGAATTTGAGTTAAATACTGAGAATACTGCATACTACTTTTTTCAGTTGAATGCTGTTTGTATTTTTTTTATAGTGTATATTTATAAATTAGTACGTGGGTTCCTTAAAGTTAAATCATTATCACTCAGATTTATTATAATGAAAGAAAGTATTAAGATCTTTTTACATTTTTATGTTATCTAAGTACTATCTTTTACAGTGGCATTAGATAACTTTTGTAATTGTTTTTCCATAAATTAGTTAATTGTGTTAATGTTTTTAGTTTTCAACTTTACTTGTGAATGTTTTAAAAAAGAAACAACATTAAATTAAGAGGAAGAAAGTAAGGAATTAAAAGAGAGAAAATAAGTAAAAAAATAAGTGAAATTTTTTTAAAATTTACTAAAGATAAGATGTTAGTGAAAAAATTATAGTATATTCCTTTCAAAACGTTACTAAGAATGTTTGGCTTGCTTATTGATATTTGAACTAATGACATTTTTCAATAGATACTTTACAATTTTTATATATCTCTCTAAAAATAATATATTTATTTAGTCTTTAATATATATCACTCAATATCAAACTTAATGAATGTATTATAGCACAAAGTAATATCACTAACCTAAATTTGGCGTAACAATTTTTTCTCGTACATCATTATTTAAATTATTAAGAAAAATCTGTTAATATTAAATTATATTTTCAACTGCACACAAGCATTTGCGTTCGAAAGGGTCTAATCCATTGAAGTAAAACTTGAAATTGTGCAGTTTCATCTGCTATCTATGTTCAAAAATAGTAAAATATTTGCGAAATGGGCTATGATTCCTACAACAAAATAAAAAGTTTATTCTAGTTTTTATATCTGCAGCAATAGACAGTGTCTGTAAGAAAAACTCATAATTTTGACGAGCTGCATTTTCAGGGTTAATGAGAAAGGCTCTTTAAAAATAGACTTAAAATAACGTCAGAGTTATTTACCATTTAATAAAAAATACCTTTAAGGTATTTTTTAACGAACTTTACGCTGTAAAAAAATAATGTGCTTAAAAATGAGTACATGGGCATACTCGTTTTTTTTTTTAGTGCAATTGCATCGTAAATGAGCGATGACGTACTCAGTATTAAGTATTCGTACTTTCGAAAAAATCAGCACTATGGTTTAATATTGCTAATATCAGATTCTGTTCAAGCCGACAACAAGCGATAAACAAAGTGACCTGGCAAACTTAAAATATTTGTTCAGAAGATGGTTTTCCACATTATTTTATGTCGATTGCTTAAATGGAAACTGAGTTATTACGACTCAATTATTTTACTTCCCATTCGTTTGGCACACCTTTTTAACATGTCTTCCGTTTATAACTTCTTCACGTCGCCTTTGTAGTACAGCGGATAAGACACTGGACTGCGGTGCCTGAGGGTCTGGGTTCGATTCCCTGTAAGACCTTGGTTGTAATTTTCGATATTTATTGAAAGTGATTTATGAAGGCAGCCTAGCTAGGTGAGCAACTGCTCTTTTTATTCATTTTTGAGTACATGTATTTTTCAAAACTGAAACTTATGTATTCGGAGCTATGATAAGCATCGAATGTAATCAAAAATGAGTACATTTTACTTATTTTTAAGTACCTATTTTTAACAGTGTACATTTTCAACTTTGACCAAATTTTCGGGTCACTGAGAGTGGAAGATTGGCGATAGTCAACCAACAACAAAAAAATTCCCATATAAATTAAAAAGTTTTTAAATAAAAATAATTAAAATATAGAAAACGTATCATTAGGAAATCATAAAAAAAAAATGCGCACGCAATACAAAATAATTACATAAAAAAACTCTTTAAAAGTATGCTTTAAAAACGCAATCCATGTAAGAAAATCGTACATATTGTTTATTTTTCATTAAATGTAAAATGAAAGTTTGTTCAATAGATTTAGCGTTTTATCTATTTTTTTCAGCATTGCGTGCGAAGCTTTGGATATTTCGTTTTTAAATAAAAAAACATTAAATAAAGTGATCGCACGAATGCTTCTCGCATGGGGTGTCTTTAAACTGCCTTCCACATTTCTTACGCATTTTGGTCTTATTAACGTAATAATTTTGCCCGTTTTCAAATTTCTTTTGTAATTTTTTTGGGGGAATAAGTTTTGATTGAAAATAAATGACGTTAACTTAAGTTTTTATTTATTGGATTAAATACGGGAATATATTAATTATGATACTGCATATATAAGTTTTAAAAACTTGTAATTATAAGTTTTGGTTATCATTTTATGTATTGCTATTTGGGAGTTTTTAGTAGAAAACATTTTTTATTGAATTGCTTGTATTTATAAAAATAATTTACTCTTGCGCCAATTGTACGCTTATAAAAAGTTATTGTATTTTACAATTTGTTTCACTTACTTGAAAAAATACAGCTTGCACATTTAGCAATGTTTTTTCCGTTTAAAGACTAAATTTCAAAAGTTTAGAAACATCGAATCCAAATTACGATGGTTTATGTTTGATGTAGGAGACAGTAGCAAGTAGAAAAAAGTAGAAAGTTGTAAAAAAAGACAGTAGAAAGAAATAACGATCAAATAATGGTAATTAATTTACTCAATTTTCACATAAAAATAGATATTTAAAACTGTTATTTATGCTGCCTGTAAATAACTTTAGTGCAAAACTATGGATTTGTTTATTAGTTTGGCATGCATGCAACTCTTCTTTATATTAATTTTAATAAATAAAAAATACCCTTTAAAAATTTTATTTTTACTAATTGTTTACTTCATTCTTTTTCACTTCAGAAAACCACTTTTTCTTGGATGAAAAACCAAATTTCTTATTTACACAACACCTATTACCTATCTACCTATCTTTTCTTGCTAACCTTACTGAAAAGACTTTCGCAATTATATCCCAATGTCATATTGACCGACAACCTATTACTAGTTCTGACACAATAATTTTGTTTGCTGCTCGCCGAATCAGTCACCGTAGAAGTCTTATTTGCAGTAAATAGCCACCGACAGAACAGTCATCTACGAAGTCTTATTTGTACGATCGAACTCTTTTTGAAACGAAGAGTTCTTTCACTTTCTTGAATAAAATATCAGCTCTGTTTAGGTTACCGCTCCACCGACTTGGGATGGCTAACGAATAAATACCAAGTTTCCTTTTTTCAGCGTAGTATATCTTCAATCCGAATACTTGTAGAGATTGTTTGAGATTCTCGGTCTAGAAAGAAAAGCCACTATATTGTCTTATATATCTGTGTCTTAGAACAAGAGCAATGTCTCATTGGCTTAACATAGGACGTTGGTTTTTCTTGTTCTAGGACACAAATTTTGTCTTATATTCTGTCCTCGTAATCCTAAAAAGCGTATATAATTTTTACGTTTTTCCTGCTTAGTAATATTTATGAGTTACCTGACATTGACTAAGCAAGGAGGCTGAATCTTATTTAAAAATAGTAGAAAATCGTTAAAGAAATAAGACGTATCTCATAGAACTGTCAAAATCCTAAATTATTAAAATGTTCATAGCCAAAATGTAAAGTTTTTTGAGATACGTATTTTAGGATGGCAGTAGGCGGCAGTATTGTCATTAATAAGAAGTTAGAGCCGTTCGTTAGAGACTTTTTAAAATTATTTTGTCTTCATGACTGCACTGAATCTGAAAGACGATTTTCGTTAGCAAGATGGCAACTGTTAGTATTTAATTGTTATATGTTTAGTTTTACTAATTATAATTTAAATAACAACTATTGTATTATTAAATAAAATGAGGAGCAAAGGTTTAAAAAATATTTTGTCACATTGAGGTGATTTGTGGGAAGACGTAAATAAAATTCCAGAAAATGCATCGATTCGTATGTAGAGTCCAGTTTCTGCAAGTTAATTTTAATGTTACAAAATGTTTTTTGGACAAATAAAATGAAACTTTCGATAGAAAATTTGAGGTGAATTCAACGATGTTTTTGAAATTTTGGACAAAATGCGTTTTGAATATTTTCTCTTCAAATTTGAATGAAAATTACATTAAAATAAACATAAGTAGAAAACATAAAAAGTAGCTCTTCAACTTATTTTGTCTTATTTCACTGTTAACTTTATACACACCCTGATGTTACTTACTTTATAGTTAAACACTTGAATACAAGCTTTTAGTTACGGATAACTATATTATAAACAAAATATGACATTTTCAAATTTGTACTAAAGTATTAGTAGGTAGATATATATAAATAAAATGTGATACTGAGTGGACTAGGGACTGCTCATTGTGTCACAATAGCTATAGTACGGGTTAGCTTGGGTATAAACTATGTTCTATTTTTATCGGTGTCCATAGATCTCACGATGTCAATAAATAGTTTCAAGAACCAACGCAATGCTTTATTCGTGGTTTATCTCGAAAAAAATAGACCCGGGGACAGTACCCCATAATTTTGAACTATTGTTAGATGACAAAGACAACATATTGGCTGGCATCCTACGCAATTTGGCATAGTTGTAAGGACATTGAACAAGGACGGATTTAACATACACCAGTCCCTTTTACACTGCGGGATATTTTTCGTGAGCGAAGGGAACAAATCAGACAATCGTCCGATTACCAGATCGCTACACACATGCTGTGAATTGAACTGAAGCCGAGCCGATAACACCTGAGCAACTCCGGTTCAAACGGCTTTTGGGCGGACTTCCAACGGAATCACTTGATAACGCGCAATTTCCCTCGTAAAAATTTGGAAAATAATAAATATTAGATTCACGGAAGCAAAACATCGCTCTGCAAATCGATATTTTTTCGATCATAAGCTAACGAAAATAAGAAATAAACGAATAAACCTCCGGACTCCCATCTAAAAAAATGTAGCGAAATTATAGAGCAATTTATACGTGGTGATTCCCATGCTTCAGACTCATTCTCTCCTTTTGGAGGGAGAATATTTTAAATTAAAATCGATTTGCTTACCAGACCGGACGAAAATATATTTTCGACGTTATACATGGCTAAATAGCGTTCAGTGTTTATCATTACGCAGCTATCTAAGCGTTGTTATATGAATTTTTATCTTCGTTGAATATTGCGATGTGAAGGATATGTTTGCTAGCGATAGCTATTCTTCTTCCTTGTCCCTTTAAATTACCATCGACCTTGTGATATTTAATATAAATAGGTTCTAAACATTTTATATCTTATTATGATTGATCGACGCATCCTATTTAAAATTTAATATCTTATTAGCAGCAGCTTTTGAATTTAATGGAATTATTGTGTCTAGGATGGACCAAATCGATCCGCTAATCTCTTAAAAGTTTTAAAGTGAACTATATATATTTGAAATTATTAAAAAAATTGTGAAATAATGTACAGCAGTTGACGCGTGTAGGCCTCAGGATGGGCCAGATCGATCTGCTAATCGCTTAAAAGTTTAAAAGTGAACTATATATATATATATATATATATATATATATATATATATATATATATATATATATATATATATATATATATATATATATATATATATATATATATATATATATATATATATATATATATATATATATATATATATATATATATATATATATATATATATATATATATATATATATATATATATATATATATATATATATATATATATATATATATATATATATATATATATATATATATATATATATATATATATATATATATATATATATATATATATATATATATATATACATACATATATATATATATATATATATATATATATATATATATATATATATATATATATATATATATATATATATATATATATATATATATATATATATATATATATATATATATATATATATATATATATATATATATATATATATATATATATATATATATATATATATATATATATATATATATATATATATATATATATATATATATATATATATATATATATATATATATATTTTTTTTTTTGTTGAAATTATTAAAAAATTCGTGAAATAATGTACAGCAATTTTCGCGTGCAATAAAAAACTGGTAATTTCGACTAATTCAATTTAAATGGATCTTGACAGTATTGCATATAATCACCTAATTTATGTATATTATGCCTGTTAAGTGAAAAATATATTTAGATAAATATTTTTTATATCAAACAAATGAATAATATTTTTAATATTATAATCAATATTTTCCTATATGCATAGTGCATTTACTAATCATACTAACTCTAACATAAAATGGAATATTTTGAGGGAATGTGTTATTGTTAATCCTGTAATATGTTTTACAGTCATCACTGATTCACGTGACAAGTATATATGAGTGGTCAGTGACCGTATTCTCAAAGATTATTGTGAATAATTTTTTTTAAAAATTATACTAATCGTAAAAAGTTACTAAATGCTAAAGAAATTCGAACTTGTGACAAATTCAGACTACCTTTGAATGACGAAAACCATTTATTTCAAAGGTACCAACTAACTGAATTTTTTTATTGAATGCTTTGTATTTTCTGAGAGAAGTAAAAACAAGTAGTTCTTGCAAAGAAAAACAACCCTTAACTAACTTTAACTATATCATTTTCTTTAAAAATATCAAATTTATTTTTACAATAAAATCTTTGAGAAGTTTACTACAAAACTTTTGTTGACTTAAGATTACGTTTTGTTCTTGCAATTAAACATCATTTCATTATCGGAGAAATAATGAAAAACAAAAAAAATATAAGCATACAGGATACTTCATTTGATTGATTTATTCAAACGTCTATTTAAATTTTGTATTAAAGATGTAATTGAATTTCAATTTAATTTTAAATAACTTACAATTCAATATACTTCAAAATTTGATATGCTTCATAAGTTGATGCATTATTAAATATTGATAAACTTTATTATCAATCAAAATGTCTAAGAAGAAGCATATTTGTGTGCACATACACAAATTTAAATTCATTTCTGTAATATGAAGTAATATAGATTGATATGAAATGAGATATTTAATGTCAGCGATAACGTATGAGGTCCATAAGTTTTAGACAATATATTCCAACATTATGAAAGCAATTTTGCAAAATTGGAGCAATAGAATAGGGTCGATACAGATTTGAGGTTGCGTAAGATTCTCCTTAAAATGGTTTCCATTACAATTGAGCTTTACAAAAGATATTTCAAACAACAGAAGCCCAATAACTGAAATGATTCCAAATACCCTTATAAAGCTTCAGTGATCTACAGGTTTACTATGGGTTTGCATTCAAGTACATTTCAACATCGCAATTTCTAAAACAATATATAACCTTTGGGTACTTAACTTTGGATATTCATATTTCAAATACGATGTGTGTTTGTATTCAATATGTTAGGTCTGAATTTGGCTTTTGAATATATTTTTTTATAAATTTTGCTACTATGTAATTTATTAAAATACATATACAACCTTAAAAATACATAATAAAAATAGATAAGATCTAGATATGTTTCGGGAGATATATCTCCCTTCATCAGTAGAAATGAAAAGTTTGTGTGTACAATAAAATAAAAATGAACCCAGAATTTAAAGTATTGTCAAATAACAAACAAAACTCAATCGGTTGGAGTTAACTATTCTGTGCCAACAAGTGGGAAATACCGGAACTGCAAATGTTTTATTGACAATCGAATCAATATTGCTAAATACATGAAACGCCTCCAAGAAGTCAAGTTCGACTGGAGATTTGGGTTTGCAAATTAAGTGTGGGTTAAAAAAATTAAATATATGATTATTTTCCCAAGAGTACTTGGCAATGGATCACTTTATTTCTTGCTTGACAGTATGTGCTTGGGGCTCTTTAATCCGAAATCTTAATTGCTCTCTCTCTTTGTTTGATCGATATATGACATGACACATTGACATAAGATACTATATATGCCACAGTTATTAATGTCGTAATTTGGGTCTTTAAGTTGTGTGAAGGTGATCTTATTGATATGTGAAAAAATGGAACGTATGTCGAATTTCCTCAGACTTTTATAAATTTTATGGTTGATCTGGGGATAATATGGTAAAACAACCAAAGTATTAGAGCGTTCATATAGATTAGAATTTATAAGTGGATTTTTAAGTTTGTGTGTTTCTAGGTATATTTTCATTTTATTATACACGCAGACTTTTCATTTTTACTGATGTAGGGAGATGCATTTCCTGAAACATGTCTAGATTTTATGTATTTTTATTGCGTATTTTTAACGTTGTATTTGTTTTTTAATGTTATTAATGCAATGTTCTATAAGACGAGATTTCATCTTACTATGTAATTTAATGAAATTTATTTAAATAAAATATAATATTCTATGGAACCACTGGTTTTTCCATTTACTAGGCTTATTTCGATGGAGGTGTAAAGGACCAAAGGGTCGACACACCATAAGGTTAATTTTGACTTTCGACTCGATTTTTGTTCTAAAGCCACAACTTTTCACATCAAATCTGTACGGTTTTTTCTATAACTTTTACACTGTTTTCCTCAAAATTGTTCACAATTGTTTTCAAACAATTGTGAAAGAAACAATATGAGTAGTATACTGATGGTCATGGACATTATATTATGTTCAGATTTTATATGGTTTGAAAAAGATAGGATAAAATTACATCTCTAACTTTTGAAATCCCGAGCAATTTATCTGCAGAATTTACTGATTTTACTAAGAATTTATCTTAATAGCTCATAGCATTTTTAACAACACAATTATTTCATTAATTTTCGAGCAACGCTTAAATACGCCAAAATCGATTATTCGAGTTTGATGTTACACTTGCTGTGAAGTCCTAGTATAGCACATAATTTATATATTCCACTGATGGTCATGGACATGTATATATATGTTAATATTTTTCCGTTTTTTTCAGAAATGCATCTAAGTTTTAAATTCATAAAAATAGTAGTCTTTATAATAGTTTTCAAATACTTAATTTGCAGTATGAGAGGTAAAAAGGACTTAAAAAAAACCTAATTACGATTAAAAAAATATTTAAAAGAACGTATTGGAAAATTATGTAGTAAATTTTTAAAAAAATTTCTTGAGCGTCATATCTGTGGTGGGATAGGAAATTTAGTTTTATCTTGGTAAATAATATTATTCTTTATTAATATATTTGGTTCCCAGAAACACAAATAGCCTAATTAAAAAAAATTGTGGATTTAAAATTCAAACTAGCACCTCAAATTTTGTAAAAACAATACACATCCGAAATAGTATTTTTGATCCAAAAACAATACTGTATTACTTCATATTACATAAAGGGAATAGAGATAATAAATTATTGATGAGTTTCTATAAAGGTTCTTACCTGAACAATATTCCATCTACTGACTACTCGAGCCAGTCTCTCTGTCACCTCAGAAGACCCAGGCCCCAGGAGAGCTGTCATTATGGGCTTACGATAGAGCGAGTGGAAAAAAGCATCAACCGCAACTCCGGAGTCGCACTACAAAGGAAAAGAAAAATCTCATTATACCTACCTAATTGAGATGAAAGGTAATTCACAAAGGCCAATGACTATATCACATGTGTTAGTTAACAGTAAAATAGTTTTATTATAAACTAGTACTTGGGGAGATGTTCGTGATGTGTAAAGTTAAGTAACGTAATTAGTTTTATTTGTAAACCATTCCCATTTATATGTTTTTTTGTTTCAATGACGGATAATATCTCCTAAGGAAAAAAACTCTCATTGAAAGTAACTGAGAATATGTCAAATTTTATTGAAATACATAATATTTTGTGTGTGTTGACAACACCCTGTTTTCTGTGTGTATTTCTTTTGAGATTGTTATAGATGCACAAGTCAATAACAGCTGGTACAAGAAAGAGAGAGAGAGATAGAGAGAGGGGTGGGGGTGCATAGGAAACCGTCATTGTGTACATTTCTTACTCAGTGCATTTTTGATATTTATTTAAAATTAAATAATTTTTTTAAATTTGTTTGCATTTAATGTAGTTAATAAAGTTTCTATCTATACATTTGAGTTCTCTCATGGTGCTTTCAAATAGTATGTTTGAAAGTTATTTATAACATTTATCCAAGTGATTATTAAAATCATTATATATATTACGGGAACCAGGGGCAAGACGGGGTAACAGAGGAAAACGGGAATAGAGTACTTTTTCACGGTAAATGTGTTGCTACCTATAGGATTATTTTCAGAACTTTATCAGTATACTCGGAATATTACTTCTACGGTTATTGACCTTGTTTATATGCGTTGTTATATGATTAATTAAAGTAATATGCATTTTTTACAGTATTTTACAATACTTTAAGTTAATATTTTGTGTTATAATTGCATGTATGATGGTAACTCAGAAATCTCGTTTATACCGTCCTGTTGTGTGTATTTTTAATTTCAAATAACACTATTTTCTTGTTATCAATACATATCAATACAAATAACTTAACCTTAACCTCGGAACTCAAGAAAGTGGTCTGGAGGGCAAGACATGGCGGGGAAAAACGGGTTGTTCAGTGACAGTGAAGAACTTGAAGACGACGACTAGTGCCTCTTCTGTTAAAATTATTCAGAGAAGGGGTGGATAAGGTACAGTGATTGTGGGTTCATAACTTTTGTGTAGATGTTGAGAGTGAATATGTGGACGCTATTTTTATGTGTGTTTTGAGTGAAAAGTAATGGTATTTATGCAAATTAAAACAATTGTTTACTAGTGAATAATTTATATTTATTTTTTCATTTCTGAACTTTTTATTTCTAGGATTTAGAGCGAAAAGTTAGAACGCCCCGTCTTGCTCCGCATGTGGGGAAGGACTGCGAAAAAGCTGCTTTTTCAAGAAATTAATTTTATTTGAAAATTAAGAATATATCTTATGTTTTAATGATATTTCTATGCAGCTAAAAGAACAGTTAATATTTTTTTTGAAAAAAAATAATAATTGCCACTCCCTTTAATAGTCATAAAATGCCACCAAACCTTAACTATACAATTTTACCCCACCTTCTCCTACGTATGCTGAAGATAAATATGCAGAACATTGCAGTTTATTCTATTTTTTGTAAAGTGTGTATAATTCTTGAAAATAGGTTTAGCAATTGTTTAATTATAATAATACGGGTAGGGAAACACACACTTGGCCGGACACACATTTTTACTTACATTTTGCGCAAATTGTCAATTCGAAATTAATATAAAGTTAATGAAAACGCTAAACTTGAAATTATTTAGTTCAAAAATCATGTAAAAAATCTGGTTATTTATATGTCAAACTAGGAGAAAGAGATAATTCATAGGTATACATAAGTTTTAGGTATAAGCGGGATTATTTTGATAAATAAAAAAAAATTAAGAATTACTTAGAAATTTCAACAAGGCAATTAAATGGCGAGTAAGAAGTGATAAGTATTAATTGAATGTTAAAAAAGAAATTGTATAAAGAATTAAAATTAAAAATAATTTAAAATGAGTTAAAAATAATCTCATTAAGTTTAAATTAAATAAAAAATATGTAACCCAATTTCAACGGATACGATAAAAATGTTTTACATCTGAAATGTAAATTTGTATTACCAACTTTTAATCAATGGTATAATAACACTGTAAATTTACAATATCCAATTATATTGTTATCTAATAACATGTGTTACGTAAAATAAAGAATGCGTATATATCTCGTATAATAATCATACATCTATGTTATCATAGAAGAAACACAAAAAGGTTTTATAAGATTATTTGTATAATAATGAAATGTTCCTTTTCTTTATATAATAAGAAAAAGTTACATTACCTGTAGATATTATATCCTTTTTGTCTTCCTTTCGACTTTTTAATGAGATATATTGAAAATTACATTTACCTCATGAATATATTGCATAAATTTAATATTTAACAAACACATTGTAAGCATTTATATTTTATGAAACATTATATAGCGTAAAAACATATGCCCGTATAATATATGCCCAAAGTAAACATATTCAAATATTTAAAAATATCGATAGATAAAAATTCATTTTGGGAGCAGTTTTTGTTAAAATATATTTTAATTAATATAAATACAATATTTATATTCTTCCTTTCAAAATAATAATATTTTTTACAACAAAAATGTAAATTTGTACTACAAATACTAAATAACGTTTTGTTCGTCACATATCACAATAGTCAAAGTTGAACATTATATTCACATTTTTTTTTTAAATAAACTGAAAGATAATAAAGTGTTTTTTAATAAATTATTTTATATACTTTTATAAACATTTTTTATATCATTATGAATCAGAAATTAAAAAATAATGCTTTATTGAGTTAATTAAAAATATTTATCAAGACACGTTTTTAGAGGTATTTTATTAATTAAACGTATGTCAAGAGAAAATTAGGTCTTGAGTAAACAATTTTTTTATAAATTTTGCGAAATATGTACTTTAAAAATTTTGTCAATAATAAATTATATTGAAAATTTATTGTGTAGAATATAAAAAAAATAAAACTAAAAATAAGAAAACTTCCTTCCTTACCTTATTTTGATAATTAGACAGAGACTTTAAAACAATTATTGCTTAAAAAACTATGCGTTATAAATACAATATATATTTTCTATTTAATCCACTTAACTTTATGAAGAAAATATATATTTATACTTATAGAATTTCTATATACTTAACAATAACTAAAATTCAAAACAGTGTAATAAACAGACATTTATATTGAAATTATCGTGTGTTGCACAGAATTTTTTTCAAAGGCGAATGAAAAAATCCCCACTTCAAAAGCATTGTTCCCTTATATCAAGAGCCTTATTATTTCCCAGCGACAACTTTTATGAGTCCCTTTCAATATCTCAAAATCTAGCTTTTTAAATAGCTAAGATAAAGAATATGAATAAAATGCGAAGTACTTAAAAATAATGAGCTGAGGCGATCTCCAATTGATTTTTTTTCTCCTAAATTGTGAATTTAGCGTTAGAATAACAATAGAAACTCCTCGCGAGTATAAAATTTGTCAACTTGAGTTAACTTTAATAACATTAACACACAATAGAGATAAATTTGGTTATGATACTGTTTTTCGAGTATTTAAATATAAGTTTGATAATTACTAAAGTAAATAATTAAAAAATAATAATTATTAAATTCAGATTAATAATAAATTATGAAAACAAAAAATGCTGATATAAGAAGTTATAGAAAACTAAGAAATATTATAGCAATTTTTATTTTCAAATTTGATACCCATCTAGTATTGTTTTAATGTTTAGCTTTAAAATATCTTCCAACACACATAGGCTAATTTGTAAGTAGTGATTGTCTATAAATAATAAAGTTAGTGCTTAGAATTTTGATGTGTTTTCTAAAAATTTACAATACTAGTTAAAAGTATGCTAAAAAAATCAAATTTTACTTTATATAAAGTGATTAATTTTGCCTTCTTTTCATGCGTATAGTCTAGGAGCCAATTTTTAATTACTTGGTAAAAATAGGAGAAATATCAATTTATTTTCATAATGATACAGGGTGATATCATGGTAGTCGTACTGCTGAATGTGTTAAATTGTTAATAAAATAAAATATTTAAAGAAAAAGAGTTAATAAAATAAATATAAATTGATGTTATCTAATCTATTTTTTTATGATATTACTCATAAAAAATTCAATTTGTGTCCAAGTAATACAACTTAAGTTATAATATTGATATTTAAAAAAAAATAATTAGTGTAAATTTTTAGATTTAAGAATTTTCTCAAATCAACAATTATAAAAATATAGCTTTGTTTTGATATATGTAAATCTTAATAATAATGTATTGGCATTTAGATATATTTTTTGCAATTAAAATGTGTAGTTATAAAGATTTAAACAACAATTACTGCTAAATAGTTAGGTGTAGTTATAAAGATTTAAACAACAATTACTGCTAAATAGTTAGGTGTAGTTATAAAGATTTAAACAACAATTACTGCTAAATAGTTAGTTATGAATCATAATAAAAATACATTGACAGCTTTTTCCCAAATTCCAGTAATAGAGACTAATAGGATCTTTATACTTCTTAAATTACTGAAACTTTTCATTATTAAATATACGAAATTATTTTAGTTATTTAAAATTTTTAGAGAAAATGCACGTAATGACACTCAAACTCGAAACTCTTTAACTTGATATATTAAATATATTGCACAACTTTGATGAGAATTAGTTTTAATAACACTATCTTTCCACTCATTTATTCAAATAAGAGTTTCCAAAAGCTTTTAGTGGAAAATAACGCAGTGAAAAAATAGAAAATATATAAATAACCTTATTAAGTATAATTGCGAGTGCATGATTGCCTAACTTTATCAAATTATAGTGTTGGGAACTTTTCTCTTAAGACCTTCTTGTTTTCAATTAGCAAAAGCAATTATCTTGTCAGGAGCATCATAATTATCCATTAGAGAAATTAAAATGTAAGTAACTGAACACCAAACTATATCCAAACCCCCACATATGTAGGTCATTTAATTTCTATTTTACATTTTTAAATTTGTACTGATCGGGTACCAAGGTGCAATATTTCTCAAGGTATTATCTGAATATATATAATGACAAAATTCTGGGTGGTCACAAATTGTTGGGAGATGGTCATTGCCTGAATATTTAACTGGGAACAATAAACCATTATTTTTATATATTTAAATACTTTGTTTGTTGCTACTAAAGCTAAGCGGTTTGTTTAAAATATAAGCAAAGTAGTTGATTAAAAAATGTTTTAATATGCATTATAGCTAAATGTGATAATGACCAAGCAATTTCTGAAAACATAATAAATTAGGAATCTTAAAATCGCAATAACTCATTTATGTCTATAAAATATATACGATTCTATATAATCTTAATTTAGTACTTACTTTGTTTTTTTTTGTATACTTTACAAAAATTCGCAATACTGGAAATCTTATTTATGCAGTGTAACATATAAAATGGCATGTAATAAAAGTTAATTATTGTAATAATAACTTTACTTAACACTTAACTACCATTAAATTTACTAACATTTACCTAATATGAACTTTAATTAACAGTAAATTAACATCAAAATGTAAACTTTCTAAACTTTAAATAGTTATAATAAACTATGCATGACCTGAGTACATATTGAAGCCCGATTTTACATTTTTGAAGTGCGCTATCAATTATTATTATTATGAAAAATAGACTTTTTCTATTCCTAACACAATTCTCTACTAAATTACATGTAAATATTTGATTTGTTGTTTTAAAATCTGCTTGCGAGTAATGGTGTAACACGTTTGATGGCGAACTTTCTTTGCTTCGAAATACGAACTGTCTCTTGAGACTTTGTTCCTTTCATGTTTAACATGAATTGTTAACACGAATTCTTCATGTAAGAATTCATGTTAAGAAAGACACTTAATCATGAGACTAAGAAACTTAAATATGAGAAACTAACTTTAACAGTTATTTTCTCTTTCCTTAATTGGGAGTTATATCTAAAATATTTTTAGTTTAAGTTTGTCATTATGAGACATTATTATTTAAAAAAGATTTATGACCACTTTTAAATTTTGAAAATTAAGTTCGCAAAAATAAATCTACTAAATTACATGTAAATATTCGATTTGTTGTTTTAAAATCTGCTTGAGAGTAATGGTGTAACACGTTTGATGGCGAACTTTCTTTGCTTCGAAATCAGAACTGTCTCTTGAGACTATGTTCCTTTCATGTTTAACATGAATTGTTAATACGAATTCTTCATGTAACAATTCATGTTAAGAAAGAAACTTTATAATAAGACTAAGAAACTGAAACATGAGAAATTTTAATAGTGATTTTCTATTTCTTTAATTGGGAATTATATCTAAAATATTTTTAGTTTAAGTTTGTCATTATGGGACATTATTATTTAAAAAACATTTATGACCACTTTTAAATTTTGAAAATTAAGTTCGCCAAAATAAAAGAAGATAGTTAAGTGATTTTTTAAAAAATTAATTTACTTTCATAATATTTTTAACTTTTACAAAAATGTTTGAACTTATATTCTTGATTTAAAAAAAATTAATTATTAATGACGTTTGTAATCAATTATCCATATTATGAAAAAAAAGAATTAAGAAAGTTAAGTAATTAAGAAAGACTTACATAAAGCATTTTGAGCACACCTGGTGTTTTTATTTATATTACACGTCATTTCTGCCATTTCAAATTATTTATACTTATCATTTTCCTTTTTTATTTGTTTTCCCAGTAAAAGCAATACTTTTCGACTTGAGTTCTGAGTTATTGAAGAGTTAAAAATGCAGTCTTAACTGGATTTCCGAATTCAGCGAACCATTTTGTTCCCAACTTTTGACAAATGAAAACCAGCAAGGAGAAACTAATAAAAAATAATAGTTTTCTTAAGAAATTCGATTCACAGAAAGAGTATTACGGTGATTTTATTATTATTATTATTTTTATTTAAATAAAGTTTTGAAATAGTTTTTAAGGTCTTCCTTCCCTGAATTCTTGTCACCGGCAGAATTGAAGCCCGTTCTTCCCGCTTGACTGATTAATTCTTCACATCCTTCTTACATCCAAATATTCTCCGACAAAAATAGTACTGCTACCTCTTACTTTTGACTTCTTTTTTTACCGATGTTCGTTGTACTAATGAGATGTTTTGTGGGAAAATAAAAAAAAGAGCCTTAATCAATTTATCCCTGATTGGTTTCAAGTGACCGCCAATTAGGAGCGAGGAAAATAATGAAGAAAACATCGATGGACATAAATAATAGATGAAAACGTTAAAATTATAGTTGACGAAATTATTGTAAGTACGCAAGCATACCTAATGGTAGTTAAAATTAATTAAAAACATGTTAATTTTATGCTTTAAAATTTATTTAAGTACACAGTAAAAAGGTATTTAAAAATGAGTACTTTGAACTTATTCTTTTTTCTTTAAGTATATTTGTATTGTAAATGAGCGATGACGTACTCAAATTTAAGTATTTGTTCTTTTTTAAAAGGTATTTAAAAATGAGTACTTTGAACCTATTCGTTTTTTTAAGTATATTTGTATTGTAAATGAGCGATGACGTACTCAAATTTAAGTATTTGTTCTTTTTCAAAAGGTATTTAAAAATGAGTACTTTGAACCTATTCGTTTTTCTTTAAGTATATTTGTATTGTAAATGAGCGATGACGTACTCAAATTTAAGTATTTGTTTTTTCTCAAAATGAGCAATGTGATTTAATATTTCTAATCTCAGATTCTGTTCAAGCGGTTTTAATAAAACCTGACAAACTAAAAATTGTTGTTCAGAAGATGGTGTTCCCCTTTATTTGATGTCAATTGCTGAAATGGAATCTGAGTTTTTACATTTCAATCATCTTACTTCCCATTCTTTTGGCACACCTTTTAAAACATTTTAACACCTTTAAAACAGCTATCGTCATGGTTACTTTCGTCATATTTGACAATTGTTTCGTTATTGAACCACGAGAAGTTCTCGGTTCGAGTCGCCCCGTCCATATTTATTTGAAATCGTCCTTATTTTTGACGAAATAAATTTCGTTAAAAACACACAAATTAAATTCAATCAGTATGACGAACTATTTAATCGAAGTATATATCAGGCGTGTCTGCTACGTAAAAAATGACGAAAATTAGGTCAAATATGAGCATACATTTTAAACAGCGTTAAATATGGATTAAATATACGTAAGTCGAATGTATCAACATATGACATATCTTTAGGTTCAAATAGCAATAGGTATTATGAGAACATTATGTTTATATTTTATTTTCCCCTTTTTAAATAAGTTATCAGATCGTCCCTACAAGAATCTGAGAAGCAGCTAAAATATTAATATCTACCTTAGATAGATCTGGTTCACTTTGAATGTAAACGCCCCTCTTCGAACGCAGTCTTCTGAATATTAACATTTTTACCATTCCAAGGCTAAATTAATCCAGCCGGTTAGATTAATAGACCTAACTCGATTACCTTGTCTGAGCTACTGGGATTTTACCTCAGGAAAGTGAGCAATCAATTACTTAAAGTAATTTATCATAGGACGACAAAAACAGGAGGTATAATTCTATTATGCCTCTCTTATAGAGACATAATGCCATTATTCTCCTTCTTATTCTGTAATGCAGATTGATAGATGATGGAAATGCCGGATAGGCATTGATGTTAAAAATAGATGAATACTTGGAGAGTCCGACGCTTGATATTAGAGCCATATGTCTTGAGTGAAACGTCTTAGTTCACTAATATATTTACAGTAAAATTACATTGTGTGAAATATCTTTTGTTCTACATGATGGTCACAAATTATTGTTGGGCGCTTGCCATTGTTTGGGTGCTTAACTACACATAAATAACTACACATATCATGATAAAAATGCCGGATAGACTTTGATGTTAAAAATAGATGAATACTTGGAGATTCCGACGTTTGATATTTGAGCCATATATCTTACATGAAACGTCTTAGTTCACTAATATATTTACAGTAAAATTACATTGTGTGAAATATCTTTTGTACTACATGATGGTCACAAATTATTGTTGGGCGATTGCCATTGTTTGGGTGCTTAACTACACATAAATAACTACACATATCATGATGGAAATGCCGGATAGACATTGATGTTAAAAATAGATGAATACTTGGAGAGTCCGACGCTTGATATTAGGGCCATATGTCTGTAACTTGTTTTTTCACTAATATATTTACAGTAAAATTACATTGTGTGAAATATATTTTGTTCTACATGGTGGTCACAAATTATTGTTGGGCGATTGCCATTGTTTGGCTGCTTAATTACACGTAAATAACCGTTATTGTTGCTATGCGTTAACTAATTCGTTTGCTGATACTATAGCTAAGTGACTTGTTTAAAATATAAGCAAAGTAGTTGAACAAAAATAATGTTTTTTTAATACTAATACAGTTAAATGTGATGGAGCCAAACAATGACCTTCTCCCAGCAGTTTGTGACTACCCTGCATTTTTTGTTCTATTTGTTTTCTTGTTTGTATTTAAATTCCCTTCAATTATATGCGAAATAATAACGCTATAAAAATGTAGGGCAAAATGATAATGTAAAAGTTTTAGAAAGACGTAATTGTGTGCTGTTAATAAAAGCGAAGGACGCTAATTAGTTTGCACTTATTAAATGGCTAATCACTGTCCTGTCTACCAGCCAATGTAGACCAAAGGCATCACTCTTTAATCTAGAATCAACAAACGTAAATTGAATTTGTGTGTCTAGGTAGATGAAAAGAGTAAATATCCAAGACATATTTAAATTTTGATTTAGTTATGAAGACTTTGGCATCACATATTAAATGAATTATTTTTGACCCTTATAAAGAGACTTGTAAACTACCCTTTCTTTGTGCGGGCATAAATATAACAACGACAAATGATAAAACAAATATGTATTTTCTCACCTCACAGGGAAATTCGCTTATACCCGTTTAGAATTTTACTTCAAAGATATTCAAAACCATTTCCCTGATAGTGATGAGGAATTATTTTATTTTAAAACTTTACATTCTGCAATTTCTATATACAAAAATGGAAAAAGTTCTATACCTTTAGAACGTGTACAGACATCCAAATGAAACAAAGTGCAGATGTTAAGGTGGGAGATTATTGTTAAAATTGTACAAGTTTTATAAAAATTCTTTCAGCCGTTTTTGAGTAAAACCGGACACAGACAGACTATCAAACAAACAGACGACAAAAAAATATGTGATGTTTTAATCAGTTTATCCTTTTTCATGCAAAAAACACAAACTGTGTAATTTTGTTTGAATTCACAGACAGACATTCAATTAATGCATATATGTATGTATTGATAAAACTTAACTTTAAGAAATGTGATAAAAATTCTATGAGTAAATTCCAAACACAAAAATTATCTATTAAAATAAGAATTTTAAAATTAAAATTTCTTTTAGCGACTTTAATGTACAAAAATAATAAATATACATTTCCAAATTCAAAACACCAAATGCTTTCGACATTATATGCATTTATATTTATAAGAAACATTTGTATTAATGCAACTTTAAAGTTAGAGCAAGCAATTGAAAACCTTTTCAAAAATTCAGAAATCTATGCACCTAAGATAATTTAATGATATTTAATTGAACTTATAATTCACCAGTGATGGAATAAAATATATATAAATTCTGAATTTATTACAAGCTCTTTTAAGTTGCACTTACGAACATATCTAAGATACGAATTTTTTTTTCGTTTTAACTACCATTAATATATTTTTTCTATCCAAAAATTATTATGGAATCAATTACTTCTATTTCACCTCTCTAGCCATAAACTACGATTTTGCCATTTTTCTCGATGATAAAAATAGGAAGCAAAAAGAGAATGTTTGTATTTCTTGATACTGATCGCAAATAAAGGCTGCTTCCAATTTGGTATTTTTGCGAAATAAAATACATTTCAGTTATAAACTCGAGCTGAGTATCATGCTTTATTTTCAAACTAGTTTTTAAAAAAGTATTATAAATGCGTAAGATACGATATTTGTGGTTTATTCAATGGATTTTGCAATTTATGAGTATCCCTTTTAACATTTATGTTTAAGAAGTATTTGATGGTATATTTAAAATGCTTTTTAAAATAAAAGAATTGTATTCATATTTTTCAGAAGTAACGATGTCCAGAAATAATTGAAATATCTGAGAGTATATATTTTGGGAATTTTCATATAGCGTCTCATTAAAAAAGTTTTTAATCTCAAAGATATAGAAAATTTAAGAAACTTTCAAGAAAATAAATTTTAAAAAATAAAATTGTATTTTTCATGAAGCTATTTGTATTAAATTCCTAGAATAATTTAAAAATAATATAGTAATATTTTATGTAATTAAATTAATTTTTGATTGGTATGAATTTTTAATAGAATATTTTTTTATCGCCAAATGTTGTGAAACCCTCTACTTTCTAATTTTACTACATGTTGCTTAAGTTATTTACATT
Organism: Troglohyphantes excavatus; assembly: GCA_963932185.1. Lineage (NCBI taxonomy): Eukaryota > Metazoa > Arthropoda > Arachnida > Araneae > Linyphiidae > Troglohyphantes > Troglohyphantes excavatus. Next base: position 44,062,623 of record OZ010672.1, on the reverse strand, counting down.
TTTATTTAACTATTATGTTTAATATAATTAAAAGTCATTCTGTGAAATTTACAAAGTAATGATATTAGGGATTTTTTTGAAGAATGTTAAAAAAGTTATATGAAAACTGAGATAAAAAAGACAATCTCATAATATATCCTTGAAATTTACATTAAAAAAAACAAATGCGACGTATTTTTTTTTTCAAAAATTATTTAGATGCATACTTTATTTGACAATTATTAAATACTTAGGTTATTTAAATAACCGTTAACTTATTTCTGTAATTTATGTTGTGATAAGTGAATATATCACATATAAAGCTATTTTTTAATAAATGGATTCCATCAAGTAATGTCATTAAACTTTTAATTTGATAAATGTAATAATAACATGTATTTTTTATTCAAACTAATCCTTAATTATATTTATTTAATTCAATCAATGTAATTTTTTCAAAGGTGAAATATTATATATGAAACTAACAGTTATATAATGAAATGTATGATTAATAAATAAAATGTCAAATTATTGGCTACAATTCTCTATAAATAAAATTTAATAAACTAAGAAAACATTCTATTAACGTGATACCTTTGTTGATTCTTTGCAGTATTTGAAAGAGAGTTAAACTAAAAAGCATCTCAACCAAGAGTTCAATTACTTCTAATACTTCCACAAAAAACGTTTTTATGCTTTATAAATCACTACCGCTTAAAACTATATTTCCACGAACAAATGAAAAACGATAATTACTTTGATTCCATGATTAATTATTGAGTGTTAAAAATTAAGTGAATGTTAAGTGACAAAATTCACTTTATTTATGCAAACCTTTGTCCTATTAAAAGGTGTTACCTGATGTGGAAATTTATCTTCAATTAGATACGATTGAAGCGCTTCGTTAGGCATCATTTTTTTCACTTAAGTGACCAATTTACCGTGAAGCTTATGTGTGACTGTCATAATTAACCGCATCATTAAATATACTGGGAAGTGAACGGGAAACGATAGAAATATATTTTTTACAGTTTTGGGAATTTATGGACGGTTTTTATTCTGATATTGGGGCCTTGGGTGGTGAGGGTCAAATATGTAAAAATACAGATTCGAGTAGTTAGTCAGAATAGAGTAATTCCATTAATACTTCATTCCGAAGACGTTTTACTTATTATAAAACTAAAGTACAATGTAAAAATAAGTTCTTAAAAACGAGTACATGAACGTACTCGTTTTTATATGAGTACAATTGCATCGTAAATGAACGATGACGTACTCAAATTTAAGTAATCGTTCTTTTGCAAAAGGAGCAGTGTGATTTAATATTGCTAATCTCAGCTTCTGTTCAAGCCATTTTAACAAAGCGACCTGACAAACTTAAAATATTTGTTCAGAAGATGGTTTTCTACATTATTTGATGTACATAAGAATATGTAATTCTATTTAAATTTAATTAAATACATGTTAATATTATGCTTTAAAATTTCCTCAAGTACACTGTAAAGAAAGGTACTTAAAAATGAGTACCTGAAGTTACTCGTTTTTCTTTAAGTATATTTTCATCGTAAATGAGCGATGACGTAATCAAATTTTAGTATTCGTTCTTTCTCAAAAGGAACAATGGGATTTAATATTGTTAATCTCAGCTTCTGTTCAAGCTATTTTAGTGAAAACTGACAAACTTAAAATCATTGTTCAAAAGATGATTTTCCCTTTTATTTGATGTCAATTGATTAACTGGAAACTGAGTTTTTACAATTAAATTATCTTACATCTCATTCTTTTGGCACACTTTTTAAACATTACTTTAGTTTATAACTTCTTCACGTCCCCATGGTAGCTTAACGGATAAGGCTGTGGGCAGCGGTGACTGCATATCTGGGTTCGATTCCCGGTAAGTTTTAATTTTCGATATTTATTGAAAGTGATTTATGAAGGAAGCCTACGTAGGCTAGCATCTTCTCTTTTTATTTATTTTTACCCATTGTACTCATTTTTAAGTACATGACTTTTTAAAAATTGAAACTTATGTATTCGGAGACATAATAAGCATTGAATATATTCAAAAAATTCAAAAATGAGTACATTTTACTTATTTTTGAATATCTATTTTTAACAGTGTATTATAGAAATCGCCCATTTTATCAAGTTTTCTAAAATTTGCCCATTTAAAATGCCTCAAATTATAAATGTAAATGAAAAAGTGCAAAGTATGTATTTAAACAAAAATAGATTAAATTTACATTGGAAATTTTAAACCCATATGGCAATATAAGATATATTTTGAGTATTCGGCCTTTTAAAAAACCAATTAAATCTAAAATGAAGAAGAATAAAAAAGAAGCAACGACACGAAATAACAATTTGGTATAATTATAAATAACTATTACATTCTTACCATTGACTATATAGAAAATATATGCCAGTTTTTATTCAGAAGTTTATGTTTTCAGAACGTGTCACTAGTTATTATCAATAATAGCGGATAACTAAGAAAGATTAATGGAGTTGTATTTAATTACTACTTACAAAATTTCCATTTATTTCACAGCGTCAGAAGAACTTTTATTACATTTCAGATAGTTAAGGGAAAGTTTTTTTTTACAAATAAATTAGTTCTATAGAAAGTTATTCTAACTAATATACATCCTTACTAATACATGGAACGAAATTCTGTTTGTTATCGATTCACATATAAACGGCTAAATATATTTTATTGAAAACATTACATGTGTACAATGCTAATCCATATGAACATCAAATTGTCACGCTATGCACTAAGCAAGAAGGAGGTTGCGAGGGTTTCTTAATTTTCGCGTGCAGTTTCTATGACTTAATTATGACAAATGATTTGTCATTATGTCATAGGCGTCAAAGGGTTTACGTTTTTAGCAAAAATTTGATATGGTGAGTACTAGTGACCTTATATTTAAGACGAAATATTTCCGGACTCTACAATGACTTGCATTAAATGGGTTATCTTAAATCCACAATAACTTCTTAATAGTGTGGTATAGAGACATGGCCTCCCAAAACTGAAGATAAATTACGTTAAAGTATAGATTTTTATGATATTAAAGTTGCTAAAGAGAAAGGTGGTTACTCTAATTTAAAAAATGTTAGAATAAGAATTTGGACATAGGCTTTTCTATCTTCTCAATTATGAGTGATATACCAGACTCTCAATTTTGATAAAAACCGACACTTTTTTTTAATATAAAATACACTATATGAAGCGATTGTCTTTTATGTGGTTCATAACTATCGAAAGTAAAAATTTAGATTTTAAAAGTTTAAATTACTAAAAATAAATGCATTTCTGCTATATTTAAAAAAAAAATTAAAAATTTATTATAAATTAAATTAAATTAAATTATATATTAAAAAAAAATAAAATTTAATCCTTATATATATATAAGGATTAAAAACCGTTAGCTGTAGTGAAATAAAAAAATTATGTGACACAAAACCAGCCGATTTTTTAACAATGTTGACCTTAATTATAGAATCTTATATTTTAGTCACATTTTTTTTATAGTTTTAAAACTTTTATTTATTTATAACAAAATAAAGTTTAAAACATATTCTTCTTAATGCTTCTAATCTCTTTAATAAATATAATATGGTTTGTATTCAATAAATAATATAAATAAAATATATTACTGATAACTTTTTATCTTTTTTAAAATAAAAACAATAGTTACAAATTTTAATTTCGTCATGTAGGTGCCATGTTTTGAATGTATGTACATACAGTTTTCATAGCGTGAGTTTTTAAATGGAAAAACAAAAACATTTTAAGTTGAAATTTATTTAAGCCAATACTAAGCATTCAAATAGTTGATAACATCCCAAATACTATCTTCTTTGCTGGGATTCTATTTTTTAAAAGTCAAAACGTTTGACTTTGACGTTTTAAAAACTTAAAAAAAAACAATAACGTTGTTTGGAACTAATTTTTGTGGGGTTTAAATAGGAATTTTCAAGATTTTCAAAAATATCTATCTACTACTTGAAATTCTGCTCTTTGATTTACAAAAGACTACAATTTTAAACATACTACTTTTATATTTCGCAAGTAAGGGCTTGCCCAAAGTTCAAGAATATTAGTAATATAAAGTTTATATAGAATTTTTAAAGATAATTGAAATATCTCCGGTATAAAATACCAAACATATTTATAATAAGTAGATGATTGTCGATAGTTCAAATTTTAATCTTTTTGAAAACTCTATAGGGTCAAGTGAAAGAAAATCGATCGTTATTAAATGAGTACAAATATTACTACAATTTTAATTTCAATGTTATAAAAACTACTAGGAGGCCCCGCCCCCTGCTCCGCTAACGCTCCGCCAACCCCCGGAGGATTGCTACGCAATCCTCATAGGTTTGCTCCACAAACCACTTCTCGCTTCGCTCGCTAAAAGGTAGGACACAATAACAATGTGTCCTAGTATTAATACTTTTTTTTAATTATATTACCAAAAACTTTAAACGTTGAAACTAAATTTAAATTATAATTCATCTTGACATCAATACATTTTTTTGGCCATGTAAATCAATATAAAATAATTTAATTTCTTTTAAACTACAAATGAAAACAATGGAACCACTGGCAAGCCATTATTTATTATTTTATTTCTACCATTATTTATTATTTTCCACGTTATTTTTACACCTTTCCTGCGTTTTAGTTTAATTTTTAACATTATTGGTAGTTTGTTTTGACATAATTGACGTTAAGCTTACCATAGTCTTGCCTACCAGAAGTGTGTACGTAACTAAGTTAATACGTCATAAAAATGAAGGTCATAGAAATCTAGTTTTCAAAATTGCCAATAGATGGCGCCACGTCAATGTTCCGCTCATTTGAAAACTCAAAAGCGTTTTTCAAATCTTCTATTTTTAATGTAATAGGGTTTATATTCTTCCTAATTTAAGCTGACATCAACAAAATTATTATTTACTAATGAATTGAAGGGGCTAATCGTCAAAATGGCTTACATAATGGCAAAATAAAAATACGGGCGCAACAGAATTTCGTAAACAAACTAACTGTTGCCACTCAGCGTACAGAAAAACAGCGTTTTTCAATCACCGCGTAAAAGAAATATATATAAAGATATTTTACTTATTGTCCAAAAAGTATTCTAATAAAAAAATAATGAATTATCTTTTACTAAACTGTTATCTCTTGTTATATTGTTAATAAACTGTGGTAATAAAACATTTAATTAAAATTTTTATTCAATATTTAAAGTTTATATTTTTACTATATAACGAAATAAAAGGAAGAATAAAGAACCTAAAATATGAAAAAAAGATAATTAAGTTCAATTCATGTGAATAATATATGTAACTACTCCTAGACCGTGTTAAGTCATAGTTGTTTCAAACTACAGTCCACCTTGATTAAACATTATGTGTCCCAAAAGACAAAAGAGTAGCATTAGATGAAAATGTAACATTATTGCTGAAAGTTATGGTCTTGGAAATTGAACACTTAATAAGAAACGGGGGCAATAGGGAGCTATCTAGAAAAAGATAAAGTTTGCGTATTGTTTCTTTCTTTCTTATATGGTTTTATTGTTGTTTTTTAGATATGTTTAATTTTTCGTTGCTGAATTAAATATAGTATATTATTATAACATTAGACTTTGAGTTCAGTAAATTTTATATCGTATTACCTATAACTTTTTCAAAAATTTCCCCGAATTTGAATTTAAATAATATTCAAACGTTTTGCATGTTTTGTCTTTTCTAATAATATTCTATGTGTTTGAAGGATATTCATATTCTAAACATAAAACATGTTTCCCTAACTCACAAAATAAATTATAGTTTTTCAGTTGTTGCAAATAAGGTGGTTTCTGGGCATCTACAGGTAGTAATTCCTTATAGTTACAAAAATGAATTACAAAATACAAGTACCAGTAGTTATAGGAACGTTAGACCTAGAGACAAAAAAAATTATTAAAAATAAAACATCTACGTCAATTTTAATGACTTTAAGTAACATTTATGCCAAATTTTAAGAAAATCATCGAAAAACGCGTTGGGTCGCAAATGCGTGGCAGACAAACAAACAAACAAACAAACAAACAAACAAACAAACAAACAAACAAACAAACAAACAAACAAACAAACAAACAAACAAACAAACAAACAAACAAACAAACAAACAAACAAACAAACAAACAAACAAACAAACAAACAAACAAACAAACAAACAAACAAACAAACAAACAAACAAACAAACAAACAAACAAACAAACAAACAAACAAACAAACAAACAAACAAACAAACAAACAAACAAACAAACAAACAAACAAACAAACAAACAAACAAACAAACAAACAAACAAACAAACAAACAAACAAACAAACAAACAAACAAACAAACAAACAAACAAACAAACAAACAAACAAACAAACAAACAAACAAACAAACAAACAAACAAACAAACAAACAAACAAACAAACAAACAAACAAACAAACAAACAAACAAACAAACAAACAAACAAACAAACAAACAAACAAACAAACAAACGAACGAACGAACGAACGAACGAACGAACGAACGAACGAACGAACGAACGAACGAACGAACGAACGAACGAACGAACGAACGAACGAACAAACCATCGAACGAACGAACGAACGAACAAACAAACAAACAAACAAACAAACAAACAAACAAACAAACAAACAAACAAACAAACAAACAAACAAACACACAAACAAACAAACACACAAACAAACAAACAAACAAACAAACAAACAAACAAACAAACAAACAAACAAACAAACAAACAAACAAACAAAATGCTGAAAGGTCAAGTTAAAACAGAGACCTTGCAAATGCTGGGTCAAATAGTTATTGAATATTTGAGGATCAAGCATTCAAAATTTGCCTTTATCACACTAATTTGATCCGTGGGAAAATGCAAATAACTGTTATTCAATGCATTGACATATGTACAAATTGCAATGCTTACAAGTTAATTTCAATGGGACAAATGGTGTTATGGTGAATAAAATATTTGAGTTTAGTGGGAAATCCGTCAGAGAATTCAGTCAAATAATAATCTAACTATTACATATTGTGAACAGACCGCGTTCTGAATGTTTGCTCTTCGGTTATTAGTGCATTGTAAAATAATAATATAACCTTAAAATAGATTGCTACTTTTATTTTTCACAGATATTTTTTCAAACGAAGGAATTTCTTTCTTTCACAATGAAGTACTTACGTTTTGGTAAGGTTTTATTAAAACCAAACTAATACGATTGTTTAATTGTCTTACTAGAAAGTAGTATGTACACATAAGAAAACTTTATAAATTAAAAGAAATATTGCGAAATATAGCAAAAAACAACTATTTTTTCTTTTATGGCCATCCTGTAAAGACATTTTGGATCTTTAACCCTCAATAGACTAGAGATTTAACGAAACCATTTTTTCCCATTCGTTTATTGGAATCGAAAAAGAATCTGTTCTTTTTGTCTTCAAGGAGGGTCCCCATAGGCAATTTTGACCATATTCTTGTTGAACTCGAGTATATTGAATACAAATTGATTTTTAGATCGATTCCTGAATCAAATACTTGGATAGCTCTTATGCAGTGTTAGGGAATAAGTTGTTTTTACCTTTATAATAATAAGAATTTTAATGAGTGGTCACTAAACCCCTTTGGGCTCTTCAATTTATATAAATCCCGGTTGTGGGTTGGATAATAATAAAAATACGTTTTAAAAATATATTTTAACATTATGTATTGTAAAGAGAACACAAAAAGGAAATAATAAATCGCATTTTTGTTCTTGTTTATCTAAATAGTACTATTTTCAATTCCTTAAAATATATCGCCAATAGGAATTCAGGCAATTATATATTCTATTAAATTCTTATGATTATTTTATAGCTTTTTGTTTACTAAGTTTTCCGGAGCTTTCATTTATTCATGTTTCTGACTGATTTCCATGTACAAACTTAAATTTTCTGTTGTTTGGTAAGGTTTTCTTAGTAGTTTTAACTACAAGAATTTAAAATTTGTTTTTAATAATATATCTTTCCATATATAAATTTAGTCCACTTTCAATTTATTTTATTCTTACTTACAATCAAAATGAGGGAAGCGTCATAAGTACATTTATTTTTGTGTAGGCTAAATGAAAGATATATTAAAAAAAGTATGATTAATTAGTAATTAATAATACATTAAAATTAGTATTATTTAAGGGAGATTAAATAAATGTCAGTAAGCCTGAAACTTAAAAAGAAAGATTCGCTAGCGTTGTAATTAACATTACAAATTTCCGTTTCATATCAATAAATTCCCATTAGGGAATATTTTGGCAACTTATAATGATTACGCTAACCCCAACTTTATATAATTAACTACTCACCGAATACCGACTTTCCACTCAATTACATTTCAATTAAATAGAAAGTTTAGCTTATATGAAGAGTATCTTTCTGTTTTTTGTTAATACGGGAAGCACTTAGTTATCGAGATACATTGATACTCATTTTCGCGTTCCTATCCAGATGTTTGCATGGAGTCGGAAATTCAATTATGTTTAGTTGATAATTGCGTCTTAATTAGTTTGGAGTTTAATAGTTACTTCAAAACTAGTTGTTGGACTTCACGAAAACTAACGATGTGGTTTGATAATAAATGTTGTGTATTTGTGTGTGAAGAAGCTATCATATAAAAAACATTGATATCAACAATTAAATATGTAATTAATTAAACAAAATTTATAAGAAACCTGAAACATTATGGAAATATAACAAAAATAAGCAATTTTGTTATTCTGAATTAAATTTTATTTTGACAATGCTAGAAATAATTCATTTTTCAAAGTAATTTTATCTCGCGGCCATTTTCCTCATATTTAAATCGATATAAATTCGCCTTCAATTTAAAAGAGTTCGCCAGTACTTTCTGAAAGATCTCAGGTGTTTTAAGGTTGCCTTCCGCAATAATCATTTAAGCCTTTAAAGATTAACTATGTTTTCTGCAGGGTAAAAAATAGCAAATTATAGCAACCCAATTCATTCGAATTTTTAGAAAATATTAATTTATTTTTTCTAAATGTGTGCAATTTGAATTGAATAATACTTACCAAACGGATTGATACTATTTATTTTAAAAATATTTGTATTTATTGTGAATTCTTTGAGTTCTTTATAAGAAAAAAATATTTAAAAAATACTATTACCAAAAAGTTTGCAATATAAATATTTTTAAGGCGATTTATTGTAACCAGCAAGCATAGTGCCATTTCACGTTATTTGTAATTTGTTCCTTCCATAACTTTTTTTATTATTTTATTATATGTTAATTAACGTACCCCAAACCCAATTAAAAAAATTAACTAAACTGAAAATTAACTAAACCCACTAAAAAAAATTGGGGTTATTTTACATTAATTGACATATTACAAAATAATAACAAATAGGAAGGTACAAATCACGGACAAATACAGTGGAATGGCCTATAGTGATTAATTACAAACAAAATTCAAGTTTGATGATTGTAAAAGTGTAATTGTCTCACAAACCCTAAAAAAAAGATTTATCTGACAGATCTTCCATTGAATGAATTAATTTGTATTTAATTAGTATTACTAAGAATCTGTTAATAATTTTGGTGACATTTTCTCAAACTAAACCCTATTATTATATATATTTTATTTATGAATATTTCGGTAGGAATTTTAATTAACATAAATTAATCGTATTTGGAGGTATAATGTTAATTAACTTAAAGTATTCGTATATTTAATGTTAAAAATAATTTGGTCTGTTTTAGAATTCCATACCTTAGACATTAGAAAATGTGTCAAAATAATACAAGTATCTAAAATCCCAGGAAACTAACAAATCTGTTTTACATTTGCACCAATTCCTGTCATATTTCCGTGGCCTAAAGTATCAACTTTAATATTATATCTATGGTGGATAATTCAGAAATAAAGAAAAGTGAAATTGGTTGAAATGAAATAAAAAAAAGATAAACGTATCAAAGAAAACGAGAGGACGTGGGATTATTAAATTTGACTGTATTCGCCTGCATGTATATAAAACATATGTGAGTACAAGTATATGCACTGAAACGCTAAATAGAAGAATATGAAATTAAGTATATATATTTTTAAAAATGAAGTAAATTTCTATAAAAAGTATTATCAAAACGAGTAAGAAATATATATAGTTTAAATGATATCCGATGGATGAATTGTAAGTAAGAAAAAGTTTATGTAAATCTGGGAAAGTAAAAAGAAAACAAAAATATAAATTAACAAAATAGATGCATCATATATTTCGGTAAATTATACTGATAAGGAGAATCAGTAATTCAAAAAGTATAAATTTCATGGAAATAACCAAAATATGAATAATTAATGTATTTCCTCTTACCAGAGTCACGCAACAGGGGAATTGTTATTGATTGATCTATCTCAAATATTTTAATCAGAACACTTTCATGTGGATTTTTTTATAATTTCGCTTTACTTTGAAAATATATTTAGTATTATGGGAAGTTCAATGACTTTTAAGTATATTCATAGGTAATGGTTAATTTTCTCATGGCGTATAATGGGATAATGTTTGTAACATATCCTACAAAACCTTTAATTCTGAGCCAAAATTGTTTAAAAGTTCAACTAAAATTATTTAAAATTGACAAAAAGATGGTACATGTTGGATGGGGATGGACAAAAGAGTTGTTTAATCATTATGATCCTTAAAATGACTAAAATAAAAAAATACAAATATATGCGGTGTTCCTTTGCTAAGAAAGTGAATATAGGGTGTATGATGGCTTTGAAACATGTTAAGTGCTAGATATTAATAAACGCTTAAAAATAAATTAAGGAAAAGGTAAAAGTATCGAAAATACCGCTAGAATACATTTTAAAAATATTAGTTTTGGGGACAATAGACCTAGCGATCAAAAAATAATCTAAAAAAACCCCCATATTCTTCGTTTTGCTTTTAATTACTTTAAGGAACATTTATGCAAAATTTGAAGAAAATCAAACAACGCGTTTGGTTGTGACTGCATAACAAACAAATTTACAGACAGGAAGACAAAAAGAAAGGTTTAAATAGGACCTTGCTTTAATACGTAAAATAGGCCTAAACAATTAACTACCTTAAATAGGATTAAATACCTTAAATAGGATTAAATACCTTAAATAGGATTAAATACCTTAAATAGGATTAAATACCTTAAATAGGATTAAATACCTTAAATAGGAATACCTTAAATAGGCCTAAACAATTAAATACCTTAAATAGGCCTAAACAATTAAATACCTTAAATAGGATTAAATACCTTAAATAGGCCTAAACAATTAAATACCTTAAATAGGCCTAAACAAATAAATACCTTAAATAGGCCTAAACAATTAAATACCTTAAATAGGCCTAAACAATTAAGTACCTTACATAGGCCTAAAAAATTAAATACCTTAAGTAGGCCTAAACAATTAAATACCTTAAATAGGCCTAAACAATTAAATACCTTAAATAGGATTAAATACCTTAAATAGGAATACCTTAAATAGGAATATCTTAAATAGGAATATCTTAAATGGGAATATCTTAAATAGGAATACCTTAAATAGGAATACCTTAAATAGGCCTAAACAATTAAATACCTTAAATAGGATTAAATACCTTAAATAGGAATATCTTAAATAGGAATATCTTAAATAGGAATACCTTAAATAGGAATACCTTAAATAGGAATACCTTAAATAGGAATACCTTAAATAGGAAATCGGTAAATTATCTCTCGATGTCATAGGTGCGATTTGTTGATTTTTATATTTTTTTGGAAATTGTCGTTCCGAACAGACTGAACAATCTATTTGTCTTGAATTATATAAACAGATTTTGAGAAATACCATATTATGTGTATTTTTAACTTTAATTAGCGATATTTCTTATAATTTGAATGTTTTAGTATAGTGAGATAAAAGCAATTGTAAAGTTTTAAGTAATTTGAATTAATAATGCAATTATAATTAAAATACTTCATTAAATTATAATTTCTTGTTTGTTCAAATGCAAGTGACTTAATTTTAGTTATTTTATGGATTTATTATTTTGAAATCTTCTAATCTTTTATGAACATTTTTATATTAACTCTCTTTTAATAACTGAATTTTATAAAAGATCTAAATTTTCAGCTAATGTATAACTTTTGTATTCATTCCACTAAATTCTAACTAAACAAACACCACTTAATTAAACCACATATATGTGTGTCTCACTTTGGAAATGGAACAAAATTCTTACTTATATTTGCGTTGTCTCAGTAGATTATCATGTTATTTGAGTTCCCATTTTTATCAAAGTTTTATCAACAGAAAACTACAAACAGTATATTATATTTATTTAATTCCTGTATAATTAAAGCTATGTTTACGTTATCTAACCAACCAAATAATGCCAGAACAAATTGCTTAGTCTTTGAAACTTATAACTAATATAGACTATTCTTCTTCTTATTATTTTGAAGAAGATGCAGTAAGTTACTTTTCCTGTTTCACGCATGAGTTAACAGAACGAAAGAGAGTGCGAGCGACATAAATTAAGTAGAGATGAACGCAACTTTTTATTCTGAAATTGCGGAAGATGCCAGTGATTTGCATTTCGAGAATATCTTTCTGTAATTTAAGACCCGATCCAATCTTTTACGATGCACATTCTGAAGAGTTTGTTTTTGAGACTGCGTGAAAATATTAGTAGGGACAGGAAATTGATAATAAATCTCGGAAGCCTTCATTTCAGCGGATTTATAAAATAAGTCTTAATCGAAAACTTGCTTCCAGAAAGCTGTAATATCTAATTCTGAAAATTAATAAAAGCATATTCGATGAGTAAAAGCCGCCATTGCTGCTTTATTTGACGATTTACCTGTTGCATTGGTGTTTGCTGAACGGAAGCCTATAGAATGTGAAAATTCTTTTCATTGTCTGGTATGCATTCGCAATTTTAACCAGGAAGATAGGATACAGTAAAAATAGGTTCTCAATATAAATACTTTATTAACTTTATATTATTACATTTTTTAATTTCAAAAGTACTCATATATATACTTGATGTTTCTTACTTTTAAAATTAAATATTTTATTTATTGCATAATTACTTACATTACTTCTAATTTTCTGAAATTTTTATTATTTATTTTTTTAAATTTATTTTTCTTGCCTGTTTACGTAGCCATATTATTTTATGATTTTTTTTATGATAGCCACACATAATTGTCTTAAAGAATTGCATACGGAATGACAAATAATTAAAGTTTTATTGTAACAACAATTCTTAAAGTCGTTGTCAAAAAACCTTATTCAATTAAAAAAGTAATTTTTGAAAGGATGTTTTTTAAACTGAATAATTAGTCCTATTATAATTCATTGCAAATTAAACACTTCTATTTTGAATAATGCTTGTTTGACTAGAATAATATTTTTTCTTCAAAATATTAATGAGACGGTAAAAATTGTATTTTACATTTAAAATATTAGACCATTGATATGCATAGAAACTAAAAAAACAACCGACGACATATTTTCTAAGAGAGAGTATTTCCGAAACCTTTTTTTTCAGACAAAATATTTCCTCAGAGAAGACTGAGAATTGTACTTTTATCTTCTGTCGAAATGGAATATTAAAACCACTTTGCCGCGCCGATGGAGAAGGATTGCAAAAGGTATGCACAAAAAGTGAAAAATCGGAAGATTCTTTCAATCTGGACGCTAAACGAAGCGGAATCTGCCCTTCGCGAGTTTTAATTACGAAAACGTTTCCCTCGGGGGTAGGTATGATCGATTCTGGAAGGTGGAATCTTTACCTCCAGTGGTTTGCTTCGTTTTTGAAATCAATGAGAAATGCCTTTGCTTTCTTCTGAGTGAAAGCCCTTCGTTAGAATATAGAATCATTGCTTTTGCTGTTGAAGTAATTGCTTACGGGCGGTTACTGAATGAGAAAGGATATAAAGCCAGCCTCAAGGGACAGGATGTTGTTGTCCCAAGTATTATGGAAAGTCGAAAGCGGTATTTTCTGTTACCTGAAGGTACCAGGGATTTGTTTATGAAATGGAATATGTACAACATAAAATTTATCCATGGAACTTGTTCGCATGTTCTGTTAGATTATTTTTTCTGTGTAGATATGTTTCTTTTTTTATTTTATCCGAAGTTTCCGTAAGTTTTATTTATATATATTTATATTAGATTTTTAAAAGACGTTTTGAGTTTGGATTAGAATTCCATTACGACTGTTAACAATTAAAATTATTGTGATAAAAATTGTGTTTTTTGATTTATTTCAATTGTGGGAAAGGAATTATTTAGGATATATTTTGTGAACTACGGTGTTGACTTGAATTGTTTTAATAAAAATATTGTTTTTATTTAACTTTATATGTTTTGTTTAATACTTTGCTTTAATAGAATGCTTCACTTTTATTGGCTTTTAAGTATAATCAGCAACATTAACAACATATTTGAGACTTTTGAGTGAAGTTGTTTAAAGTTTGAATAACTGTATTTTTCCAGAAGGTAATGTAATGTTATATATAACACTTTAATAAATTCATATACTAGCTATCAAAAATGTTGAGAAGGGTATTCATGCGATAATTATCGCAGAGGCATGCTAGTATTCTAAGTTTATCTAAACAAATCTATCATAATCATGAGGATAATACAAATCATTGTATAATTTAGAAACAATTGTCCATACATTTTAGTAACCTGTTTCTAACGGATAAGGAACTAAAACAACTGTCCATCTTTTAGGGAAAGTTTATTCACTTCAAGACTTGTCTATATATACACACCACGTTTTTGTGACAACCACTAGCTAAGATTGACCATTTTATCTCCCAATCTAAATCTTATTGAGCATGTATTGGATTCTCTTGGGAGACATTTTACCCACCTTTCCTATCTCTGCATGAACTTCTAAATGCCTTTGCGAGAACCGTGGGATGCTGCCTTCAGACCTCATAAACAACATCATTAGGAGAATATAGCAGCCCTGTGGGGCATGCTTTGCCGTGCAGAGACACCACACCCGTTATTGAGCTCTTCCCTTCTATTTAATTTGTATATCCATATATATGACTTATATTTGTATCCTTCACACAAAGGGAATTAGAATAGAAATAAGTTTGCTATTTTGGGGGGAAAAATTTAGCCAAATGTCGTAAAAAATCTTTAAAGTATAATCTGTTTGTTTCCTCCTATCTCGGAAACGAATGAACTGATTTTAATGAGATTTGGTAAAGTTATAGTTTCAACTCCGAATAAGGTTATAACGTCGACTTTTTTTTATACTTAAATTTGAAGATTAATTATAATTATAAAAATGTATTTCCTATGTATTTTTTCAATTGAGGTGGAGGTAAAATTATGATCGCGTTAACCTCAGCATCTATTGAACCGATCCTGAAACTCGACAAGCTTAAAACTGTAGTTCAGAAAAAGATTTTCCATTTAATATTGTGTCAATTTGTTAAAAATGAACTGGGTTATTACACAACTTTCTTTTCTTATTTTGTATTTACTTACTTCTCTTACTTCAGTTTAGCACACTTTTTATGTTTGTCCGGACCTATCTTGTTATTGTATGTATCTATTTTAATCCCATACATTTTCCATGAAAATTCATAGTTTATCGAGAAAAACTAAAATTTGGAAGAACCTTATTATTAGTATGTTTCGCTCATTTATTTAGAACATGGACTTATTTATGTTTACAATAAGCTTATTTATATAACTTAATACGTTTATAGTTTTTAATAAATCTTACGAAGTTATAGGGTTAATTTTTAAAAGACTTTTTTTATATAGGAGAGTATGGGACACTTTTTATATCTAAATATTTTACACTTATCCAAAAGTGGAACTGGTCATATTACATTCTTATACGTTAAGATATTAAAAACAATAAAATTAAGTCTAAATACAGAATGTTCCACAAAGGATTCTCTGATTTTTAAAATTAAGTAACTCAGTAACGTAGATATAAAGAAGAGTGAAACTAGTGGTATGTTTATTTTTAAAGCCGTAAATATCTTGTACATAAGTCTCAAAATTAGTTACAAATGTTGCCGACAGTTGGCGCTGTACTCTGTAGTCGCAGTCCGAGAAATAAACTATAAACTGTCCTTTGCAAGCGTTTGCAATTACACCACAATCGATTCAAAATGTGCATCTTTCGCAGCACAAAGATGACGCAAACGAAGAATTAAATTTCCAATCACCCTCTGCAGTGTGTGTACAGATATGTACGTACATATTTCACATAACAACTGCTCAAGCTCGTCCAGTGTTGCAGGATTGTTCTTGAAAATGGTGCACTTCAATGTGCTCCACAAAAAGTAGTCGCTGGGGTAAGATCGTGTGAGTATGGAGGCCAATCCATGCGTACAGCGCCATCTGTTGGCAAAACTATTAAGTAATTTTGAAACTTTTATATCAGATATTTCGGCTTTTAGAATAATTCAATTGTTTCACTCTTCTATCTAACTCCGTTTCCAAGTTATTTAATTTTAAAATCATGGAGTTATTTGTCGAACACAGTGTATTATTAATATGTTATATTACTGTGGAAAACTAAAAAAAAAGGCTTTTTTAACAAGGTAAAAGTACGTAAAATCTGTTATCTTTGTTTTTAATTTTTTTTTGTATAACGAAGTGCTAACTTTTATGTTCAGAATATAACTAGACGAAAAATTCTTCTATTCTAGGACAGGTCCCGTTGTTCTCTCATTTGCGCTGACCTATTCCTCCTGATATACAGTACTGGACAAAATGATAGGAACAGTTGAAAAATAACTGAAAAACTACACGAAGGAAAATTTAGGCAATTTTAATTAGGTATATTGTCGGACAAACAATTACAGTGAACACAATTTTGTTCATAGAATCAATATATATATTTGTTTCATTTCAATTTATGATTTTTTTGTAACAAAATGATAGGGACACCTCAGCCTTCTGACAAAAAATACATTAATAATCAATGAAATTGCCGTCTTCTTCTATTATTTTTATCTGTATGAATGTCACCGCGTCAGGCGATTTTTGGCAAAGGGTTTTGGCAGGTTTCCTAGTATTTTTTATTACATTTTTCAGTTAACATTTGTTATTGTAGCACTTGCTATTTTCATAAATTTGGGGCACAAGAATATCCAATAAGTTTTGTATTGGGACTTATTGGCGGTTAATCAAGAACTTGGATATCGTTCGCCTCCAACCATGATTTTGTCAAACCAGAACGAACAGTGGATGGAGATATTGTATTGCTGAAATTCATAATCACCACTTGCGATTATCAGTGCTTGTAGTAGCAAATGTTTTACTAGAATACCTTGATAACGACCTGAGTTCATTGTTATCTATATAAAAGTACCACTGGATGCAAATCTTCCCAAACACCATGGCAATGTCTCCTCCAAACGGTGCTTTAAAAAATGCATATTATATTTCAAAATATCATACCAGTAATAGTTTAATCCGTCAGAACCATCCAGGTTAATTTTTTTTATCCGAAAAAGGGCATTATATGACTCATATTCGTATATCATATATTTATTTGCGATTTCTACTGGACACTTAAAGTGACGGTTTGAAGGGGGTAGTGTCATGATGTAGGAAGGGTTTGCTTCCGGTGGAACTACTCTCACAGCTTTTAAGACCTAACAATGAACTCATATTACTGAACTTATTATTATTATTATATTACTGAACTTATATCAAGGTGTTTTAGTAAAAATTGTTTACTAGATCCATTTCTCATCACAAATGATGATTATGAATTTCAGTAATACAATGCTACTGTTCTGGTTAGAAAAATGGTTTGAGGCAAACGAATTCTTGATTTACCGTCAGTAAGTACCAATATCAATCCAATACAAAACTTATGGGGCTTTCTTGTGCGTAAAATTTATGAAAATAGCAAGTGGTTAAGGGGGTCCGATACCCAAAATTCGCAAAAAAAGTCATTTTTTTTTTATATTTAAAAAATAATATTCAAACTTATCTTAATAACTCACAAAAAACTGCTTCAAACAATTCCTATTACTTTTTTAGTTATGAATGTTTTAATGATGTGTTCCTATAACATAGTTGTATCATATGTAAACTTTAAAAGCAAATATCTCTGTTCGTGGTTTTGAAATTTAATGAACACTAAAAATGCTAAGGCTTTTTTACTATTATACTTAAAATCATAATTTTTGTGTGTATAGCAAGATAAATATATTTTAAATAGATGTATGCATTCAGATTTTCTATTTTTACCATAATTTGTTTTTAAAACCACTTAAAATGGAATTTTATTTTTTTTCGTCAATTTTTTTTCCAAAATTTCTAATATATTTTATTTTTGTAAAGTGATGTATCTGAATCAAAATTTGAATGCATACATCTATTTACATATTATTCAAGATCTTAAATAAAAAAAATTGCTTCAAAATATTGAAAAACAAAAAAGGAGTAGGAATTTTAAAATTGTTAAAAAATTTACTAAAATGTTAATTTAAAAATAAATGTGCAATTTAAAAAAAAAATTGAGCGTCTTAAAATGGTTTTTTATGCATATTTAGAAAGAGAAAAAAAATTGGATTGTACAAGTATAAAAATAAAGAAAAAAATGTCGAAGGTATCGGACCCCCTTAAATAAGAAAGATTAATTGAAAAAGGCAATAGGAAAATACTGAAAAAACCTACCGAACCTCCTTGTTAAAAATTGTCAGACTTGATGAGACTGAACAAACTTGTCTGACTCGAACAGACTGATAAAAATAATAAAAGAACGTGGCTTGATTATTTATGTATTATTTGTAAAATGGCTGAGGTGTCAGCATAATTTTGCTGATCTATTACGAGAAATTAGTAATTGAAAGGGATCAAATATTTTGATTCACTGAACAAAATTGTCTTTTTTGTAATTGTTAGCCTAATAAAATACCTACTAAAAATTCACTAAATTTTCCCATGTGCAATTTTTTTATTTTATCTATTTTTCAACTGTCTTTATGATTTTTTTCCCAGGACTGTAATATTTCAATAACGTAGCTCATTACCTAAATCTTGCTAATTTCCGAGTTAAATTATCTATTTGTTTATAAAAACCCTATCTGTGTTGTTAGTTCACAAACTTAAGAATTTTTTTAAACGATATATATGAAAATATCAATCAAACTATTAGACTTAACATTTATTTTTGAGGTATTAAAACACGAAATTTCAAACGAATAGTCTTGTAATGTTGTATAAGCTGGAACTTTAAAAAATAAAAATGAGTTTTTTAGTTTTTTTTGAGTTGAACTATTTAGCCATAGCATTAGAAACAAAATTGCAATATGTTATTTAAGAAAAACGCAGTTGTCCCACTCCTACCACTGTCCCATTCCTCTATACTTTCATCTACGTTTATTATTAAAGATATTTATGTATATTATTTCTTCATAAAACTTTTATTTTTTTAATATGAAAGTTGAACTGTATTGAAATATAACATATTGGACTGCAATTGAATTGCCAACGTATGCAACAAAAATCTCATTTCAACGTTTTTGTTTTTTGTAAAAAGTCTTTATCAATTTTATCGCAATCGCACAGCAATTCCATTTCTTCATTATGAGCTTAGTGGATGAAGCTTTTGTGAGTTTTATGAACAGCTTGCATCAGCAAATCCTTCTTCATAAAAAAAAAACTTGCAAGGTACCTCAAAAAGAGCGGCTAACTATTTCCTCATCAGATTAGGTATGACGTTTATTTCAATAGAATAAGATTTCAGACATGACTCTGAAACATCTCTTATGACTCGGTCTCAAGGATTAAAATATTTTTCATTTTAGAACATATTACTGTAGGAATCAAGTATTGACGTTTTTGTAGTCATTTAAAAATATTTGTGAAGTTCTTTCAAAAGATTTGTAAAAATATTAAAAAATATCCTTAAAATCAATATTAAAATAATTAAATGATTTATACTTGTTATTAATGTATACATTATATTTATAGTGTACTTTTTTAAAGAAGTACTTGGATAAATAACTGGTTAATAAGTAATGAATATTTAAAATGCACAATTGTTTTATTGACGAATTTTAAGTTAACTAATTTTCCTTCCTTTTCTGAAACATTTCAATAAAAATATATTTACCGATAGGTTATTTAATAAAATTATATTCACCTATAAGCTACTCAATAAAATTTACCTATAGGTTAATTAATAATCATGTGACGATTGTATATCAGTATGTGATATCCGATATAAATAATGCCATATTCCTATGATAACGTTAGTATTATTCGATATATATTAATCGGCATATATTAAAACACATTGGTGACAGGCCCCGGAAAATCTCATGTACACTATATGAGTTCTTTATATTTTCGTCACTGTGAGTTTTTTATATTCTCGTCATTATGAGTTCTTTATATTTTCGTCATTGTGAGTTTTTTATATTCTCGTCATTATGAGTTCTTTATATTCTCGTCACTATGAGTTTTTTATATTCTCGTCACGATGTGTTCTTTATATTCACGTCACTACGAGTTCTTTATATTCTCGTTACTATGAGTTCTTTATATTCACGTCACTATGAGTTCTTTATACTCTCGTCACGATGGTGTTAAAGTTATTAATCATTAATTTAGAATAAAACGCAATTGCAAGGAATATTTTTAACTCATGTTAAAATAATTAAAATAGATTTATTATAGAAATGTATTTTGTTTTAATCTTCAGCACTCGAAGACATGTTGCGGACCACATAACAGCCGTAAACGAACGCATTTGGCTATGTAAGCGATATTATGTTCTTTAACGTTCTTTAAATGGAACACTCGGGAACACATAAAAGGAACACATGTTTTTAAAGGGAACACATGTTTTTTATTTTTAAATCCGTATAGAAAATAAGATTTTCAAGGTACCAAAATATAATAATTCTAATTTAAATAATGATTTCAAATTCGATATCTCAATAAAGTTTAAAAATAATTTAAATTTCTTACATTCAATTATAATTTTAAATTAGAGATATACAGGTTGGTTATAAATGGTTGAGCGATGGCCATTGTTTGCTTTTGGTTTAACTACGCATAATAAATCATTATTTTTACTACCCTTTAACTACTTTGTTTGTTGCTACTAAAGCTAAGGGATTGTTTAAAATAAGTAGTTTGGCAAAAATTGTTTTATTATTCTTATACAGCTAAAAGTGATACAGCCAAACAATGACCATCGCCTAACAATTTGTGAACCCTACTCATTTATAAACTTCCGAATTCTTAATTGTTTTCAAAAACAAACCTGAAACTCTAGCTTGTTCTCTTTTAATCTATTTTTTCCCGCAAGTCCTATTAATCTTTTCAAATACTTTAATCTAACAGCAGAACAGATTTTGATGTAAAATTTCGTTTCTGTTAGTTTCCATCCCACGTAATACAACAAACATTTTTACAAAATAGTAAATTTCTTTCTCACGCAATAGTGGATTCGCTGCATTTGTTCTCCACAAAATGTAGACTATTTTCTGTAGATTCGTAATAACATATTCCGCAGCAAGTAATACATTACGAGTTCGTTTTGTTTCTCTTGTACTATGCATAAACTAGCGTCGCCTGGGATTGCTTTAACTGAAGTAGTTTGTATCTCGAAAATACCGTTACACGGTTAAGTACAAGTTATACGATGTGCCAAAGTTATATATATATTATTTAAGTTTTTAAAGAGTGGGTTACATTTTTTCTGAAAAATAAATAATTGGTAATAAGTTAACTAGCAGTTATTATTATTTTTTATGTTTCTAGTTTAAATATAAAATCAAGTTGAAACTGTATGCATCACTAGAAAATAAACTTTATTACTTTTAGTTTTTTATATAGGTGCTCGAAGTAAGTACTTTCTTAAAAGAACATTTTATAGAAAGAAAAAAATAGTTTTTCGTTCTTTTTCCGTTCGAAGATAATGTAGCCCTTTTATTAAAGTTGTAAAATGAAGTATGTTATATTTAAAAATATTTTTAAACATGCTTTAACTTTTCAATAAAGACTCATAATTTAAACAACTTTTCTGATATTCAATGAAAGGTAAAAGCTTTATTATTTAGAATATTAATTATTATAAAAATATAATCATTAAACTTTCATAAATGTCTAAAGGGGTAATTACAAAACTTTGAAATTAGGTATTTATTAAAAAAAAACATTGGAGGGGGGGGGGGGCTGTTTATATACCATGATAATAAATATTTCCCAAATTTTCAAAGCTACAGTGGAACCCTTAAGCGTATGGTACTAAATATTTATTTTATATGCTACTACGTTGCATATTTATTAGTTTCAATTTGTATAAACAAGTAAAAATAAATATTGTAATAATTAGGATATTTATTTGCTATTTATGGAGAAATTTTAAAAATAACTAACTTTTAAGTACGTATGGTATATTTCAAAATTAATTATATAATTCCAAAAATTCCCCTGTGCTTATCTTTAAGTTTGCATCCTTAAACTATTTAACTGGTTTTAATGGATTACATAAAAAGTCCGAGTAGCTATAGTTTGTAAGTCGAGAACATCTTGTTAGTTAATGAAATCAGGTTGATAACTTAGTATTTATTTCGTGGTTTTTTGGTAGTACAACAGAGAACAAGGAAATGAAATTAACAGCTTTTAAATATAAATTATATTTAATATTTCGCTCAAGAATTCAATCTACGAAATATACAATGTAATTAATAAATATAATACATTTTGATATAAAGCTGCTTATTTATTGATAGCATCATAAAAATATTGGTATACAATAAAATCCCAAATTACATAAATATCTTTGATAAAAGATATTAAAATATTCATGTGTGCAAAGATATTCGATATATATTATTGTAATAATGAAGCATGCCTTTTATTACTATGACCATGACCGGGTGACACCGTCGGCAAAGAAATTTGAAAGTTAATTCTCTTATCTAATAAAAACTATTAAAGAGATAAATAAGTAAATAGTAAATGAGAAACAGCAAATGAAAAGACATTTGAATTACAGTGGAATGCAATACGAGCTAAACAGGTATTTTATATATTTCATTTCATAATAAAAGGATGTCTAAATATTTTCATCATAATGCTTTTATGTATAAGGAAGTTGATTATAAATTAGAGATAGTGAATAGCTTAACTATTTCAAAATTTTTACGTTGAGATATTTTTACAAATTATCTTAAATCAAATTAATCAAATAATTATCAAATTAATTATCAAATTATCTCGTTTTACAAATCACCCTTAAATGGATAATTTGTAACCTATTTCTTTAAAACCTTTGTGGTGTAATAATTAAGGGAAAATAGTAAAAAAAAATTCCCAAGTAGTAAATAGAAAATAATTTATATTAAATTTAAGTTTGTATATCGTTTTGTTCTAATACAGCTCAGATAGATACAGCTGAGTGTTGGAAACAGTTTCAAAACCCCAAAAATATTTATGTAATTTTTTAATTTAAACGAGACTTAAGAATATATAGATTTAATTAATATTTCTTGAGCTTCTCGTCTATCCTATGCTGTTTTTCGTTTTGTAATGGTGATTTCGCATAGTATGATTCACATGCAAACAGTATTAACTGATAAATTTTTTTCACCAACATAGTCGTTAAAAGAGTTTTTAAACATATTGTATACATTTGAAATGAAAATGTAATATCAAACAAAATAAAACCAAAATAAGACAGTACCAGTTTTATAATCGAAAATCTCTGAACTAACTTTTAAGGTTGAAAAAAAAATTCTTAATAAACGCATAGTAAATTAAAAATCAGATTATATTAATTTTATTTAACGTGTACGTACGTTGTGTAAAACTAAATATAAATTTAAAAATTATGCCATCCTTATTCGAATTAAGATTCGAAATTTATATTTCTTGGCATAATACCGACAATTCCTTTATCAACAAACAAATAACTTTATTCATTCTTTTGGAATCAGCCCTTTCTTCAACCAAGTCAGGGAAAACTTTTCGTATATTTTCCTCTTACGTAGTTATTAGTTGCGACAGGTAGAAGAAAAACTGGCTCTTATCACCTGGAGTTGGACATATTCTCCCAGTAAACAAGGGGAGGAACAATGTTTAGACGCCTTTTAGCACTAGTTTCTGACAATACAATAAATCTCGGAGCAATTGTTGCTATAGCATCAGACATGTCTCGTCACTTCGTAAATATCCAGGGCTAATTGAATAAACCAGCAACCGCACATCTTGTGGCTTCAATCTGTGTCTGCTGTGGATAGATAAATGAGTGGAAACTTCTTCTATTGATTTCATATATTCCCTGCAGAACAGCCGTTACTTAATAGCTACGTGTATTAGTTTCGGTTGTTTTATGGTGTATATTTTTTTTATTGTATATTTCAAAAGTAAACTGAGTTACAGTTCCTATTTCTGATTTAGTAATTGATGATATTTAGTGGAAAAAGCAACTTTATGTGTTTGTATATATGAAAGATTCTGATCGTTAAAATTTATCTAATTAGAGTAGAAATCTTGTATTTTTAGGTTTAATTCCATGAATAATTTCAGTTGACAGACTGTAATATGTTAGATTGTGCTAATACATTTTATTGTGAAATTTAAATAAGATGCTGAGAGAGAGAAGAGAATGTATTGTGTTTAGTGTACTGATATTGACCGCTTTTTTATATTAATGAGTATTTTGCAATGCACCTAAATATAATGTAAATGTTATATGAATTTTCAATTATTTATCTAAAATTGAACTTATTGTTAATTATTTAAGTACAAATATGTATTATATATAGAAATATAAAAGTCTGCTACAATTTGAGTTTTAATAAAGACTTTAGATTAAAATGGCATTTGTCGGCATTAAAATTGACTAGTAATTTCTTTTTCCTTGTCAAAAGTCTGCGCTTCAAGAAAATTTCAATCGATTTGGATTCTTATTTCCCAATCTTCAATTCATTTGCAAACTAACTGTTTTTTATGCATTGAATATGATTTGATTTCGGTGTATATATATATTTTTTAATAAACATCAATGTATTATATGTGTTTTAAATAAGTAAAATTCCCTAAAAAATTCATATTTTAAATTTTTTTACCGTTTTTTAATTCGAATTTTTAAATGATAACTACATCCTACACGAGTCATTTTCTTTAGAACAGTTTTTATGTAAAAGCTGAAACTGATTGAGAATAACACAGTATTACCTTTTTATACATATATTACTTCGAAGCCTTTTTGTTATCATTGATATCTATAATACTTCCAACTTTTGTAAATGGGCTACGGCCTGCTACAATAAACTTATCTATATATAAATCTATATTAGTAATACATTCACTCGCTTACAAGTGTTAAGCTCATCTATTTAACAAATCATCTGTTGTACAAATCATCTATTTAATTACATTTTCAGATTCTGTGAACTAAAAAGGAACAATGAGCATCTGTATACAAAATTTTGTATTTCATAGAGGGTAATTAAAAGTAAAATGTTTAAACTTTTCTGATACAGAAAATGTTATCTCAATGAAAATTATAAAATAATAGTTTACAATGTATCCAATATTTTTGGGTAAATTATTGCTCATAAAAATAGAAACTTTACTTTCATTTCTCACGGAATATCCATGTGAGTTAACTCTTATTTACAGATTTAGAGCTTCAACTATTGTTTTAATAAGTTATTTAATTTTTTAATG
This sequence comes from Troglohyphantes excavatus, assembly GCA_963932185.1. Taxonomy (NCBI): domain Eukaryota; kingdom Metazoa; phylum Arthropoda; class Arachnida; order Araneae; family Linyphiidae; genus Troglohyphantes; species Troglohyphantes excavatus. The sequence goes on along the minus strand of OZ010672.1, from coordinate 44,036,861 downwards.
CAATTACGATATGTTTAAAATCAGGGCAAGACGCGTGGTTTAGAAACAGTGGCTGGAAAACTTTAACAATAAACAAATTGCCGATTGTCATTAAGGAAAGTTTAATTAAAGGTCCAGTGCAATCAAATGTAATAAGTTGTTTTCTGACACAAGTATTTTCTCCTTTAATGATAATGTGTTCACATAAGCAGATTTTGAACCTTCATTTGTAACAGATAGAGACAGTGATGTTCATACAGATTCTACTTTAAGTGATAAAGAAGTTGAGGATGTTCAGAGTCCGAATTATATATCAGGAGAACATTCACTCTAGTGAAAATATTGCTCAAAGAAATAATCTCGTAAAAACAGGTCCCAGTAACTATAATGTTAAACATTTTATACTGGATTTACCATCAACTTCAGTAATATCCCACACTGCATCGAATTAGTCATCAGATATTAATCCAGAGCAAGTCCAAAATATCTCAAAAGTCACGCGAAGAGGAACAAATTTAAAACGAGTATGTAAAAAGGATATTCAGCAATTTTAAGAGATTGCCTATAAAAAAATATTCTGGAGGCGGAAACAACGTGGAATTTATTGGAGAGAAAAAAAAAAGCATAGAAAAAATAAATAAACAGAGCCGCAAAACAAGATAAGAAAAAGAAGCATAAGCAACATCAATCAGACAATGACTCTGAAGTGGACGAAATGTACATGATATCGATGTCTAAAAGCACAATAATTGTATGTCCATTGTATTTCCAATAGACATACAATAATTGTCCTTTTATCCATCGATATGCTGTGACCTGTATTCGAAGAGTAAACCTGGAGAAAAATGGATTAAGCGCAACAATTGCAAAGGGTCATGAAGCTTGTATTTGTAGAGAATAAATATTTGTGATTCTGATGACTTGATGTAAATGAAGATAGTGAATGCTAAATGAAGTAATTTACTATTAGTTAGGTAGACAAAATAAAGGCATTTATTCTAAAGTCTTATTATTACACGTTACAACATACCCTTTTAACTGCTACAACTTGCCCTGTTAGCGGGGATGGTTGTAATATTTTTCTTGCTTAAGAAATACATTTTTCACGAAAATCATAATCATCGAGAAAATTCTTTTCAAACAATTAAGTAGAAAAAGAAGAAATCCCTCTACACTCTGGTATTCGACCCATATAAAAATCAGCTGTATTTCTGATCTTACAATCAAATATGTAAAAAATGTTACTTCTGGACTCTGTCTACTCTACATATTCCTTAACTATATTACGTAACGAAAATTGCGACGCCATTTAAAATGACACGCATAATGGTTTGCGCATGTAAACGTGCTAATCACAAAGTGTTACAGGACCGCGGATTGGTTGGCGGAATAAACGTCGCACTAGAGCTGAACAGTGGGCTATACAGGATCGCGGAACATTGAACGACAATACTTTATTTATGCACGGCATCACATGATCTGTGTACAGAATCCTGTTATCTGTGAATGTCATCACGTTACTATTGCAACTTACAAGGCTATCACGTGAATTGGTTTTTCGAAACCATAAAACTGCTACAAACTCACTTTCAAACGAGATTTTGTAATGAAAAAGAAATAAAAATATTTCTTTTAACTCTGAAGTTTAAAATAAAAATGTTTTTGTTATTCATATCTTTCTGACAATTAACTTTGCCTAGTAGCTAGGAAAATAATTTAAAAAAATACTTTTTATCAGTAATTAGAATATTTTGCATGTCATTGAATAACTACAGTAGATAAAAAAAAAGGTTTCCGACTTAAACATTATTCTGCTTCAGTGAGCTTCTTTACAGAATTTCCTTAGTATGCATAATTTATCTTTAACTTTAATAAAGACTTTAAGTAAAAGATTATATTGGAAACAACGTATTTCATTAAGAATAAAAACTATACACTTTGAACCAATTTTTAATTTTTATCATTTTCTAGATCAAAATTGTATGATTAGAGTGTAATTCTTTCATAAACATTTGAATAGATTTTTTAATGACGTGTTAACCATTTTTTAACACATTAATAGTCGGAACAAGTTAGTTCCACGGGGCGAATAGTTTGATTCTTTTAAACGATATAATTCGGAAATAAAGTTTATGGTTTCCTTGTTGTTATACATTTTATAACTTTACATCATGTGTTTATTTATCCTTCATGGGGAATCAGAGCATTCATTTTAGATATTAAAATATTTCAAATAAATTTGCAAAGGAGGATGATGAATGTTGATTGATTTAGAGCTAATAGAGTAATTATTAGAATGCAATGATTTTCTTTTTTCACAGAAATAATCCGTATTTGATATAGATTTACACAAAAATTAATTGTTTATATTAAAAATGCACTGACTGTAATTACATTATATTCCATATAGTTGTATGGCTGATATGTTGGGCACACGTTGAAGTATATAAATAAAAATAATGATTACTAACTATAGTCGGGGACAACCTAAGTTGGGCTAATACGTTTATGCTGTAGGAGTTGATCCTTCCGCAGCGAAATATAGTTCCAAAACAATATAGTAATTACACTCGAACAACAGTACAATGAACAAAACTTTCAATGGAATTTGAAAATTCTTCATATAATTCTCTAATTAAAATGTTTTTAGTTTCACATTTATATGTACTTTTGTATTTAATTAACTGCCTACGTAATTCTAGCCACAAAGAATAAAAAGCTCCGTATCGTCTGAGTCCAGTAACCCTTTAATTTGGCGAGCTAAATACGAATTACGCGCCTGTGAATTCTTTTTTCTCTTTCGTCTGCGCTGTTTTTTTTCTTCTTTTTTCTTCTGACGCCTTTTTTTCTCTCACGAATATCTTAAAATTTTGTTTTATTATATGATCTTACATTTTTCAAATCTACTTCTGATTTGGTGTGAACTAAATAATATTTTTACTTGGTTAAATCGAATGGCGTCTAATATTAATGCTTCAGGAAACTATGTGTTTCATATAAATAAAAAAGGAAAACCACTTAGTAGTAGCGCAAAACTTATTGTGATGAATGTATATCAGAAATTAAAAGAGGAAAATTCTCGGAAATCTTGTGTCCAACTTTTAAACATGACTTCAAATTTAACTGGCGTTTCAATCACCATCATCAAACGGATGCAGAATGAATTTAAAGTTAAGGGACCACAAGTGCTTCTAAGGATATGCTACGCCAAACAATAGATGCCGCAGTACACAAGGTTAATAAGTATAAAATGATTTCATCATAAAATGATTACATAAAAAATGACTAAATCAGAGAATAGAAATCAATTTCGGTTTAAAAAGAAAATAATTGAAGATAGAAGGGAACTGGGACCGAGCGTGCAACCCTCCGATTACGAAAACCCTGCTGTTCCCAAGACTTTGAGAACGAACTCGCACCTTTCTAATTACGAGATCGACACTCTTTCAAAAATTAGGATTTATGGATTTGATTGGTTCGGTTTTAGTGACCACAAATGCTTCTAAGGATGTGCTACGCTAAACAATAGATACCGCAGTACACAAGGTTAATAAGTATAAAATGATTTCGTCATAAAATGATTACATAAAAAATGACTAAATCAGAGAATAGAAATCAATTTCGGTTTAAAAAGAAAATAATTGAAGATAGAAGGGAACTGGGACCGAGCGTGCAACCCTCCGATTACGAAAACCCTGCTCTTCCTAAGACTTTGAGAACGAACTCGCACCTTTCTAATTACGATTTCGGCAATCTTTCAAAAACTAAGATCAAACTTGCAACCCTCCGATTAAGAAAACCCTATTCCGCTAGGCCATCACGGGATCTGATCAATATCAGAACATTTGGATCCCAATAGATTTAACCTGCACCATTTCCTTCGACACGGCGAATGTTTCGTTGGACCATGAGGAACAGAACTCTCAACCTTCCGATTACGACAAAATAAATCATTGCAAAAAGATAAATTGCAATATGCAAATCAAGTTAAATCGATTAACTTTTTTAACTATATCATTTCTGTAGATTTTCGGAAGAAATAGTTTATAATAGTTTTACAAATGATTTAAATAGTGTGATATTTGAAATAATTTATTTTCATCAGAAAAAGTATCATCTCTAATTTAGTTTAGAAATTTATTAATTGTACTTCTGCTTATTAAATCTACATTATATACAAAGCTCAACGTAATGACTCATTCACATCCCGTATTATCAGTTTCACATAAAAGCAGTAGAAAAAAAAGGCGATAACGACGCCAAATATGACGACTCTGATACATTTCCATTTGTTTTTAAATCAGTGGATGTTTCTTTTTTAGCCAATCAGGGTCTCAGTTACGGTGGTGTTGGTCTCAATCGAGTGTGTTTACTCATCGTACCTTTCGCTTCATGCCCAACTTAGGGTGTCCCCGACTATACTACAATCTCAGGAAGGTTGGTTCCGTTTAATGCATCCTAAGAATCCTTCCATTGCCGATCTAGTTGTATTTTAAAACTATCTACACCTGATGAATTATAACTATATATTCATGCAAACTATTACATTTATCTATTACTCTATAATAAAAATAATGCTTCTTAGCTTCCCGATTAAGTTGTGATTTGAATAATTTGTACCCAAGACCCATAGTCTCATTAGCTGTATTAAATTTTATGCCATCAACATCACCCGTTTTGATAAATTTTAATAATTGAATTCAGTCCTTTCTAGTCTTCCTATCTTCGAGCAATACACGTTTAAAGTTATATGTCTGTTTCTATAGTTTATTCTCGAAGTATGATGAAACAATTTCGTAGTCCTATGTTGAACCCGTTCTAAAAAACCAATATATTTTTAAGGTGATAAAAATTGTAATGCATACTCAATGTGACGCCTAGCCAACCTATACAATGGCAATATTACACTTTTATATTTAGATTATATAGTCCTTTTTTAAATAATCCCAACATTCTATTCGCTTTTTACGTAATAATCCACATTGGTGTCCCATATTCAGAGCCCATTTAACTAACACACCCACATCCCTATATAAGATTATCACTAGCATTAATTACAGCACCTTGTAGATAATGAGTAGCTTTTCTATTATTGTGCTCCAACAAATTGGTATATATTTTTTTTCTTTATAGAAACCCACATTTTATCATTTATACACCTGAAACTTAATACATGAGAGTTGGGGAACTATATTCAGCAATGTGATGTAACTAAGATAGAAATATAACTTGCCATCAAACTTTTATGAAAAAAAAATATGGAATTAAACGAATTTGAGACGAAAAAATATTCATTTCGACTCATATCAGATACCCATTCTACTTTTTTTAGTTATATAAATAAAAAAATCTACTAAATATTTATATTTGTAAAAAAAAGCTTTCTATACTATTTTGTTTATATATATGTTTTATATATTTTCTAAATATAAAAATTAAAAATAATAGAATATGTAAATTTAAATTAAAATCGGTCGAAAATCTAACTTTACAAATAAACATCATATTAACATCTTAAATTCGAGTTTAATGAAATATAGTTAGCCCTAATTAAACGAAGGTATACAACTGGACTTTTCCACCAATTCACGTCGCTGTAAACAAGCAAATGGAATACAACTGCGGTGTTTGAAATCAAGGACTTTAATTGCGATTTGGGGACGTTAAAATTAGACGCACCGTTTCCCTAGAATTTCATTTATACGACAGATCAAATTAGACGCAAAGTTTAGGAGAATTAGCCCAGAGGGCTAATTGGCGGCTCAACTATTCGTGGTGGTTGTTTTCGTTGAAAGCAGGAATTTTTCATTAAAATTTAAACGAATATCACACTTTCATATTGAAAGTTGTGAGTGCGCTTACTAATTTAGTTATTGACAACGAGAGAACTATCGTAGGATGCTAATCTATTCATTACATTTTTCCCCTTTTCTGGTTAGAAGCAATAATTGGAATTTAATATATGAAAAGTCAATTATAAACTATTGAATTATAAAGATGCATGTAGAGAATTTGGTTTAACAAGATATTAACTAAAATAAAAAAATGGTATATTTTTATAGTAAATTAAATAATAGTTCTGCTGAAGAGAGAGCATACTAATCAATTATAGTGCTAGTTAACAGTGTGAATCTGTTATCTCAAAGTCAAAAAGTTTTACAAGAGGTAATAGACATTCGACAAATAAAATTAAAACGTATTTTAAATGCCTTTATAGTATAAGTTAATTTCGAGGATACAATATACTAATAAAAAATACTGAAGTAAAAAAAATGGTGTATTTTTATAGTAAATAACATAATAGTTTTGTTGAAGAATATACTGATATCTTATATTGGGCCACGATAAGATTTAACGTGCACCAGTCATTTATACACGGTGGGTAATTTCGGTCGTGAAAGGAGCGAATTTAATAAACCCTTATTATTGGAATTGAGCCCGCGCCCATCGGATGCTTGTGCGAGCCCATAACCAATTGGCCACCACAGGCCCGTTTTTTCTTTTACCCTTTTCTATTAAGCCAGTTCGGCAGTTTAAAATTTAAAAGTGGTGTAAACCGATCTTTTGAACTTTAAACTTTTTGTTGTTTTAAATATTACAAATATTAATAAATTAAATATTTAAATAATTAATTTAATTTTAATAGTTAAATTAAGTGATAAAATAATAAAATAAAATAATGTTAATAAATGTGTTAATAATAAAACAAAATAGGATAATTAAACAAGTGTTTATAATAATATTAAATAATTAATTAATTGTTAATAATTAAATAAAATAATTAAATAATTGTTAATAATGAATTAAAACAATTAAATAATTGTTAATAATTAAATAAAAAAATTAAATAATTGTTAATAATTAAATAAAATAATTAAATTGCTAATAATTAAATAAAGTAATTAAATAATTGCTAATAATTAAATAAAATAATTAAATAATTGTTAATAATAAAATAAAGTAATTAAATAGGTGTTAGTAATACAATACAATAATTACAAGTTAATAATTAAAAAGTTAATAATTAAAAATTTAATGAGTAAAAGTTAATAATTAGCAGAAAATAATTAAAAAATAAATAATTAAAAAGTAAATAATTAAAAAGTTAATAATTGAAAAAGTTAATAATTAAAAGTTAATAATTAAAAAATAAAAAATTAAAAAATAAATAATTAAAAAGTAAATAATTAAAAATTTAACAATTAAAAAAATAAATATTATATTATATTCAACCTTCAAACTAAGTTAAACTATTTGAACTGTTAGTTTATTACGAAACACATTTTCCACCACTCTATTAAATTTAAAAACATATATGAATAAATTTACCCCACACACTTACTAACATAGCAAAAATTAGCACGTCTGCTAATGGGTTGAACCAAATATTTATGATAGAGTTGCTCGAGAAATATTCCTTTGACTCCCTCTCAGCTTCCTGTTTAGAGAACAGACGGGAGATCCCTTTCCCCATCAATCCGACTTCCTTCGCCTCCCTTTAGGATAAAAGGATGCTGAAGGAAAAGTTAGCGACATAGCTCATTTCAAAATCAATGCAATTGCTTCATGTGGAAGAAGTTTCGCTTAAAGGGGGCTTGTTGCATCTGTTTCAGGGGCAATAGAGCGTGAAAGTGAGCGAATAAGGTTTCAGGGAAATGAACCTGAAATTCAAGTATGCTAAGGATATGCAAATGGTGTGTACCTCTCAGACTCGGACAGAGTACACAAGTCTGCGGCTCGATGAGTCCTTGGCTTTGAGATTTGAATTTTTGAAGGATATTAAAATACATGTAAGGATGTTAAATGTGTTGTGTTGTGATGGTGGAAAGGACTGATTTACAATTATATTTTAATAACCAAGGTATTACAGATAATTATTACCTTGAGACATACCTGGTTGTATGATAAAATGTGATTTAAATTGTGTTGGGTGGGTTCGAATTTCAAGGTTGTTTACTTAGTGGTTTGGAATTTGCAGAGAGGTTAGAAATTGGTGAGTCATGGTAATTGTTTGACCATATTACATATAGTTGCATATATAGGCACAATAAAATACTTCGTTTATAAATTAAACAAGATGTTTAGCTTTAGAAAGAACCAAGAATATAGTTAAAGTATAACAAAATCAATGGTTTATTATGTGTACTTAACAGAAAAACAATGAAATTCAACCAACAATTTGTGGCCACCCTGTATGTTATGTGTTGTTGTCTTCTAGTACGTTTGTTGTTAGCTTTTATAAAATAGTTGTCAAGTATCGTAAGGTGCCGTAAAATTGGTATATTAGAATTAGAATATAAATTACACATTGCTATATATATATATATATATATATATATATATATATATATATATATATATATATATATATATATATATATATATATATATATATATATATATATATATATATATATATATATATATATATATATATATATATATATATATATATATATATATATATATATATATATATATATATATATATATATATATATATATATATATATATATATATAATAATTAATAATAATATAATAATAATTGTTAATAAGAATCTGCACTATGAAAGCATTCGATGCTTAATGCGGTATATTAAAGGTTGTTTTTTGCACTTGGTTCTTTGAAATTACATATCAAATAAATACATAAGAAAATAATGACAAGTATTAAAATTATTCATGAAGTATTTTAAAACATTAATTTTACGATTTAAATTTACTTTATATTAATTATCCCAAGGTTTCCATTATTTCTCTTTAAAAAAATCGATACAAGTTTGCTTTGAATGGATGATCGAGGAACCCTACCACTGAAATGATGAAAACGAATACGAAATAATTCAAAAGAGTGGATTGAATTTTCAAATCGAAGCTTTGAAGCATTGTTAAGGACAGAAAAGGCCTCTATTTTTAACAGCCTACGGAAAGAAACAAAATTGCCTATTTGTTTTATCCGCAGAACAACCCTTTGGCAACATACCTCCAGTTCCGACTTGATCAGGCAACCATCAAATGAGAAATTTTCTCCGATTCAGTAAACAAAGAACATAAAAGTGATGATGCTTCAGAAACAAAAGCGTTGATAACACATTTTTGTGTTGCTACTGTCAAAGAGCAAGACACGTAGAGACGAGCAATTTTTCTCTCTCAATCATTGTCCCCGTATTTCGTTGGCCCATTCCATTTCCAAACATTAAATACAATTGATGTTCTAATCTGAAAGGCAGCGTGTTTTTTCCTCTTTCCCTCTGTCACGTTCTTTTTAGCCACAGCGGAGTTCTTTTTAATAACAAAGTGGCCGTGACCTATCTTTGGGATCTTTGTATATTAACTTTATGTACTGAGATTTAGATCGAGATTTCGCTCGCTTTTCTTCGGATTTTCAAAGGAATATTTTACTTTTGGGTACTCGATTTCATTGATTAGTGGTCTTCGCTGTTTGGGTTAGCTTTTGAAGTATCTAATATAAAAATAGGTTGTTTCTCTGACATCAGTTTTGTAATTGATTCTAAAAAATAATCAATGTATTAGTTATAAATTAACATTGGTAATCATTCTGTGTTGAAAATATTTTAAACTAGAAAAATAATGTTAGAAAGTGGTTTACGTTGTCGTTCTTGCAAATTTAGTTCATGGTCTGTTTCTTTGGCTCTATATACAATGCATGTTTAAAAATTGTAATGCTGCATACAAGTTGATAACTGCTTTTCCGATTATAACTTTGTTATTAATAATTTATTTCTTATTGAATAATTATTTTTATGTTAAGTTATTAATTATTAAATTATTAGTTAATTAATTAAATTATTAGTTAATTAATTAAATTATTAGTTAATTAATTAATATATTTGTTAATTAATTAAATTATTAGTTAATTAATTAAATTTTTAGTTAATTAATTATTTTTTTAGTTAATTAATTAAATTTTTAGTTAATTAATTAAATTTTTAGTTAATTAATTAAATTTTTAGTTAATTAATTAAATTTTTAGTTAATTAATTAAATTTTTAGTTAATTAATTAAGTTTTTAGTTAATTAATTAAATTATTAGTTAATTAATTAAATGTTAATATAAATATGAATTTTATTAATTATTATTCTCAATAAATATTAGTTTACTTTATTAATTTTTACAATAAATATTAGTTTCATTAATTATTTTTTACAATAAAAATGAGTTTAATTAAATAATTTTTTCAGTTATGAACACGTTTTAATTAAGATTCATGAAAAATTCCAAGAAATAAATGCAATTGAATTTGTATATCATTAACATTTGAAATAGTGCACTTCTTTTAGTTTTTTAGATTCATTCTCTTTGCAATGAAAAATAATCACTAGATAATATTAATAATTATAATATGTCCCGAAGAAAAGCAAAAGTTAAAAAAAATTATAAAATAGGCATATCAAGTAAGAACCGTCGCTTTAATGAGATAAGTACATTAAATCTATGTCTATTCTTTGGGTATATAGAAAAAAGTTGGATAGTACAAAGTGATACATGCATTTACAATACATTTATTTATAACAAACTATATTTTTAAACCGTTTTCTAGTATAATTAGTCGTACGAAATACTTTTATCTTTAATTGTGTGATAAACATACACTTTTATTGCGGACACACCATTACCTAATATTCGGAACATAATTACCCAAACATGCTTAATTACACGCTGTAGTACCAAAAAAATTTCCAAGATTAAATTAGTTAATAAATTAACTCTAATAATATTATTCGATGAAAGAGCATATTTTCGAAATTTAGTTAGTCATTTTCTTTTCTTTGTACAAAAGCTGCTGGAAAAAGTACTGCTTAAGTGCTCTCAACTTTCCATTAGTGTACTACACTAATAGAACGTGGCTTTTATATGATTAAGGGGTTTAAAAATGTTTGCTCTATTTTTTGAAAGTGAACGTATATGTTTATCAATATGCAATTTGAAGGGTTTGACTTTTGACTCTCATAGCTGACAATGACGGGCTTAAAAACGAGCATTTCAATTTTTCGTTTTATTTTTAAAAAGTTTTTTACAGAAATTTGAAAGGGGGAATAATTGCAGCTATGATCAATTAGTAGGGAGTAGTGTGACGTATTCGTTTTACGTGATAGATTAAATAATGGATTTTATCACTGGATCTTTGAGTTGTAGAAAGAAATACTTGTTTCTGAATTTTATATTAAACCATTGAATCGAAATTGTTTTTAGATAAGAAGCATGTTCTATCTTTTGGTAAGTCAGCTTCTTGCATTAAAAAAGTTTACCTAAACATTAAATCAATTGTTAGCTATGTCATCATTTAAGAAAATATTTATATAAAATTGATAACAAATGACTGTTTATTAATAATTAATAATTAATAATTAATAATTAATAATTAATAATTAATAATTAATAATTAATAATTAATAATTAATAATTAATAATTAATTGGGATTATTTAAACATAGCAAACGTCAAGTTAGATTTAGTTATAAGATTTAATATTTCAATAACGAAAGATCGAGCTCAAATAAGTATGTACACAATTATAAATAAACATAAACCATTTCCCCAATTATAAGATTTATGTTAGCGCAATAAAATACGTTAAGAATCGTCCATTAAGCTAATTAGTATTTTGAATTAAACACCATTTATAATTGACAGCCATTAAATCCTTTTATATTTTAAAGAAAGTTAAATTGAAAATCAGCTTTACCAAACAAATGTTTACCTTTAACCATAGAATACTATTTCCTTATAAATTAAAAGGATAAAATTTCAAAGTTTATTCTGAAATGAGAGAAATAGTACCAAAATAGATTCCTAGATAAACAGCCTTGTTAGAGCTTCTTGGAAGAAATTTGGAATCTGAAGCTGTTTTCTTGAAATATAGTGATTGGGATCCAATTTTTCAAAATTTTCCGTAAACAAGGCGATTGTTTTGAAGTTCCTAAGAAACAAAAGACAATTTTCGCTAACAACCTGAATTTTAAACAGTTTTGTAATGATTCTAATTACATATTGTGATTTTACAGAAAGAATATATATTTGTGGAATTTTCTTCTCCCCTGTAATTGTATGAAATCAGATATCAGAGTAAATATTTCCTTAGAAATGAAATATTTTCAATAATTAATCAAAACTACATCTTTAGTAATATAGATTTAGTTTAATATCTATAATTTACTATTATTTTTATTAACATATCTACACATTTGTTTGGATATATATTATTGAATTTTTTATATAATGCTCCACGAATGTTCAAGCGATTTTTGAAATTGTATAGTTGTTTTCCTAGCTTAAAGGCTCAATATTTTTTGTAATATTTTACATTAATTTTAATTTATTTTAAAGGTATAGGTTTTAATTTATAACTCAAACAATTTGATTTGAAAGTATTGTAAAATCGGGAATTTTTATGATTTTCAAAATTTGGGTGCACCGCTGGAAAAACATGAAGATAATTGCCTCAATGAATCAAACGAAATTAATTTGGTAGTACTTAATATATTGATTTTGATGGTATTTCTTTAAATGTATTATACATATTAGTCATTTGAAAGAAATAACTGATGATACCATTTTTTAAAAAATAACTTCATAATTTTGATGTAAGCTTTTATACTACATAACTACTTTTATAAACATAAAATGTATATTTGTTTAAAACTCAAGATTGGTTTAGGTGAGCACTAAAATTCAGTGTGTGAGTTAAATTAGCATTTAGCTGAATTTTCTATTTAAACATAAATTTTTCATTCATTCACGATTTTAGTGAACTCAGATAAGTTTTAACACCTTATTAAATGTATTTACTGGCTTGAAATTTTGCATACACATATAATATAGATGAACATATAATATTTATTATGATTATAAAAATATATTAATATACTAAGACGGAATTTGGTATCGCTCCATCAACACAGCGCTCTGACCTCGTACGCTATGGAAATGCGTAATTTTATGCTTCTGCAAACATTTTTCTGGTGCACCTTTTTCAAACTCTAACACAAATATATCTCTCTAAAATTTAAAGTTATATAGAAATACTTTAAAAAAATGACAGTTATAAAAATAATGCTTTACAGTGTTAAAAATAGGGGCTCAAAAATAAGTAAAATATACTCATTTTTGAGTACATTCGATGCTTACTATAGCTCTGAATATATAAGTTTCATTTTTGAAAAAGACATGTACTCAAAAATGAGTACAATGAGTAAAAATGAATAAAAAGAGTAGTTGCTTTCCTACGTAGGCTGCCTTCATAAATAACTTTCAATAAATATCAACAATTACAACCAAAACTTACTGGGATTCGAACCCATATCATTCATTCGCTGCAGTCCAGTACCTTATCCGTTGTACTACAAGGGCGACGTGAAGAAGTTATAAACAGAAGAAATGTTAAAAAGGAGTGCCGAAACAATGGGAAGTAAGATAATTGAGTTGTAATAACACAGTTTCCATTTAAGCAATCGACATCAAATGATGTGGTAAATTTTTTTCTGAACAACTATTTTTAGTTTAACAAGTTGCTTTGTTAAGATGGCGTGAACAGAAGCTGAGAATAGCAATATTAAATCACATTGCTCATTTTTGAGTAAGTACGATTACTTAAATTTGAGTACGTCGTTGCTCGTTTACGATGCAATTGTACTAAAAAAAAAAACGAGTATGTTCAGGTATTCTTTTTTAAGTACTTTTTTTTACAATATAGAAATACTTTTAAAAATTCACAATTACAAAAAAGCAATAGAAGTAATTAATAAATTATTTTTGTTGACTAAAAATAAAACATGAAGGGGGGGGGGGGGGGGGCTTAAGTAAAATACCCTTGTGACGTCATACTGCATTGTTACTTCACTGTATTTTTCCCTTCCACAACTTATTCTTATGATTTTATAATACGTTTGTTAACATAAAATTAACCCAATTATTTTAAAACTAACTAACCCACTAAAAATTGGGTTTATTTTACTTTAATTAACATATTATAAAATAATAATAAAAAGTTGCGGAAATGGTGAAATAACGTGGAATGGCCCTATAATTAAACCGCGCTTTTATTATTAGTCGTCAATTGAAAACAATAAATTCTTAATTTATTTAATAAAATCGTGTTTCTGAAGTATTTCTTAAACATTAGAGTTGATTAAGAGGAATAATTGAAACTACTGTATACACATTGTATATTCATACATTGTTTACATATTCATGTTAAACAAATAACCAAGCTATTGAAATTTGTTTCAAATTGTTTGGTGAATAACGAAGTATTATTCTGTCATTAGGATGTATCTTATTTTTCAATTGCCACTTACATCAATATTATCAATAAGTTACTCCTAAAAGAACTTTGAATATCTCGTTATATCTTTACAAATAACTGACCAAGTTACCCCATTTCAATTGCTAATGGAGAAAGTAAACGTGCTGAGAGATATTTTATCTCACGGTACTTTTTCCCTCTATGAAAAAAAAAATATACAAAACCCAATGATCACGTACAAAGGGAGATATATTATCGTAATTTTTAAGCATTAATATAGTGGAAGAAATGTCTCGAATAAGAATGTCTTTCCACAGAAATACGAATAATTTTCATATTCCAAATACATCCAGCTTACGTGAGCTATTTTAATAAGACTTATTTTCCCCATTGTCATCTATTTGCTCGAGATAAGAAAATACCTCCTAATAATTCCGAAAATAATCCGAGTTTTGAGTGTCAAAACAAACCGGGATACGTCTTGTAATTGGAAGAAGAGCTAATGCCGAGAATCAAGGATTATTTTTCACGATAATAACGGAGAATACAATAGTTAATTATGTATGTTAATAACGCTTTAGTGGGACTAAAAGGAATCCGTTATTAGAAATGTAGAGAAAGTGATAATTCCAGAAGGTCGAAAAAATGAATAATTGAAAAGTTTTGGAATAAAATGGTTTTCGGTGAAGGTTTCGGACTTTTCAATGTCAAAGTATAATTATAAATGATGACTCGCACTTATTCTTATAATGCGACATTCTTTCTCTAGTAATATTTCTTATCCGATACTGGGGTTTTTAATTCAACAAGTTTTTAAAGAATTACAAAAAATAAAATAAATAGTGTTGCGGGTTTTCAATAGGACAATGAAAAATATGTTTTGTTAATGGATTTGTTTTAGAAAGTCTAGAAAAAAATATTTCATATGGAAAAAAATTACTACGTTAATAAAGAATGATTTCCTTTTTCTCGTTAAAAAGAATGAGTGTTGGTAAGAGTCGCGTAAAGAATATGTCACGAACTAAAAAAACCTGTATAATAAATGTTGTCAGCTGATTGCCTACCTACCAATCAATATAATTAGAACACTAGTTTATTTTCAAAATTAAATGATAAACATTAATTTGTATTTTCAAATAACTCCAAGGCAGTGAAAATTACGTACTTTTCAAAAGAAATTTTAAAACAGTAATGAAGTATATTCTTTTTCCATGACTATATCCCAGCATCTTAAAGGATAGTAATTTTTTCTCGATAACTAAATAATGAATATTCCTTAATTAAATCTTATCCATACTACATGAAGGAATTTGTTTTTTAATATTTGAACTTAAAATACGGAAAATATTATTTCTATGATACTATGAATATTTCTGACCTAAACTTTTAAAAGATTCTATATACTTTAAAGGAATTGTTATTAAAGATTTTTGTGTTTTAAATCAAATTGTGTATATTTATTGTCATTAGAAAGTGCTATGCATTGTTTTATTTAACATAAGGATATAAAAATTATAAATACACATTTCTGAAATATTTAAGTAATTTGCCTTAATTTAAAAAACGCATAAAATAAGATTAATATACGCGTAATTATTTAAAAATATTTTGAAACATTTTTATGTCATTACAGAACTTTTAAAATTTTTATTGATACTAACAATATAATTATTTTTATATAATTATATATTTAATGTATATATCTAAATTATTTATTTACATAGCATTAAACAGAACACTTCTGGAAAAAATATCATTGAATAATAGTGAATAAAATAATTTATCTCTTAATTAAAGTAATTAGTAATCCAACGTATTCCTATCATAAGTTAAATGCATGCATTCGTATCATATCAGTCACTTGAGTAAAGTTTTGGGAAGGATATTATCAACATTAGTTTTCAGTGAACCCATTAGTTTTGGGTTATCCGGTGAGTTGAACATTTAATGTAAGATTCATTTCCCCTATCGTAAGTTGTGTTAATAGGAAATGCTTTAATAGTTTTGGGATAATCCATGCAATCAGTGATTAGTTTTTAAGGTTTTTCTAAGGGGCCCTATTGGCAGTGCTTTTGTGTCTGTTTGTAGGTGTGACACCATACCTTGTAGACGAAAATGATTACAATCATATGCTTTATACCTTTATAACATTGAAAGAGCTTTCCTAAACTATATTTAAGCAGTTTTACTTTGGAAAAAGAAAACCCTTTGAAATTTGCTCTAAGCGTTTAAAAATACTAATGGGACCATTAATGGGCGTTAATGGGACCATTTTATATGAGTAGAAAACATGAATTCTGTGTTCAAAAACATTCCTTTTGGGATTATTTGCCAAGTGTATCAAAAGAAAAGATTTTTTAAATATGATAAGTTATTAGTAATCAGTTTACTATTTGTTGGGATCCGAACTGATACTATTAGATACAAAATTATTATAGTGTTTCAAGAGCTTGAATACCGTTCTAAATGATCCAGCTAAAGATAAACCTGGCGAATGGCCAACAGTTTCTTGTTAACCGTCATATACAGTCTAAGTGATGATTGAATGGTAATGGCTTTCCTCGTTTAATTCAAAACTAGCAGTAAATTATCTGCAAACTTCTGATATATATATATATATATATATATATATATATATATATATATATATATATATATATATATATATATATATATATATGATATGCTTGTTTTATTGTAAAATAATTGTAAGTGGACGCTTTGGCCGCCAAGTTTTATAAGTCACAAAGATATGAAAATGAACTAATACCATTTTCCTACTCGGAAGCTGGATATATTATTCGGTCAAGTGGAGTGGCTCGAAGTTCAATGAGTTGTCCAATAATGAGTTAGTGGGAGTCACTTCATATACCCGATACTCCTACTTTGGTTTGAGTGGCCACTTTAACTTGATGTGTACAGTATCGGCATATCCTGCAGAAGGTCCTCAGTTCGATTCCGAGTGACAGCCAAAAAGTGCATAGCGCTACAAGTTGAGTGCCATTCCACTTAACATTATAGAAAACTCCGCTTAACGTCATAAGAAACTTTAAAAGCTCTGATATCGAAATTCGGTTTTTGGACTAGTACAATTTGGTGGCTGTGCCGCCCAATTGTTACAAATCTTTTAGAATCATCGTTGTTAAAATACTTATAAATATTAGCATATTTTAAAATTATTATATTCGAAATATTAATGAAATAAGAAATTGAACCATGAAACAAAAACCCACATTTAATTATTCTAGAACATATTACCATGTTTAAGATATCACTAATTTAATTCAGGAATTGGCCTCAACTCAGATGATTTCTAATAGCTCATATTTAATAACGCATTTCCATGCATTTGGCAGGTATTCAGAGTGGGTGATGATGTAATGAGGGTTAATGTAATTTTCAGCACCAGTAGAAATTACGCTGTCCAAAGTAGTTTGCTTTCACGGTTAGTGGATAAATCCTGTTATTTAAACATCAGTATATAAGGATAATTGTAAGTATATTAAGTACTCAGGCGATAATTGTTGGTTTGATTTAATTCGTGAGTGTTGTGTACGTAAAGTACGATTTTTTTCTGAATAGCAAATTAATAAAACTGTATTCATTAAGAATGTATTTTATTTACATGAGTCATTAAAATGACAAATTTAGAAGATTTTAACGATTTTAGTGTTAAATTGGGTATAAAAAAAAGTGAAGTGTTTGAAAACTTGTGTTTAAATTGTTTTATTTGAAAGTTGTTTTCTTATAATTATAATTTGATTTGTATATAATTTTGAGCATTTTTATTAATAAGCGTCATAAAAATAATCTGCGTCATAAAAATAAACTCCAGCTCCAATAGTGAGTTAAAGCTAATGTAAATACTTATTTGTCACTAACAGCATTTATTAAGTACCTTAAATATTTTAATGTTAGTGTGTATACTCTTTTTATTTTTTAAGCGCAATTAAAAGTTAAATAATTTTACCATGTTAATTAGTTTAATTTATTAAATTTAGCTTTTTCGTACTGAAATCAATTTTATTTTTATTACTCTTTCCCTAAATTGAATATTTCACTTCAGATAATCTTTGATGTGAGAAGAAAAATATTTTAACTATTATTATTTTTTTGTTTTATTTAACTAGGAGATTTAATATACTAATGAGCATTTCTATCGCTTCCACCTGTCGATAAAAACTAACCTAACACCTGTTTACGTTAATTAACAACGCTTAATTAAAGTTTTAACCAAATTTAAAAAAAAATAAACTGCATCTTAAAAACGTGAAAACAAATCACTAAATTAAAGAAAAATCTTTAACGTTCAATTTTAAACAACAAAACACTTTTTCTTTTTAATATATTTTTTAAATTTATAAGCTTTGAACTGATAAAGTAAAGTATAACTTGAATAATTTAGAAATGTACACTTTTAGAATGGATTTTATTTGTTTAGAATATTATAATGATTATCAGTTGTTTAAATAAATACTGTTTGCAGTTTCATAACGCTATTGATTTTTTAAAAAAAATAGTTGTTAATATTAAATACCAATAAGGAATATATTTTTAACTAAAAAATAGGTCTATAAAATTTTTAAATTTTAATTAAGTGAAAAGTGGTTTTAATCTTTTTAATGACATATTATTTTGCCAAATTCTCAAAATAATATCGTGAATCATATTAATTATGACCCTATTTAAAGAACATTTGCAATTTACATAATTTCTAATTCTATAAAGAAACAAAATAGCTCAAACACCTTTTGGCTACGCGCTTCTATCATCAAACACAATAGCGACAATTCCTCTTTTCGTCTGCACAATGTTTTAATTTTTTACTTCCTGTAATGACATTGCGCAATTTAAAATATTGCTACAGTAAAAATAAACGAGGTGCTAAAGCAAAAAAGTAGAAGAACTACCCGAGATTCATACAACGCATTACTGTGATGAATTTTATATATACCTCATTGGAAGTGCTGCGTGACTTTTCGTCGTTGAATGAGACCAAATTAGGACGATTTGCCTTTGGCTGGATTGAAATTGTTTTTACATCGATCCTGTGGTTTCAATTACTAAAGTATGACGAGAGTAGCACAGTTTAACTATAAAAAAAAACTTTTTTCGTGTCTTGGGATGAGATTAGTATTTTATTGAGCCATTTTCATCATCATTCATGATTTAGAAGAGAAAGTCATGAGCTCTAAAATATTTTCTTTAAATAATCAGTGAAAAAGAGACTAAATTTGTTTTATTTTACAGTGTCTTCAGTAAATTTGTGTACATTTGAAAATTTATATTTCGCAATGGTTATCAGAAATCTGAATTATTTTTGTAGTGGATCATTTTAAAATTCACAGCGATGTGGATATAATTGCACATAAAAGTATCAAAATGATAATTATATTTTCAAAACTATCTTGCACATTAATTGTTTATTATAAGGAAACCAAGGGCAAAACGAGAAACAGATATTTTCCCTAGGTAAATGTAGCCACCTAACGGAATGTTTTCAGAACTTTATCATTACACTCGAGAGTTACCTCTGCGGCCTTTGATATTTTTTAAATGCATTGTTGTATGATTCTAAAGGTAGGTGCATTTATATATATACTATTTTATAATACTTGAAGTTAATATTTTTGTTGTTTTAATTGTATATATGACTGCTATTCAGAATTCTCGTTTATATCACCTTACTGTACGTATTTTTAAGCTAAAAAACCCTATTTGTTTTGTTATTAATAAAACAACTTAATCCTAACCCCGAAACTCAAAAACTTGTACAGTGAGAGAAGTATCCAGTGACAGTGAAGAAGTGATTGTGGACAGTGGACTCATGACTTTTTGTGCAAATGTTGAAAGTGAATAAGTGTGTTTTCTGTTCACACTATTCACACGTGTGTGTTTTGTGCGAAAAGAACATAAAATTGTTAACTAATGAGCAATTTTTATTTCATTTTTCACTTTCTATACGTTTTACTTCTAGCATTTAGAGCGAAAAGTTAAAACACCCTGCACGTCGGGCAAGACAGGGCAAAAGCTCTTTCTTAAAAAAAATATTATATTTACAAAAATTAAGAAAATATTTTACATTTTAATGATATTTTTATGTAACTGTAGAACCAAATAATAAAATTTTTTGTAAACAAATAATTATAATTTTATTTAGTAATCATAGCAGGCCACTTTAACTTCAATTATCCCGTTTTGCGCCGCCTTCTCCTACATAGAACATGTATGCTTGAATTGTTTTAATACTGTTTAATTGCTAATACAAGACTAATTTTTGTTTCTTGGTCGCGACATAAAGAACATTTAAACGTATAAATTCAAACACATTTTTAAATATTTAACATTTTAATATTGTAGTATTTGTTATCGGACATTTTATTTTACATTAAAACGTCAAGGTGAAAGATGAATGATTATATTAACTAAATAGAAACTTCTAGAACCTTTAATTGAATCATGATTATTTAAAAATAGCGAGCGAATGAAATTTTTACAATATTCAATGTAGAACTTTTGAACGTTGTATAATTATAGTTGAGTGATATTATAACAGAAATAGGATGATGGAATAAAAAATAAAACTTTTTATTTTAAAATGTTTAGGATCAGCTATATTTACAATATAATAAATTTTTTGGAAACTTTGAAATAAATTTGCGACATGTCTTTTCCAAAACCTATAGAAAATAGTAGTCACTCAAATGACAAAAAGCAAATTTACAAATTCCTTTTTTTTTATTTTTTTAGTTACAGAAATTTCTAAAGCAAATTTTGATTTTTTCATTTGAATTTTTTTATTCTCTTAAGAGAATGAATTTTTTTTATTCTCTTAAGACACTTTATACGTTAAATACTCATCTACACCAATTCACTTTTTTGAGTTAAATATTATTGTTTTTTTGTAAAATAGGAAGATTTTCTTGAAAGATATAAAAATAATTGAAATAATTTTCAGGTTTCTAACCATCCAACGTCAGTGTAACTTCATTCGCCTTTTTTGATAATTTTACTAATAATTTTTTTTATGCATTAACTACCATAAAAGTTAAAAGACAATGATTAAATCAGATTTAAGAGGGTAAAGTAAGTGGATGAGCCTGAAGTATGTAAGTAATTTTAAATACTCACATTATATTAATATAAAAAATCTATTGAAACTGCTTATTCAATTTTTTTGTAGAGCGTATAGTTTTTTGAGCACTTAGGATATATTCTTGGATATTAAAAAATATTTTACTCAATCAACAAGTAGTTTTTTTAAATTATAATTTTTAATATTTTATATCAGCAAATAGGCTTTGAATTTTACGCTGGACACTCTTGGTATGTAATTATAACCCTGCAATTTTTTTTTAAAGTTTTATGTATTTAATTTTTTTATGTTCTTAGAAATAACGTTTCGGAAATCAATAATAGAGTGGAATGGTAATATTTTGGGCATTCGGTACTACGGTCATTGGCAGAAACTTGGACGACATAAAAGTGTTGATATTTTAAACCCCTATAGCTCCAGGGGGAATCAGCATATGGAGATAAATGACCTATGATCGTATAGAAGACAGGAAGGTCACGTCGCCCAGGTCGGCCATTAACCCACTCCCTTCTGTACCGCGTGGGAAGAATAGGTCAAATTCGGGGTATACGCTGGCCTGTTTAATCACTGTAACTTCAGTTATAATCGACCATTCTTAAATGTAAGAGTACGACAAGTTCTATAATTTTATTTGATTAGTTGACAGTTTAAGCCATTTGTGTGAAAATTGGGTAGAGTAGAAAAGGACGATTTGTAAAAGATTTTACTATGTAGCCAAAATACTACATTAAAGTTCAATTTAAACTGGTTGAAAAAGCAGTTCAAGGCGAACGAAATAATAACAGGAAATTTACACTTATGACAAGTGAGGAAAGATCCAGAGGTTACCGAAGATGCAAGAAGGATCAAGCCGAGTAGGCGTACAAAGTATTCACATCCCACGAGGGGGCGCGGCTATGCCACCAACAAATTAACATTTTCTTAACGGTTTAATCGAGCCCCAGTTGCTCAGTTGGTAAGGCGTTCAGCTACTAATCAGAGGATTGGTGGTTCGAATCCGTGAAATGGACTTGACATAGAAAAGTAAAAAAGTAGTGATCTTGCGATCGGAGGGTTGCCAGCTTCGTTACAAAAATACTAGAAAGTCGTCAAGAATATCCAACAAATTATACTGGCGTGTATACGGGACTGGTGCACGATAAATCTGATCGGGGTCCAAAGTCCCGACGTCTATTGAAGGCGTTGGGTGCCAGTTCAGGTGTTTCCTCGTCATCTGACTATGGTTCTAAAATAACGAGGTACATGTATGAATGTGTGTGTGAATGTGTATATGTTCCCGGGTCTTTCCTTCGAGATTGACCCCGAACCGTCGCCAATAGCCCACTGTGCAGCTCTAGTGCGACGTTAATTAACAAAACCAAACCAAACTAACGGTTTAACCTTTTTTAAACAATCTTACTGCAAAACAAAAAAAATAATTTGCAAATAATAATAATAAAATTGCATTGCAAGAACCCTTTAAACCATTTTAAACCTTCAAGTATATGTTCCTAAGAAAATATTACTTTGCAAACGATAACCTTACAGAATAGCTTATAACTGACAGCATTGTTTCCCGCGTCACACTATTTCCACGCAATTCTCACTAACTCCAAAAATTCCCGTCGACTCACCCTTAAAGAAGCATTTTAAAAATAAACTTTATATTCTGTCTTCGAGGATGACACATTTTGTAATAAAAAACAACGTCAAAACAAATAGAAATGACAAGGATCACATCAACTTATAAAACTGGCAGCGAAGATAAAGTATAAAAGCAGGCAGCCATGCATCAGGACGCATGTTTTATATAAAGTCATTAAAGTTTTGGTCGGTCGCTCATATCTTTCTTGCATCTGTTTGAGTTTCATTTTAATAATTTAGGTGCGCATAAGTTGGAAACCAAATGTTTCGAAAATTTAAGAATTTAAGATAATTGTTTTACAGTTTTATATAAAGTCATTAAAGTTTTGGTCGGTCGCTCATATCTTTCTTGCATCTGTTTGAGTTTCATTTTAATAATTTAGGTGCGCATAAGTTGGAAACCAAATGTTTCGAAAATTTAAGAATTTAAGATAATTGTTTTACATAAGGTGGAAGAAATTTTTTGAGCGATGGTCATTGTTGGGCTGTTTAACTACACATCATAAACCATTTTTTACTATACTTTAACTAGTTTGTTTGTTGGTGCTAGAACTTAGAGACTTGTTTAAAATATGAGCAAAGTAGTTTTGGTAAAAATAATGTTTTATGCTGCTAATACAACTAAATGTGATGCAGCCAAGAAATAACCATCGTCCAACAATTTGTGACCACCCTGTTGTTTATAAAGGTGTTTTGTTCCTATAATAACAAATTTTAAAACTTCTTTAAGTAATCAAAACTTAAAATTCAATGAAAATAAAAAAAATCCCATTCACAGACCAAAATAAATACACAAAATATATTATGTAACGATTTATTAAAAGAAATTAGGTTGTTTATGTGATTCTCTCAACATCATAAAATTGACAATCTTCAATAAGTTCAATTAAAATATACGCATATTTTTATGACATCAATAAAAATAAAAATGCAAGGAGGCATAAGTACACTTATCCAACATAAACATAATATTAATCATTTGAATTTTTTTTCGATTTTAAGATTTATCTAGAAGTATTTCTTATATCCTAGGGATAGGTAAGGTATGATAAATTGAACATATAAAATGTATTAAATAAGCCTCTAAAAGTTTTTTCTTGTGGTGATTTTTTATCTAATTGTCTTGTTTGGTTTTAAATATGATTTCAATTGAAAGCTAAAATTAAGAAATCTATAGGTCCGACTTTTTTTGTGTTCAGTGTTTACTTGTTTTGTGTTCTTAACAACCTTAACGAGGTAGGGAGCTTAGAATTTTTTATCATATTTATGTCATTCATTGTCAAAATTTTGGCCTATTTAGGATTTAAGGATATATACTAAGGTCATAAAATTAATTAATGTTCTAAAAATTGTTTGATATATATAATAATATTTATAAGGAATAAACTTTTATTAAATAAAGTATGTTTATTAAAAATTAGATACGAATAAAAAACAGCTAAAATTTTTATTATTATAAATAAGAAATCCTATAAACTTGTTTCTAGTTGTTTAGTGGATAATTCAGAAGCATGTCATATTTTTAATAACTATATGAAACTTTAAAATATACATTTAATAAAATAAACCTACATAAATTACCCACAAAGCGTTACATTTCAGAGCAAATATAAAATAAAATATATTATGTTTAATAATGAGATTTTAAAATTGATACATATGTACTTTTACATTTAAAATAACATATATGTTTCTCTAATTTATTTTTGGTAAACCTGATAAACTTTTTACACTGTGTTGCTAGCACCCGTGCAACCGCTAAAAACTCATTTAAGCTATTAATTCCGACCCTCTTAAATGACTTTTTTTTACGATGCCTATGTTTATGCAGGCTGCAAGCATCTTGCCGAGCATTCCCTAGCCGCTGCACAGGAAGTTAAAATTGACTTACATTAGAGGTTCTATTAATCATTTCCTGACTCTAGTCTCCCTTGCCTCAGCACCGCCGAATCAGACTAACTCATGCAGGGAATGAAGAATAAGGATAATCAGGGCGCTGGAAGGGAGGAATTTAACTTGAAAAGAAACCCTCTCTAGTTTCAAGTAGCATATAAAAGCAGAATAAAAACTTTGGCTCTTATCGCGAGTAGTTTAGTGTAGCATTTTGATGAGTAAATTGGAAAAACGGGTAATTTGTAATGATCAAAAAGTTGTTGTTAATTCTAGTAGAATGTCAAGATATAAGGCGATTTGTATTTGGAAGATGGCTAAAATTTAGCAACATGATATGACGATTTATAAAAATAAAATAATAACATTTAAGAAAACAGCAAACATTAATATAAAACAACAACAATGAATACATACATAGTGAACACTATAATAAAATAGATTATAATAAACAAATACGACTGAGATGAACCAACAAAAATAAGTTTACGAAATGTTATAGGGGTAAGTTAAGATAATTTTTCTATCGTTATGTTTTATTTAATTTTTATTTTTTGCCAAATTTCAATATAATTATTTCTTAATTTTGCACATAAAAGTAAAAAAAAACAGCTTGATGTTGGATTAGGAGCAATTTATTGAATTTGTTGCGATCAGTACCAACCTAAACCGTTTTTCCTTCTAAATATTTTATATGATACTGGGTAAGTGAAGGCTGACTGTACCTCAGATCATCAATATGCGACCGTTCGGATTAGAACCAGAACTATTCACCTAACAATTACGTGCTTTGCCACTAATTTACCGACCGTGAGGGTAACTAACGTTACCTTTAGGATATATTACACAATACCTAATTTTGTATTTATATGAGCGTGTTTCGTATTGCTTACGATACAATTCTACTTAAGTTAAAACGAGCCGGTATATGTTTTAATATTTAAGCCCGCAAACTAAATTTATAAACATATTTTAATAAAAACAAGTAAAACAGTATTGTCTTAACACGAGAGTAAATGCGTCATATATGTTTAAACAGGGTAACTAACATTAGCTTTAGGATATTACACAATACCTAATTTTCAATTTATATAAGCGTGTTTCGTATTGCTTACGATACAATTCTACTTAAACTAAAACGGGCCGGTATATGTTTTAATATTTAACCAACATTTATAAACATATTTGAATAAAAACAAGTAAAACAGTATTTTCTTAACACGAGAGTAAATGCATCATATATGTTTAAATAGGTTAACTAACATTAGCTTTAAGATATTACACAATACCTAATTTTGTATTTATATAAGCGTGTTTCGTATTGCTTACGATACAATTCTACTTAAACTAAAACGAGCCGGTATATGTTTTAATATTTAAGCCCGCAAACTAAATTTATAAACATATTTTAATAAAAACAAGTAAAACAGTATTGTCTTAACACGAGAGTAAATGCGTCATATATGTTTAAACAGGGTAACTAACATTAGCTTTAGGATATTACACAATACCTAATTTTCAATTTATATAAGCGTGTTTCGTATTGCTTACGATACAATTCTACTTAAACTAAAACGGGCCGGTATATGTTTTAATATTTAACCAACATTTATAAACATATTTGAATAAAAACAAGTAAAACAGTATTTTCTTAACACGAGAGTAAATGCATCATATATGTTTAAATAGGTTAACTAACATTAGCTTTAAGATATTACACAATACCTAATTTTGTATTTATATAAGCGTGTTTCGTATTGCTTACGATACAATTCTACTTAAACTAAAACGAGCCAGTATATGTTTTAATATTTAAGACCGCAAACTAAATTTATAAACATATTTTAATAAAAACAAGTAAAACAGTATTCTCTTATCACTAGAGAAAATGCATCATATATGTTTAAATAAGGTTATATGTTTAAACATTAGCTTCAGGATATTACACAATACCTAATTTGAAATTTATATAAGCGTGTTACGAATTGCTTACGACACAATTCTACTTAAACTAAAACGAACCGGTATATGTTTTAATATTTAACCAACATTTATAAACATATTTTAATAAAAACAAGTAAAACAGTATTTTCTTAACACGAGAGTAAATGCATCATATATGTTTAAATAGGTTAACTAACATTAGCTTTAAGATATTACACAATACCTAATTTTGTATTTATATAAGCGTGTTTCGTATTGCTTACGATACAATTCTACTTAAACTAAAACGAGCCAGTATATGTTTTAATATTTAAGACCGCAAACTAAATTTATAAACATATTTTAATAAAAACAAGTAAAACAGTATTCTCTTAACACGAGAGTAAATGCATCATATATGTTTAAAATAAATTTCTCCAAACCCATATGGTAATTGAATATAAACCAAGTTTAAATATTTCTATTGAGGCCATATAATATTCCTAGTAATATGTTTTAAAGAGAATCTTATTGGTTGTAGTTAAGCTTACTTTTAGTATTCGAAAAGAGCTTTTATTTGGAATCATGGAGGATATCTGGAGAAAATGCGCCCAACTAAATCTTTTATTCAGACTGCTAAACTAAAAAGGAGACATAACGTGGATTTAGTGACATCCAATAAAATATTGAGATCAAACACTGATAAGCTATGAATATCATTTTATGTGGGAGAAATATACGTCATTTGTTGCTTTAGATATTTATATGTTTTCGGAAATGTATGGATCTCCTATATTTGTTTCTTGGGAATTCTGATTTTATGAGGTTAAATTCGACGATTTATAGAAAATTTACATGTGAATATCATACAAAGTAAAAAAAAATAAACTAAAATATATTTAATGTTTAAATTTAAAGATATATAACTTCTTGGTATTAAATGTAGGTGGTTTTTCTGCAATTTATAAAAACTAAGCTAGACGTTTAGCAGCACGTTGAAGGAATGTTGCACGTGCAATTATTGAGTTAGAGTATATGTAAAGTATAGTATAACAATTCGTAAGGTAAGTAAAACTTTTAAATAAAATGTAAAGTATAACATTTTCCTAAGGGGAAGGAATAATACGTATACATTTGCGGCTATTTTTAAATGCGGATTACAAGTATTAGTAACCTGAAATATTTTACATTCTGATTAAATATGAAGTCTATGACGTGTGAAGTGACCTAAATCAAAAGATAAACATTTGATGCTTTTATAAATCTTGAACTAAATCAGTTTTAGTCATTATTCAAATAATAGTTAAATAAATATAAAATGTAATAATTAAATAAATATAAAATATAATAATTAAAAAAAGTAAAATAATAATTAAGAAATATAAAATAATAATTAAGAAATATAAAATAATCATTAAGAAATATAAAAGAATAATTAAGAAATATAAAATAATCATTAAGAAATATAAAAGAATAATTAAGAAATTTAAAATAATAATTAATAAATATAAAATAATCATTAAGAAATATAAAAGAATAATTAAGAAATATAAAATAATCATTAAGAAATATAAAAGAATAATTAAGAAATTTAAAATAATAATTAATAAATATAAAATAGTAATTAAGAAATATAAAATAATAATTAAGAAATATAAAATAATAATTAAGAAATATAAAATAATAAATAAGAAATATAAAATAATAATTAAGAAATATAAAATAATAATTAAGAAATATAACATAATAATTAAGAAATATAAAATAATAATTAAGAAATATAAAATAATAATTAAGAAATATAAAATAATAACTAAGAAATATAAAATAATAACTAAATAGGTATAATGTCATTAATTATTGAACATTATAATGTAAAACAATGTGATGTAATGTTCTAATTTAATTTAACGTTCACGTTATACAAGTCCGCAAGTAAATAAGTATAAGCCTGTACCATGTCAAACCCAATTTATAATTCCCTAAGCATCCCTAATGTTTTCATGTATCACCCAAATACTTAGAGTTTCGATCCCTAACTCATTATGCAGTCACAATATGAAACATGTCCTCTCCAGGTCATGCCTTAAGGGAATAAATCTTGCTCTACTAAAAATCCCCAAACGCCACTTGTAGCTCCACTTTTAAGACTATCAAGTGGTCGATTTTATACTTCACACGGCTTTCTTTACTAATGAGAACTCTTGTTCAAAGTACTAAGTGAAATATCAGTTTCTCATTGATTAGGCCGAATATAAATTTGTAAATAACGAATATTTGAATAATTATAGAAAATAGTTTTGAAAATTATTAAAGTGGTTTTTAGTAGTCAGTCTTATTGAATATTGATGAATGTGATACTATACATACTATCTGAAGTATACGTAGGGAATATTTTTATTAATTTATAGTACAGGCTGACTATAACAGAATATCACAACATAAAATACTATATCTTTGCAACTGAATAACTTAGTGACATGTCTTGTCAATAAAATTTTTAAAAAAATCTTAATTTTTTTCTGTACAAAATATGTAGAATGACGTTCTAAGAGCTTTCTTCATTACACGTTTGATTAGAACTCTTGCCAAGGTATTCTTTTTCATTATATTGACAAAAACAACGTACGATATTTCAACAATCAATAAGACAAATTCTGTAGTTGCGAAAAAAAACACGCGGAAAAACATGAACAGTTTTAACCGATTCACCTTTAGAAAATTCAATGACACCAAACTCCTTCTGTTCTTTGATTGTACAATGCACGTCGCACCTAGGAACATTTAACTCCAACCAAATAAAACTACAGAATCACCTCTTTGGATTGATATGCAGAATGACGCTCTAAATTATTTGGTTGCGGAGATATAGCCTTTTAAAGTTGTATTATTCTTTTGTAATTACCCTGTACATAGATACAGCAATGTAGGTAGTAACGAGTAATAAAATAAAATAGGCATTGAAACAACGCTTTACATATTAGGTATAGTTAAATAAACATGCTCTATTTGCAAATATTTTATAAATTTAATATTTTTTCTTACAAAGGAAATAGGTTCATAGACGGATCCTAATTTGGAACTTTTTTTCTTCTCTTTTGTGTATCTTAAATGGTGGGGTCAATTAATCTGATTATAGCATAATAAATCAAAGTACGTTCGCGTACTATATGTGTTTAATTTTAATTTATAAAAGAATAGAAGAGTGCAAAAAAATAAAAATAAGGAACATTTGTACTTGTTACTGTTTTCAAGGTGCAGTTAATCAAAATAAATTCTATTTAGAACTTTGAATTTCAATCTAAAAAAAATCTTTATATAATTCTTCTGCTTTTTGGTTAAATGGCAAATAGGATTCCAGTGTTCAAACAATAATACTTTTTTCACTTTTAGGAAGTGCAATTTTAACACTGGTTGATTACTATTTCTATTATGAGGAAGCTAAATTTACTTTTTTTAATATTAAAATATTTTAAACCTTTTCGGAAAAATAATACTTTTAACTGTCGACATGAAAAAATGATAATTTGCTTTGTGAACCTGTAAAAAAAATGTGTCATCAGTAGTCAGATTTTTTCTTTAAACAAGAAAATAAGCCCAAAATAAATAAACATCTAGATACTTTTCAATGGTATAACTTCGCCTCTTTGATAGCTATTGGAAAACTAGAAATAAATAATATAATCTGAAAATCGAAAAAATGGATTTATCTGGGTTTGAAAATAAACGGCTCATTTAACACATTCGCTGCCATATGAGTTATATTTAACTCAAGCCATTTGGCTAAGAGGTTCCGTGAGTAAAATACAAATCTTTCACAGACTACGGAATTCGTTCTGTGAATTGTATGCAATTCATATATACCATGCAATGCTAATGTAGGCACATTAAACATGGCTTTCCAGACAAAAAACTTAACTTGGCTTTTGTTTTGCTTGATATGTAACCTTATGAAAGGTAATAAATTTGAAGCATTTTAAACGCAAATCAAGAATAAAAAAATTTGCCCACATGTGTAGCATTTTTTTATTGAGGCAGCAAATGTGTTAAATTTTGTTAATGCTTTATTGAATGATATTTTTTAACTAAGGAGAGTATTTTTAACCATCATAGATATTTCCTTTAACAATCTAAAATATTGAACAGTTATAAAAAAATTATAAAAAATATCCAAGTATAATAATTTCTGGTGAACTGTAAAAGTTAGATATACAAATTAGTTACTTTAGTTATTATCAAAGTTTCGACAATATTGAACTTTATTGCATTTATTTTATGTAAAAATAAGTCTCTTTAAAGTGATTAATAAATATAGTATTCATTTTCCTAAAAAGATAGGCGTTAGTATATAGATTATTATTATTTTTAGATTAGGTAACTGGCGTTTACTTTCTGATCTTTAACAGTTGTTATTGTCTAATCTTTCGAGATATACGCGATTTTTGATTTTATAGAAATTATGATTGTTCTAATTATTCAATAATTAAATTTAACTTAATAACTAATTAATAAGTGATTAGGGTTTAATTAATAATTCAACAGCTGATATGAAGTGCTGCAATATTTTAAAAACATAATTTAAAGATGCCTCCAAGTAAGTGATAAGTTACAAGTTTAGATACAAAGCGAGATTCTTATAGTATTTAACATATACAGTGCAATAATAAGACTTGATTTATATTTGTTGAATAAGAGTAATTTTAATGAAACTTACATTCTTCGTATATAACATGCACCGTAAAAGAAATTTCAGTTATTAAGTTACAATATGTAATGCAAAAAGTATTTTATTCTTTAAAATATAATATAAAGATACACTTATCGTTAAATAATATAGCTTGCAAAGTATACAAGTAAAGCAATTACAAAACGTATGACAAATTTTTTTCCATCTTTCATTGTAAAAAATTAGTGTTTCTGAATTTCCATTTATATTAATGACACTTTAAAATTTATATATGAGAGCAGTTTAATGAATTTAATAATATTTTATTTATCTAAAAAGAGAGTTTGTTTTATGTGCTTTCAAGTTTTATGTTTTCATTTAATTTGAAACAAAAACCGATTTTCATTACGTTTTGTTTAAATTTCTATTACAGTGCTTCAAGTTATAAAGTAAAGATACATCATATACTAAATAATGATAATTTAAAATGTATAACACAATTTTTATTTCAACGTATTTTGGCAGCAAAGAAAATAATATGATTGAGTATTATTGCCAGTTTTATGAGTTTTCTTTATTGTTACCATTAATAATTACCGTCTAAAGTTATAATACCTGAATAATTGCTTTCCTTTTCTTATGGTTTGTTCAAAATATCAATCTCACAATTAACACTAGATTTCTCATGATTGACTTGGGATTACATGAAATTGTACTATTGTAATAAAGTATGCAACATTTGTGCTTAATGATGCTAAACCTCAAATTATTTGCAAATAAACCTATTACATTGTAAAAAAAAACCGATAACCTAGAATTAAGAAAAAACAAATATTTGGTTAGTATTTTAAATATTTAATTAATAGTTCTGAGCATTTGTAATGTTTTACTTTCATTTTTTAAAAAGACACGTACTCATTTCAAGAATAGTCAGATAACCAATGCTAAGTATAATAAACTAATACGTTATTCATTTTTCCAGAGTATTCAATCTTTATGTTTTCGTGGTTTCTACTTTAGACGAGTATATTTTTCGTTATCTGTAGGTACACACACCGTTATCATTAAAATACTTCAACTACATTCTGCAGATGTGGTAGTTAAACCCGTAAGTCTTCATTTCGCATATGGTTTCTTTGATAGGCTCGACAATTTATATAAATTAGTAAAATTGTGGAGTCTAACTTTCCTGAATTTGTTATTACTTAATCAGTGTTTTATTGACGTAACAAATAAAACAATTGACGCTACAAATAATCCAAACTGCGCAAATACGTAATTGAAAATATAAATAAAAGTATACTTTATATGTATATTTTTACGTTGTTGGGGTTTTCACTATTCTGAAAGCAATGCTTCATTTAACGACTATTTATCATAATTACACTTTTGTTGAGGCAATCGCCTGTTCAAGATTTTCGTGTTTTATAGGGTTTATGAAAAGGACATGTTCAGCAAATTATATATATTGTATATATAATGAAGATAAGCAATTAAATCTTATCATTCAGAACACAAGCACTGAAATTTTAATTAATTGTTAAGGGAAATGAATAATTTCCTTTTTTTGTGAATACAGCTTGCATTGAAAATTTCCGGCACTAATTATACAATAAAAAGGGCATTATAAGCATTTATATTATTACATACATACTAAATTTAACTATAAATTTAAAATACAAATACAAGTATTATATTCCACAAATATAAACACACTAACACGTCTTTAAAATATAGTTAAATTCTTAAATTACATTATATATATATATATATATATATATTTATATATATATATATTCATATTCATAAGGTTCATTATATGCAATTTAAAGTAAATTGTAAATTATACAGACATAAATTAAAATAAACAAAATATAGACTTACCAAAGTGTCGTTGTGGTACATTTGCAGCTGGTAGCCATCTATAATCTTTTTTTCGTTGATCTGTCGAATCGCAAACTTGGCGGCTTCGAACTCGTAGTGACCAGTCTCTGGGTAGTCTCGACATTCGCCTGTACTTAATTCGAACAATCCATGAATGTAAATTATTCCTTTTACCCTATCTTCATAGGTACCAACACTTCTGTACACGTTTTGAAAACTAGAATTACTGTCAGACTCGTTTTGCTGCTGGAAATCACTCTCTGATATATTTTGGAATGGCAAATCATTATCAGTCACAGTCATAAGTGGCGAGTCGTCAGATATTGAGTCACTGTCAGTCATATTTAGTTTAGAAAGAGGACTTTCAGACATTTCTGAGGATGTAAGTTCACTTCCAGTTATATTTTGCGAAGAAACATCACGCTTAAAAATTTTCTGTGACTTGGAAATAATATCAGGTATGTTCAGAGGCTTAAAATCATTTCCAGGTGCATTTCGATGCGTAGCATTAGTGTCAAATTCATTTTTCAGTCTTAAAGCATCGTCTTTGTATTTACTCGATTTCTTTAAGTAGTTAAACATATTTGCGTGCATAGAATTCTCAACAATATTTTCTTTCGGTATTTTCAATGTCGGGTTGAAAAGTTTTAAGTACGGATCATTTGTTTGTGGAATATCAGAACCTCTTTTGGCATTTTTGTGGGTATTTAAGTATAATATGTTGATAGGTAAACTTTTGGCAATAAGTTTCGAATACTTTATTTGATCTGAAGATTCGGTCTTCCGTATTGACTTTCGGTGGCTAAATAAATATTCCAGTTTAAATCTGGAAATATTTTCGACATCCCTTTCATTCCTGTTTGAATTTCTTGAGGGGTATTTGACACGTTCTTCTGACCTGTTAGAAAAATCTGATACGACGTCACTTTCTCCACCCGTTGAAGAGATTTTATTTTTATTCGGTTCCGGAATATTTTTATGCGAGTACTGAGACGTTAAATACTTGTACACATAATATTTCGAAGGATTTGACGTTTTAGGGGAACCCATTATCTCTACATTGTTCCATTCGGATAAATGCTTGAAAACTACATCTTTATAATAATTGGGAAATACATTCTTATTTATAAATTTAAAAGACGATGGTTCTTGTTTAAAAGATAACTTTGAAACAGGCTTGTTTAAAGTTATACGATGTCGTATTTTAATATCAAGTGATGAATGTTGATTACATTTTTTTAGATCCATCTTTGGCAACAAAGGTTTTATTTTTAGAGATTCTCCAGCACGATCACCCTTATATTTTGATTCATACAAATTATTATTTTTATCATTTATAATTTCAGGCATAGATCCCAAATATTTCCATCTACCATTATTTACATTTGCGAGTTTCGGGATTGGAAATTTTTCAAGAAATCGAGTTTTCACAAACAAATCTCTATGATAATTTTTAATGTGTTTACTGTCTGTTTGCGACGACTTTAATATATCGTTAAATTTACAACATAACTGAAATTTCTCTTTTTTATTTAATAGCGGCATCACCTTATTCAATAAATGTTTAGAGCTTGCTTCTGCGGAATCCGTATCCGAACGAAATGCAACTGGTTTGCAAAAAAGATCAGGGAGCTCCCTTATATGCTTTTCAGGCAAGTAAAAACAACCTAAGTCATTTTGAAAGTCTTGGTTTGCAGTATTAAGTTTCATATCTGTGTGTTTTGCCCTAAAAATACTAGGATAGTAGGGTTGGGGTAATATTTTACCTATCATGGGTAGGAAGAAGCAGAGAATTATGGTAAGGCGAATATTTCGTATCGTCAGCATTTTGGTTATATAACTGAAGCAAGCTTTTAGTGATAGTTTTTGAAGTCCTGAGCCCATAACTATTTTAATGAATCAAATCATGTCACAGTAAAAATATTTCAATTGTGTCTTTATAGCACATATTTATTTTTTGGATATCTTTGAAATAAGTTTTAATTCGAAATCTTTTAAAAAGTTACTTGCATCTAATGCATGTTAATCAGCTCGATTTAAGTTATTTTTAAGTAATACTATCTTTATATATTCTAAGTAGTTCTCTGATATAGTAATGAACACCCTGATACTCGAATAAAGCTCTGTTCAAATATTTCAATATTTCAAAATACTGATTTGGAGATATTTTTAATAAACATTTTCAATCAATTTGCCAAGAAAATATAGAATACTTTTTTTTAAAAATTGGAATTCAAAAATACTGTAAACTTTTTGAATTATTTCAATTATAAAATTTATTTTGTGTAACTTTTTAAATACTTACACATTAAATTTTCTAAACATTATTAATAATAAGTGAAAATTGTATATTTTTTTAAAATACGAATAATTTTTTATAAAACCTGCCAAATATGCGAATTTTACTAATTATATATTATAATATTATTTACAACGAAGAAAACGCAATTATATTTTAACAGCAAATTCTGTAATAATTCTGAATTTTTTTTTTTAATATCACTTATAAATTATCAGTCTTCATTATAATATGGTAAAATGAGAAATATTTCTTTGTCAATTGACTATTTTGCTGTATAAAACTATTGAAAGTCACTGTACTTATTTATAATAACCTTTCAAATATTTCACTTTGTGTCGTTTTTGAAAATTATCACATGAGAAATTTTTCAATTCAACATCCATAACAAGTTTTTTTAATTACGAATTCTCAATTTTTTTACAGTATATGTCTTTATATAAGATATATCTTATATATGGCCTTTGGGAAAGTTAGTTTCATAATATGTGAAATGTCCTTTAAACTGAGGAATTCTCTTGTTTGAGTGTTTTTGTTAAATGAGTTTAGTTCCTTAAATACTCATCCATAAATATGTTTATCTTGATAAAAGAATCTTCACAATAATTTTCTTTTACATAACAGTTTCTATATGACATAAGATTAAAAACATCTATATTGCGCAACAGGTGATAAGGAATAATATCTAATTATGTGAAATGTCCAAATAGATTCACATATAAACTAACAATTTGCTACCAATAACTGTTCTAGAGAAGATACTCAACGTTCTTCAAGAACCGAAAATCATTTCTAAATCAAATAACAAATGTCAGTACAGTACTTACGTACTATTTTTCTCACAAGCGAAGAAACTCACAGAAAAGTTTGCAGGAGGAAACTATCTTCGCACTTTCATTTTTATTCATTTCTAAATTCTGGAAAAGGAATAAGTTAGTTTCCATAGTTAGAATATACGAGGGTTATCTACCCCATTTTCTTCCAAAAAAGTACTAAATATCTAGCACATTGCAGTGTCTGATCTGAGCCCATAGTGATCAATCAGAACCCAAAGCGCAGAGCTAACCGAAAACACGCGGACTTGTCTGAAACCAACTTCAAAATTGTACTCCCGCCGCGTACAGCAGGTCTCTAACTGAAGCTCAGTTTCAACTTAACTGGGTTTAGCGCCATCTGGTGGTGTTAAGGAGATTCTCCTTTTACGTTTCGATGGATCGAAGTTCCTTGTGGTAAGGAATATCACAGTTTTTGCAATAAAGGATGTACCTACTACAGCAGCTGGTCGGCCTGGGAAGAATTTGGCGTAGCCGATTGAAGTGTTATGAATCTGGTGGATACTACACAAAAATAAATCTGTTCCTTCAAATATAGTCATTTAAAGGATACTAAACTCTGTGGGTTTTATCCTCTTATTTTTAATTTCATTTGCATTGTAAGGAGTATTATTTGGCTGATATATTAATTTTATGTTCCATTTCTTTTATTTTTAGTTTTGTTTATTGTGTAATTTGAGTTTTTTTTTATTAAAAAAAATTTCGTGAAGTTTTTTTATTTAGTGAGAAAAAGCTCAAATGTTGGACATCATCGGATATTTATTTTAAAATTAATTCTATATTACAATTTAATTAAAAGTTGTTTATGATTTGAAATTTGTTAAAATTCGTGTTTTTAATCTTTATCTTTAATATGTTATATAACTTCGTGTCAACAACGTTATTGTAAATATTCAGGTAGGCCTAACTGAACTGAAAGAAAAAGAGTTGACGTTCTCTTCTCTTATGCTCGTGGCCACATTGGTATCTTCGGAAACGAAATAGCTGATTGGCTTGCAAAGAAGATCACTAAGAGAGACATCGACATCTCTGTGAATATTCCAAAATCGTATTTAAAAAAATTAGGACGTCGAAAAACAGGACGTCGAGCTGTGGGATAATACATATATGCAGTCTCCTAATGCAATGATAACTAAACAATATTTTTCTTCATTTATCATAGAATTAAATGTATCCACTTTTCACAAATAATAAAATCACGCAATTTTTAACAGGTCATGGTAACTTTAAATCAAATTTATTTAAATTTCATTTATCTCATCAAATATGTGTAAATGCAACACAGGAAAAATTCATCATGATAAACATATTCTGTTTGAATGCCCAATGCTTAAGAAAGAGAGAGATGTTCTCAGAAGGGAACTTAAACTGAAACGCGTTAATTGAGATCCTAAATGTCACCAATTTGTTAATCAAAAGTGTATTTTCAATTTTTTCAGTAATTTTATTAACCAAGACTTTGTGATATAGTACTTTTTGCTAATTTTTTTTCTCCTTTTAACTTTCTTTTACATGTTTTCGATATGATTTATTCTTATTAACGATTGTGATATGTATTAGATCCTATGTACTTATATCTGTAAGCTACGTGTGAATACTTTGGGGTGGACGGGAATTTATTTATGTTTACAATAAAAAAAATCTATAAAAATCCATACCGATTCATCGGAATTAATGCCAAAGGCGCAGGGCATGTATTGTCTGATTTAGCTGTTAAGCAGCTATTTATATAGGGAGAGAGATCAGGCTTGACCTTTGTCCAGAGACTGATTTACGGCAGGGCATTCGGGGCACCCATTTAAAGGGGGCCACCCAAAAATTATTAAATGCTAAATATATGGGCAAAAGTTAAAAATAAATTTACTAAAATTTTTTTTAAAAATCAATTAAAATTTAGTTTAAAAAATTGTATTAAATCAATTGTTAATTATTTTGAAAAACTTCTATTATTATTTCATCCAATTAAATCAATTGAACTTTTTCAGCACGTTCATGATGTATGTCGCCTTTTTCATTGCGCTTGTTAAAGAAGCCTTTGGATCAATTGCAAAATTCAATTCAAGACCATAAACAAACTGGGTTTACTAATTGCACATTTGGTACAGGAAAAAAGTAGCTATAGTCATTGATGGATACTTTTTCCTGTAACAAATTTTCTGATATTGTAATCATTAGGGATTTTCTAACTATAAAATGGGTAGAATGTACGAATCTGACTCAACTAAAAAAAGCTAAAAGGAACAGAAACGAATGAAGAAACTCTGTTGAAGTACCGACCATTAACGTTAAGTCAAATTCTCAAAAAACATTTAGCAGTTTAAAAAAAAAATCGCAGTATTTAAATTTCCATTAAAGCTGATTGATTATGTCATTTCGCATTCTGTGCCTATACATAAATTTAGCAGTTTTATTTTGAGTTACATCGAGGGGCCCCTAATGTTCTTTTGCCCTGGACCCCTAAGCTTGTAAGTCGGTCCCTACCTGGGTCAAAGAGTCCCCAAAGAGTCCCATGAAGGATCGGATCAACGTAAACAAGGATGGATTTGTGAATAAATTATTGTCTCTAATGAGGGGTAGTCGATAAAAATAGTACTAGAGCACTAAAATTCGAGTAAAATGAGGTAGTCATTTGTACTTCCATTTGTGCTATATTTTTTACTTGATATTTTTTTTATAAGGACACAGCATATTTTGATTTTTTAAACATATTTTGTACAAATTATTCTGTCAAAAAAATTTTAAAAGCAGGAGTGAAATTTATGCATTATTATTTAACTGAATATTTTAAACAAGAACTTATATTTCTTTCGTTTAAATGTCAAATATCAGCGTATACTTCAAAGCAAAATTATACAGAATTGTTTTTTTTCTAGTTAAATTTGTTCTTGAACTATTTTAAACTATTTAATTTGAACTATTTTAAAATTAGTATCTTCTTTAAATTTATAAACTTACATGATATAATTTTTCTTCAGCTTTTTATCATCGCATTCTAATTTTTTTTTTTTTTTATAAAAAAATTTAATTTGACTTAAAAGTTTGCTCGAAGATGAATAAATATAAATAAAAACATTTACTTTGCTTTTTTTTTAGAAAAAATATATTTTGGTATAATAGAAAAACATTTCTGTTAGTTTATTTTTAATATGTAGTTCAATCAACATTTATTAAAAGAAACTTAGCTTTTATACGAAAATAATTTTGAAATAGTCATTAAATATGCTATAACTTTGGAAATATTTTATTACGATATATTGTTTAACAAAACTAAGTATTCTGATATTTTCAGCGTTTTACTTTTGGAAAAAACAAATGAAAAAGCAGATTGTCTTATAAATTTGTTTAATGAACTTTTTTTAATTAGTGGGAATAATTACTTTTATAAGATTTTATAAATACTTGGTACTAAGCATTTTTTTTTATATTGTATGCACACAATAATAAAACAGTTGCATTTTTTCAAAAGTTTTATTTAGTTTATTTAAGTACGTTTGCGATGTTTTATACGCTATAAGTATACGATATAAGTATTTTAAAAGTTCAAATATTGAAATTTATCAGAAATTTATTCGACTTTTGTTGTTTCGGATAACATACATGATAGCTACATAAATAATTATTTTCTCACTTTAACGAGAACTAAAGTTTTGAATGAAATGTTTAATATACAATCTAAGTATAACTTCTAAATAACCACAAAACAATAAATTTTGAGTCATTTAAAATAGTCTTATGAAAGCTGAAAATATTTACGTGACCAGGAATATTTTTGAAACATGCCCATTAATTCAAACGGAATATATTGTTTTAACGATTCTATTATACTATACGCAAAAAAAGATAGTGCGCGTTATACATTCATTTTTTGTTATTAAAGAGTCATGAAATCAAAATGTTAATCTAATTTTATAAACAAAAAATAAATTCGTTTTTAGAAATATAGAAAAATATGAAAAAATCTAGATTTTTTTGTAAGAGCCTTTTTTGTAAATTCGTTCCTGTTGAAATGAGATTTTTTCCCTTTGTATTAATCTACTATTTTTTTAAAAAAATATTTTAACTGATTATGCACAAAGCACAAGACAAAACCTTAACATTGTTTAATTATTGATATAAGATTTTATTTTCAATAATTAAGTTTTATGGGAGTTATTAAAAGAAAATAGATCAAGGTTTAATTTCTGATAAACTTAAGTATTTTATTTGATTAATATGTATAAAACAATTTATAATTCATAAAGATTCCAAAACCCATTATAAAATTATTAGTTAATCATCATTCATTAATCAATCGATCAAAAATATATTATCTAACAATAAACATCAAACATGAATTAATCTTTAATATGTCACAAATCAATAATCTATAAGCAGTCAATCATCAATTGTTTACAAAACTGTTTAAACTGAATTTAGATAAATATTTCAATAAATCGATCATCAATTCTCAATTTACGCACTTACATTTTTTATTGGATTTAGAAAGTTCAAGGGTAATATATTCTTTAATCGTAATTTGAAATCATGATTACTCTTAATTACAGAGAAAACTAATATAGTTAGTAATTCCTGAATTAAAGTAATCACTCCGGTGTCTTTAGTTATGAACACATTTTTAGTTTTATTATTTTAAAACAATTAGTAAAATACTTTTTTCCTTATTCGGGAAGTGGCTTAGAATGAAGTTATATAGCTGGTATAAATTTCGTATAAATTAAAAAGAAATCTGTAGTAGAAAAAATATTAAAAACAGCTCCTAAACAGCAGTGCTAAGTTAAATTGCCTTACAAATAACATGCATCTTCATGATTACTTTTTTTACTCTTAGCTCATTTGTGAGCATGAACTAAAACATTCACTTTATACTTCACCCCTCTCTACCATAAAACAGATACATATTTCCATTTATTCCATTCAAAAAGTTATACGTTACGAATAAACAAACAATACACATTTATAAAATATCGGAAAAACGTGTTACAGTCCACGGAAACATCTCCTAGATTATGACGTCAATGTTAAGCTAATATCACACATATAAGTTTTACAGCGAAAAAAAAACACACTTTACAACATGATATTTTATCGAATAGATATTTCACCCTGATCGAAAACCTCGGGGACAGTAACACAAACCATTGATCATAGCTGGATACGGAGAACACAATTTCAAATATATATATATATATATATATATATATATATATATATATATATATATATATATATATATATATATATATATATATATATATATATATATATATATATATATATATATATATATATATATATATATATATATATATATATATATATATATATATATAATATATATATATATATATATTTTAACTTCTAAAATGAATATTTCTTCACCCAATTTTAAGAAACCCATCAACTGAAATCTCTCCCTTTTTGCAGGCTGGATTTTTTGCATAAACATGCCTGCCTTCGTTCAAGTGGAGGAATTTGTGAGACGAATTTGGGGGTAAAAGAATTTGTGAGACGAATTTGGGGGTAAAAATGCAGGTTCTGCTTTCACAGCTGAAGGGGAAATGCCCAATAGCAAGAACAGCTGAAGGCAACGTCTAGAGGAAAAAAAGGTTCTGTCGGTAAAAATATGATTGAAAAGTTGTGTCAGAAGCTTTACATGGTAAGTCAGTATGGAAAAATAAAATGAATATAAGGTAGATTTGCCTTCAGCTATGATTTCTTTTTTTTTTTCAAATTTGGTGATAAGTCACTCTTGAGTTGCATTTTCGTAGAGATTTTCCTTGTTCTCAGATTTCGTAATTTTGAGTTGTCCTTTTGAATTCCCACTTGTATATTTGATAAATTATTGGAAAGCAGGATTCAAATAGGCCATGTCAGTCGCGGATGCTGCGAGTTACCTTAAAATTGGCGCGACAATTATTGTTTCTCACGCCAAACATTGTTGCGAGTGTTTGCAAACTGATTTTCTTCCGAATACATTTTTTGTTTCCGATTAAAAATGCAGTAGCCGAATTTACAAAAGCATGAAACAGGACCCCCCTCCCCCTCAATTGGAAACTTTCCCTAAATGAAGACTCGGTATGTGCCTCAATTGGAATAAGCGTAAATGGCCCTCCGCTTTCCGATTTAAAAGCTGATCAAGCAGTAAATAAATGGTTCTCTATATATAATAGTTAAAATTTGCTTATCAATAATGTGTGTCTGTATCTGCAATTTATTTGTATGCATTTGAGTTTTTTTTTAATCTAATGTACTGAAATTCAAGTATTTACAAGCATACATTTTTGTGTTTCCTGCAAATTATATAGTTCATAAACTGAGTTAGTTAAGTTTGTTTCATTATTTATTTGTGCAATTGCTTTAAAATT
Organism: Troglohyphantes excavatus; assembly: GCA_963932185.1. Lineage (NCBI taxonomy): Eukaryota > Metazoa > Arthropoda > Arachnida > Araneae > Linyphiidae > Troglohyphantes > Troglohyphantes excavatus. The sequence continues at coordinate 43,994,034 of OZ010672.1, read as the reverse complement.
CATAAAAAAATAAAATTACTTATCACAGAATCGGTTTTATTTTGAGTTTTGTTGTCAGCTCAATAGTTTTTGCTGAGAGCTTATAAAAGCTGTTAGTTTGCTGTTAGTTTCAAAATCTTATTTCCAACTCTGGTGGAAAGTTAGCAAGTTCAAATCAAGGACTAATCTAAAATTACAATCGCTGTTAGCTTTTATTACATATACATGTACATATTACTATCTACTACTATTATTACTATATACTACTATTATTACTATCTACTACTATTATTACTATCTACTACTATTATTACTATCTACTACTATTATTACTATCTACTACTATTATTACTATCTATTACTATTATTACTATCTATTACTATCTACATATTACATGACATTTTTATGTACTTTAACTGCAGAATTAATTCTTTTAGTTGATATCTGCTTGGTAGGTCGTTTAGGTATTTTTTAAAGTTGAAAAATCCACATAAATATTTTTGGAATGAACTTATTACATGGCACATGGTTTTCTAAGGTCATGCCACTTTTATTGATGTTAGATTTTATTTAATTATTAAGAGAAAAGTGTTTTATATATATTATCCTCTTGAACATTTCCAATTTTAGCCTCAACCACAATTTGATGTCGAGTTTATTAAATTTGAAAGTGTTATAAGATTCTTACATATTTTATTGTAATAATTAATTGTGATTTTCCCTAATTAGTTGTTAACAGACGTAAGTAATTATTTTCATTTTCAAGTAATTAAAAATTTCTTTGATAAATGCATTAGAGATTACATTATTCTTAAAAAAGATATACATGGTCAATGAGTGTTTTTTACGTCTCATCAGTATTACAAATGAATCCTTTTCAACACAATATAAAATTTATATCTTTAGGAAAATTTAAATACATATATTTATTTTAATTGTAATAAATGTTAGTTATACTTTGAAAACAATATAAAATTTGAATATAAAAATAAAGAAATGTATTTATCTCAAAAGCAAACTATTCTATAAAATTAAGTTTGTTCTGTTTGAGTGTTTAGGGTAATTTAAATTATTTAGTTCTAATGCAGATTGGAGATCAAACTTATAGAAAGACTCTCAGGAAAACCTCTCAAGATGATACTTTCTCAGGTTTACATTTCACGAAGACAAGAGTTATTAATTAAAATTGTTTCTTATAGCGCGCGGTGCAAAGGATTGATTTTAACGCTTTAATCTTGCTGTTTCTAATGATTATTTTTTAAGCATTTACTTATTTCGTTTATAATATTATACAAAGATAATATAAAGTATTTAGTTTATAAATTAAAGAATAAATAAATGGAAGATAATTTTCAAAGGGAATATTTTAAACAAAATAAAATACACCGAAATAATTAAACATTATTTATTTAAAATGAAGCAATGTCATTACTTAATTATGTCTTCTTTATGTAACTATTATATGGAATTATACATTTTTATGATGTAATGTTTTAAATAATACTGAACGATGAACGTGTATTTTAGCTAATAATAAATGGACAGTGTTATGCATCAACCGGTCAACCCCACACAACGTTAATTTTGAGAAAACTGGCTATAAAGGAAATATCTTAATTGGAAAATCCATGCTGTAATACATAATTCACTACATGCCCACTATCAACGCTATATTTCCAGCGTCGCTGCTGATTTTTTAAGAATAATAAGTAAAACCTTGGGGTTCTATTTACATTGAAATTTTTTTTTTTATTTATGGGCTAACCGGTTGTTCCGTAACACCGTCTGAATAAACTGAAATTTAAAAAATACATTCATTACTACACATTTACAAAATTTGCTTCTGTTGCATAGAATCTTTATTTTTTTATTACACATTTTTACATTTCATGCATATACATTTTTATTACCAACAAGTTTGTAAGAAGTCTCTGGTAAAAAGTTTTATTTAAGTCACGTGCACTTTTTAGCTTAAAATTAAAATTATTTTCCAATAGTGATAATTTTAATGAATAAAAAAATCGTTCAACAACAAAAAAATCTTTTTTTTTACTACAGATGAAAAATAAACTTCTAAACATCCACCATTCAAGTTTTATTCTTACTCAACTTTATTTACTTCTATCTTTTTCTACTTGTTCCCAGATATAGTTCGCCTCAGAAGCAATAAAATCCAAGTTGTGTTCTGCCGATATGGCAACAAAATGTCACGAGTTCTCTGAGGAAAAAAAGGCGTGGAAAAAACGTGTCCCGGTTTCCCAGCTGACGCAAGTAAAAACTTACATTTCTTTTTTACTTTCAATGCAAAATTATTATTTTTTCTCTCACAAATCGTCTTTTTCGCCGGGGAATTGAAAACATACTTAAGTCCAGGCAAATATTCAGAGCGGTGAATTTTAATTTAGGCAATATGTTTTGTTACCCAGAAAGTACAAGAATAAAATCTCGGTATCGATCGGAAACACCTTCGATAAAAATGTCCAAAAGCAAAAGAGTTTATGAGAAAAGCCAACAATGAAAACTGAAACAACGACGATTTGTCGTATTTCCCGAAAGCAGACTTTAAATTCCTTGCTGATGTATCGACATATTGACTTTTGGGGAAAGACAGTAAAGGCGTATATTTTTATCTAATTCTTGAATATAAATTAAACCAATTCCATTCTAAATGCTGATAATTTTGCCATCCAAATACGTATTTGTAGTTGAGTTTTTTTTGTTTTTGTTTTATATTTATATAATTAAAAAAAATTCGTTATTAGTTTTTAAAAAAAAATATTTTTGTTACCTAATGTAGTAAATGTTGTCTTTATTTTATTAGAAATATTGTTAAGGTAAACATAAATATTTATGCTTAAACATGCTTCTATATATATTACGTAATATTTCATTTAAAATGAATTAACAAGGATTATTTTTAATATTGGTTATTTTCTATTTGTAATTAAGTTTCTAAATCAATTGTATATTTAACGAGGTGATTTGTACTTGAAACGTTGTTATTGTTATTTAACTCTATTTTCAGCATTTAAAGCGCTCTAAAAATATTTAATATTTAAAGGAAAAGTATTTTATTTGTAAATTAGTGTTTAATCATTTAGAATATCCCAAATTGAAGAGTTTTTCTGAAATAGAAAATCTTGGTTGCTTCCCAAAGAATTTTTTTTAAATAATTCGAAAGTAAATAAAAATCCTGCATAAATAAAAACACATTCCTTTCAATTTAGGGAAAAAATGGTCTTACGTAGTTCATTGGTCTAAGATTTTATAAATTTTCAAAATTCATTCTGATATAGCTTTTAAATGAGCCTATAACTGAAAATATTTTAGGATTTATATTATTTACATATATGTCCCTACCTAAAAAAAAAAGTGACGGTTTGACCATTTTAACGGTTTCTGAATCTTAAAACGATTTAATTAAGCTTTATTTCTAAATGAGTATTAACTATAACTTAATCATTTCATTGTTTGGACTATTTTTTTTATATTTTTTTTTTGAGAACACACCAAAAAGTGTACTTAACTTTTGTTACTTATCTTAGAACCTGTTTTCTCTTGAGAGTAGCACCCGACAAAAAAAGTTTTAATTTCTACAGAAAATCACCTTGGCAATAGCTTTGTTGCGAATAGATTCCCCCAAACCTTACTGTCCAGAGGCGACACCTCAATTGACTTGTCGCGTAGCTTTGATTGAACTGCGTGGGAGTAGGTAGGGGAGTGGGGAATGAGTGTTCTTTTTGTATACTTCCAATCCATCTGCTACGTACGGAGGACGAGGTAAAGAGGAATACAAGTTTAGAGGGAAGGATGCAGAGGATAAATCCCATTGCAAAATGATTTATGTTTAGATCTTTTTCCTCAGATTCTTCCTTCTGAAATGTGTTCAAATATGGCATCCCTTTGTCTGCTCGTCTGTTGAAGGGACGATCTTAACAAAATTATTTGTATTAAAGCCTCCGATCAAAACGTATAAAACACTTTTCAAATGAAACGTAGATAGAAAAACGATCTTTGGATATTTTAAAAATTTATTAAAAAAAACCTAAATATAAATTTTTTTGAGCTTTAAAAGAGTAATATTATAGTATTCTAATGAAGTTAAATAGGGATTGCAATTTGATTCATTAGTGTTTTTTAATAAACACAATTCATTCTATTTTTTATATATGAGAATTAAGAAAACTTTCCAAATTTAAGAATCCTTACTTGAATTTCTTTAGAGCGATTTAGTTTATAAAAAATATTAAAAGTTTCCATTCCAAAGAAACAATTCAGTCATTATAATTATTCAAACCTTGGTCTCAGAAAAATTCGTTGGTGCTTACTGAAAATGTAAGTTGTAAATGTAATTATTCTTACTAATACTAAATTATTATAATTCTTTTAATATCATTAAAAAATATAGTTCCTAAAAGAAAGTAAATTAAAAAAAAATTATAGTTAATATTAATAAAATATATTCTATAATATTTAACAAAGATGAAATTTCGATATTTAAGCGATTTCTTAGATTATAATTTGTAGTGGTATTTGAAATAGTTATGTCAAAAGAAGCGAGGAAAAAGTCAAGTAATTACGTTAAGTAAGGATTCGGTTATAGACAGAAAGAAAGATACATAGAGATAGTATTTGCCCTCCAAACATGTTGATTATATAAAACATGATAGTTCCAGTAGTTATTTTGTGTTTAACAAATGCAATTAGTCTTCTTACTTTTAATGAAAAAAAAGCATCACATTGCACATTATTCTTGCACTTGATATGCCAATTTAAACAATCTTAGTTTTATACTAAAATCATTAGGATTTTTTGAGTTCTAAAAGTATCTGAAGTATCCAATATCTGTGCATTTAGACAGATATCTACCAAATATTTCCTAAGGTTGTTATAAGAAGTACACATTACTTAACGCATTGTTGAACTCGTTTAGCTTGCGTTGTATCATTTCACGATTTAGCGAGAATTAAATGACTGTGAGCTGATCGTTAATGAGATTTACTGGTAATTAACTTAATACGAATTAACTGTGCATACTACAGTGTAACACACAGTGCATTTGTCATGTAGAACTTCTCTATAGAGCAGAATTAATTTGATTGAACGATATCATGAAACCTATTTCCAGTTCCTTGAGTTTTACCCCCATCTATGAACTTTGCGGACAAATTTCATGAAGATGCACACAGTTTGTATGGAACAATACAGGCTGGTTCTCTCCATTCAATTCAGTGTTTGCTCAGTAAATATAGAGCGATGGGCTTTATATGCTTGGAACCAAATTCCAATGGGAAGCAAGGATTGATAATCTATTGAAATGTATAATGCGTGTGGGTATTCCGCGTTGTAACTTGGTGTAGATCAAACAATGAACGTCAGTTACAGTTGAAAGATTAAGTAATAAGCTATTATAATCTCTTTTACGAAAATATATTTATCATTGGTTTTAGTTTTAAAATAAATGATATTTCATGCTAATCTGTGATATCTATGTTTAATTAGATCAAATAAGCTTTGAAGATTCATCTATTATATATTTAATACATACATTATCATGAAATAATTCTCAAGCTATTAACGCATTTTTAAATATTAGTATAAAATTCTTTAATCTTGAAAGAATGGCGGTCATACAAATCGTAAATAAGGATTATGTTTCAACAAATGTTTATTCTCTATGCATCAAAGGATATAATTCTAATGATTTTTGTAAATATATAGTGCATTTTTTTCTCTTTATGAATTAATTTTTAATGATAAATATAGTTTGGCTTTATAAAATTAAAGAGAGTATTATGTTTATAACATCTTTTTTAAAAGATGGAAATTATTGATGTTTATTAAAATCCCATCTAAACCTTATGAGATTGTATGCTACTATCTATGGTATATTCAATGTTTTATATAACACTTAAACTTTGGAGATTAATTTCACACACTTTTATTGAGTAAAATATTTTTTAACCCATTGACGCTTACGCTATTTTTGCAATTGCTTGGAAATTTAATTATTTTTTAATCTAATTATTATAATTTTTTAATTAATCATAAAGATAAATCCTGAAAGTTGTACTTCAAACTTTTATATTAAAAAATATTGTAAAATGGAGTATTTTTATGACTTTAAAAATTGGGTGAGTTTCTATAAAAATGGAGATACATGGACGTATATATACGGCCATGAGCGTCAGGGAGTTTAATTATATTTACTTTTGTCATTGAAACCCATCTGGATAAAAACCCATTTAAACCTTACGAGCGGCTGACCCTGAATATTTCAACACTGCATCTCTAGTTTTCCTTAATGTGCTCAATTTTTAAATAAAAAAAGCTATGTAACAAAAAAATTCAAATCTTATACATTAAAAAATAATCTTAAAGTTACATGATTTCACTTAAAAAAATATTAATAGAAATTGAAATTAATATTCCAGTGAAAGCGTTTTTACAGTTTTGGAATTTTCCAGGTAAGTCGGTTAGATGGTTTGTAAGTGAACTTATAAACCTTTACAACCAAAAACTTATAAACCTTTACAAGATAAATAGGAAGCAAAACAAATATTAATTATTTAATATATAAAGGGTGATCACAAATTCCTGGAAGATGGGCATTGCTAGGTTGTATAACCATCACATAAAGAACCATTATTTTATAACTACTTTGTTTGTTGCTACTAAAGCTAAGAGACTAAGTGAAATAGTTGGACAAAAATTATGTTTATTATGCCAATACAGCTACATGGGATACACCCAAAAAATTGTGACTATTCTCTCTATATTTTTTAAATTTTACCCAAAGAGGCCAAAAAAATTATTTTGTCAGTCACATGCTTTTTGTTTTGAAGAATAATAAAATTCTTCTCTTGAAGAATAATAAAATGCTTGAAATGTGCGTAGAAATATAATTAAAGGTTACCATGAGCTATTGCTATCCTATACTAGACGGTCACTATAGCTCCATAGCTTGTACTAAAACAGCAAAAGGAAAGGCGTCTTTCACTAAAAACGTTTAGTATGTCTTCTCCTGGCAATAATCCCGATAGTAATTCACTTTTATATATTCCACTGGCAATACTGCAATTGTTTATTCTACTTCTAAAGTGATTGTGTCTTAAAAGAAAAATACAACTTCTAAACAGATTTTGTGTTATATCGAGTTATACAATTTCAAGAGATTATGACAATACAGTTAAATGGGATACATCCAAAAATTTACGACCACTCTCTATATTTTTAAATTTTTACCCAAAGAGGCCAAAAAAAAAATGTAATTAAAGGTTACTATGAGCTATTGCTATCCTATACTAGAAGGTATAGGATAGCAATAGCAACTATAGCTCCATAGCTTGTATTAAAACAGCAAAAGAAAAGGCGTTTTTCACTAAAAACGTTTAATATGTCTTCTCCTGGCAATAATCCCGATAGTAATTAACTTTTATATATACCACTGACAATACTACAATTGTTTATTCTACTTCTAAAGTGATTGTGTCTTAAAAGAAGAATACAACTTCTAAACAGATTTTGTGTTATATCGGGTTATACAATTTCAAGAGAAATCCGGAATCCAAGAGAAACGGAATTTTAAAATAAATGTATTCGTCCATGGGGAAACATTTCTAAAATATGTTGTATAACATGAATAAATCAGACTTGAAACTTTATTTGTTTGATTTTCCATATTTGATATATATATTTACTGCATGTGTTTGGAAAAAAAAGTTGTCGGTTTTTCAGTGAATTGCAGATATACTCAGACAAGAATAACGAAAAATGATATGATGGTGGCAATATGCTATTGAATATCTATCATTTGACGTAGAACATTTCCCTAGGAACTGTCTCGCTAGACTCTAAAATAATCATAAACCGTCTAAAATATTTATAAAATTGTCTCACGCATTGTCCCTTACAGTCGAGAGAAAGAACAGAGAAACATTTAACTTTTGATAAGACAGTGAAAATCAAACAACTATTTTATATGAATTTTTATATGAATTATTTTATAATGCTAAATATAAATGTTAATTTATTAAATTAAAATACGTGTATTCCAGATAAATTCCATAATTTACTTCTGATGCAGTATTATTTAAAATACTGTCATGCCCGTGCGATAATTATCGGATGAACACCCCCCCCCCCTCCCCCATTCGAGTGAAAGATATTAGCGAATCTTTAATGCCCAAAAAATAAAAAAAGTTAACCGTCTCCCAGCAAAAAAAGTCAGCATGAAACCTTCATCAAAATTCTTAAATTGAAGGTTTTTTGAAAGTTTTATAAAGGATATTGAAACGAAAAACTGCAGTTTTTTTGAAGTTTTTAATTTTCCTGCATAAATCCTTTAAAATATCTGCATTTCCCCTTCATTATTAAAAATTAAAGATTTTTTGCAGGTTTTTACGAAGGTTTTTGCAGTTTTTATGAAGGACATTGAAACAAAAACCTTTAATTTTATAGATCTTCAAAAAAACTTCAGTTTTCCTGCATAAAACCTTCTATTTCAAAATTTTGATGAAGGTTTTATGCTGACTTGTTTTGCTGGGCTTCTCATAGTTGACAGCATTATCAACGGCTAGTTTAAAAAAAACTCAGTTAAAATGAATTATTTAAAACGTATTAAAAAAAACCGTTGATATTTATGAGATGAAAGCACGATTCCTCACTGGGCCATGAAATTCTTCTTTTTCATTTGATAACTCATGTTTAAGGTTCGTAAAAGCGATCTTTACTTCAGAAATAATATATATGACTGACGCATTGCCTTGACATAATACTGTCCTATTTGTATCGTTAAGAGTGTACAGAAGTTAGTAAATGAAAACATATTGGGCTTTTTTTCGAAAAATACTTTTTATACCGTGAATAGAGTTGCTATGAAAATGTTTAATATATAATATACACTACAAGATATTTTTCATATGCACTAGATCATATCTTATATTTATAAAATCAAGTTTCAGACTACTAAATAAAGCACTTAGAGTCTTTCGTTCGGTATATATTTGTTTGAGTATAGTTGTAGAGAAAACATTTAAAAAATAAAAATCGATTTTTTTTATTTAAAGTCCAATTTCTCTAGAAAACAAAATGGTAAAATTATAATTTTTTTAATAAAAATTATTACACTTTCATCGTGAACACAATCTTTTATTTATATTTAATTCCTAGGTTTATAATATTTTTAACAATTATTTTTGTCTTTGAATCTGTTTTTATTCAAAGGCGAAAAAAATTGAAAATTATTGGGGTACGAAATTTAAAAAAAAATATGTCATTAAATAATGTTTTAGTCAAATTAGTAATTTGAATAAAATAGAATAAATAACAATCATCAACTTTTAAAAACTGAGTATATTTGATTATTAACGTACTGCTTTTGTAACTGTTTATTCTAAAAATAAATTGTCATACGCCATATTGAAAAATCTTACATTTAGATTATTTATTGTATTCGAAAAAGAACATCTGCTTCTATTGTAATTTGGTTAATTTTGACTCATAAACCTAGTATTTACGTTATTTTAAATTTATTCCATATAATTTTTTTTTTAAATTTCATTTAAAAAAAATCTGTTTATCTTGTAACGGACAAGCAATTTTTAAAAATAAAACTAATTCTTCCTTATGATTAATAACAAAAAAAATGTTTTAGAAATATTCATAATTTTTCTTTTATATTTATATGATCTGACATATTCTAACAAAATTTTACATGGTTGATTTAAAAAAAATGTGTTCGGGATGTCAGGATGTCGCTAAATGCATGAAAAAGTGTCACAGTACCTTCTTTGTTTGTTAGAAACATTGAAAATGAAAGCTGATATTTAATATAAAATAAAATACCAAAGCGAGTTTGTGAGGAAACCATTTGATCAATAAACTACAAGGAGTGTAAAAACTTCTTTTGTTCCATTTTCTCAAAACAAGCTTTTTGTCATTTAAAATCTTTATTCACTGACGTATAAATAGGTTTTTAAAATAAATATTACATAACAATGTACTCAATAACTCGATGTTGATGACTGTCAAAAATGTTAAAATTACCCATTTTAATCGATAACTTTAGTCTAGCTTTATTAAATGAAATATTCATTTTTATTAAAGACGAAATTCATTCATTTTATTTAACTGATTTCTTTTTATTTTCAATGAAATATTTTTAAATGCACCAAAAGAGACTTACTTATTTACTGGAGGCTTCTGAAGAATTCCATTTCATGTTCACTACTCACATATACCTCTAATTAAATTTTTGGCTATTTCATCTCTAAAGTTGTTAAAATATATATTAGAGTACAAATAAATTCTGGGAAATAAGATACATTTAAAATGTTACTAATTTTTTTTAAATTTCAAAATATATTACCTAAAAATTAAATTTAAATAACGATTATTCATTTAGGGAAAAATGGGGGATATGGGTATTAGGGTAAAATGGGTATTTTGAAACTAAATGTAAATGACACATTCTTAAACTTACGTTTAGATCTTTTTTTTAATTTACTTCGTTTAATGACATTTCAGCAAACAATTAATTAAAAAAAAAATTCGGCAAAACATTAATTATTTGGTAATTTAATTCAAGTACGAAAGTCGATTTGTTTGAGTATAAAAATAATAGTGATGTTTGATGCATAAAAACTTCTATATATAAGCTAGAAAAGTTGATTTTTTTACCAATTTTCCTTGGGATTTATACAGAAGAGAACCATTTTAATACATTCCAATGAAAAAAAAAATCTACTTTATTTAGCCTTTCATAATGATTCGCAAAGTGTGGAAAAAGGGTAATCAAACTATTAATGTTAAAGAATATGATGACATATTAATTTTTATTAAAAATTAAATTAACACATTTTATATAACCGATTTCCGTTTATTTTCATCAAAATATGAGACATACTTATTTACTAGAGGCTTCTAAAGAATTTCCTTTCATGTCTACTACTCACAAATGACGCTAATTAAATGATGGGCTATTTCATCTCTAAAGTTCCGTAGAAACCAATTTAACCTCCCCTTGATCTTCGATCTATTTGATGGGTATGTTTCCTCTTTCCATAGAGGCATGGTAGAGGAAGCATACCCATACACTACAACAACGTGTTCATAGAGTAAATTCGGGTATCTGGTATATATAGTGCGACCCTCTGATTTCTAGAGATACCTATTCGATTGTCTTGTTATATTCATTAATTATTATCATCAAAAGGTCTACTTTTGTTTTAAGTATTATGTTTAAGAAAAGTTTCCTTTGAATCTAATAAATGTTTAAGTTGAGTTGTAAATCTAAGTTTAAAAAAACATGCCAAATGTTAACTTTTCAATGATTATAATAAAATTTAGTGTATCTTATATATTTCTATGGATTCTTATATATAAATTTGGATTTTTTTCACGTGTACTTGATTTATAGATTTTTGTAATAAATTATCTTTAGGATGAGTGACTACATGAGTGACCCGACTTAGAATAAATTTAATTAATGAGCACTTATTTCCTTTAGTACTTGTCATCCAATTTTAATAGTAACACAATATATAAACGAACCTTATCCTAATCTCTAAATTTTTAGCGCATTGTCGCGCTTTAAAATTGATTTCAATTTACATTACACTGAAAAATTGATTTCCCATTAGAATAGCCTTTTAACAAATATAAGACAGCTTGCTACCATTTAAATAAATTACTGTTTTTTTATATGTACAATAAGAAGAAATGAGCTTCCACACAAAACAAAATTTTCCATACTAGATGATTTATTTTCGAGATTAGCATACAAAATCCTTTGAAAATTTTGAAATTTTACTGCTGGCTCGCATAAAGCTTTATGACTGATCATGCTAAATCCTATCTATTTGTGTAGACCAAGATAAGTTTAATAAAGTTTTCCTCATTCACACTCCCCATTGTTAAATTAGTTCGATTTCCAGGCAAAAGAAAATAAACTCAACAATTATTTTTCATTTTCATAATTAAAAATAGCCTGACTTATTCATATAAACTAATAATTTTCACAGGCAGGAAATTATTTAACAGTTTATAGCTTACAGAAATCCAAGCTTAACTATAATTTATGTGATCAAAACAATATTTGTTTTTGTGTATTAAAAACTTTTAATCCTGTTTACATTTCTACCGTTGCTTTTGGAGACATTTAAAAAAAAAAAAAAGCTTTTCAATTAAAAGTTTAATTTTAATACAGCATTTGGGAAGTTTTCTAATTAAACTTATTGAGTTAAGGAAAGTCTTCAACAACAAAATGTGCTTACATCCTAACAGCGTAATCAATCTTATACTAATTAAATACGGGCTAACTTAATGCCGTACTGATTTTGAAGTGAACTTGAAAACTAATGAACCACTTCAAACTACTTCAAACTGAGGATTCCGTCTTAACTTCAGCTCCACTTGCCAATTAAAGTATTTGTTTTTATAGTAATGGTTTACGCAATCTCTCTCCCCAGCATTAAATGCTAGATATAAAGCAGTTTTTTTCCAATTAAAAACCCAGACAAAACCAGACGCTTCCCAGACTTCCTTTAGTGTTTTGTTTATTGAAGTGCGTTGTTGTCAGTTGGCGACCTGTTGAAGCTCGGAAACCTTAATCCTTTATAATATACTTCTTTGATTGGTACTTTACTTTGGACATGTTCTTTTCAAGGTCGGTTAAGCAAAAATTTTAAGAGAATGAATTTGTGTTCTACCGTATAATC